>BMAU01020011.1:0-315000 GCA_019973935.1 Trichonephila clavipes
TATATATATGTGGGACGGGTTGTCTAGGGGCGAAATGATATAATTCTTAACGAAAGAAAGCATGAACCAAATTTAAAGAACAAATCAATTTATTAAAATAAACAGATTATATTTATAGATTTAAATTGCTTACAAGAAAATAGATTGAAGTTAACTCGGAAAAAAAAGAGACAGGATTCACCTAAAGAGATGGGGGCGTCAAACATTTCTAGGTTTAAAGAAATGCCGTTTCTGATCGAGCTCACTCCGTCGTGTCCGGTGTGCGAGTGAAGGCAAGCAAACCAAAAAACGATCCCGCGCTTAGGGATTATAAGCGTTCGACGTCATCGCTCCAATCCCTGATTGGGCATTGAGATGCCTCTTGCGTTTGACGTCAGACGCTCCGGCGAGTTCCTCGATTGGTCTCTCAATTCAATTCGGATTCGTTTGAGGCCACCATCTCCACATCTCTCTCGAAAGTACACTGGAAATTTAAAATATTCCAATTATTCCGAAATCGCAAAGAACACAACTTTCCTACAAGTTCGGCCATCCTGGAATCACTGACCCCAGTGATTTGACATAACATCGAATAACTTGGTCTAGAACATTAAAAATTTAAGATAAGAAAATACAACACAATTCACGCAAACAAAAAACACCAATGACAATAGATAAAAATAAAGAGAAGCACAGTACACAATGAATTAAAAACGTTCAATCTCTCTCCCGGTGAATAAAATTTCATTAAGTCGGCAGAAGAAGAGGGTTAATTTAGGACCTTCATGATTTACTGCTCTTTCAAATTATACCTATCTCTAGGTTTAACTTCGATTACTTTGTATGGTCCTAAAAATTTAGGCCTTAATTTTAAACCTGATCCGAATTGTGTTCTCTGGATGGCCACTAAGTCTCCCCTTCTGATACCTAGAGTGCTTCTTGCGTTTTACTATCGTAGGTTCTTTTATTTTCTGCTTGAATCTTCTGAATATTTCTTTTTCGCATCTTGTCGTAATTGGTTTCTCCTGTTCCTGCAATTCTTCTACCATCTCTTCCATTAATAGGTTTCTCAGGTAAAGGTCTTCCCTTATTTCTCATGGTAACGCCAGTCAATAGTTCAAATGGAGACCCATTTGGTGCTTCGATTGGAAGTGCTATTTAGAATTCTTTGAAGTCGGTCTACGAATTTGTACCATTTTGTAGGATCGTCGATTGACAACTTGGTCAAAACGGGGATTAGAGTTCGGTGGATTCTCTCCACTTGACCGTTCCCTCGGGTACGCCGGTGTTGATCTGCAGATTTTTGGATTTTCTCTTCGGTACAATAATCACCAAATCCTTTGGAGTTAAAGGAGAACCCTGTCTGTTATTATTCTTTTGGGATTGCCGAAAGTCTTTTGTTGTAGCTTTTAATTTATCTAGTGTATCTTCTAGGGTGGTGGAGTTTACAGGATAAAGCCAGGTAAATGACAAAGGCATCAATTATTGTGAGGATATGTTGATATCTTTTTGTTGGTAGACGGCAAAGGTCAATAAAATCTACATGATAAGTGCTTAATGGCACGTCCTCTTTTGGAATAGGATTTAGAAATCCCTCCTTTTCCACACTTTTTGTTAGCTAGAATACAAGATACACAGTTAATGATCACGTTTTGTACTTGTTTGCTTAAGTGGTATAAAAATTTCTCGTTTTACAATTTCTTTCTGTTTTAGCGGATGAGAAGTGCCCTTTCTCATGAGCTAGCAGTTAGCTCGGTTTGCATATCCCTTGGTGCAGCTATTAATTCTCGGCCATCTGCGTGTTTTATAATATTTCATTTTAGTAAAAAGTCCGTAGCATTATTTGTTCCTATTAGTGACTTTAAATTTTGAATATTTCGTCTTCTTGTTGGGCTCTTTGTAGTCTTGCGGTGAGAAGTATCGCTTGTAATTATGGTGACTGGGTACCTGCTCAGAGCGTCTACATGTTGCATTCTCTGGCCGGAACGATGTACAATCTCGTAGTCACTCTTCTAACAGTAATGTCCATCTTGCTACACGAGTAACTAAATATTTTGTCCATAGTCTTTTGAAAAGCTGAACAGTCCGTTATGATTTTAAAAATCTTTTCCCAGAAAGGTAGGTGCGAAATTTCTTTAAAGCGTTGACAACAGCAAGAACTTCTAGTTCATAGCTACTATATTTTCTTCTGCTGGAGTCGTTTTCTGCGACATATATTGGACAGGATGTAATTTTCCGTCTTCTGCTTCTTGGAAGTAAAACGGCGCCATATCCTTGTTGACTCGCATCGGTATGTAATTCGGTAGTTCTTCCTTGCTGAAAAATAATACTGGACTTTCAGTCAACAATTTCTTAAGCTTTCGAATGCTTCCATTTGGGGTTGCTCGAACTTAAATGGGTTGTCTTTTCCTTGTTAGGTCACTCAATGGTTTCGCTATTTGAGAGTACGCTGGAATAAATTTGCGAAAGTAACCGGTGAGTCCTAAAAAAGCTCTGCACTTGTTTGACTGTTGTTGGTACCGGAAACTTCTTGACGGCTATTGTTTTTGCAATTGAAGGACGTATTGTCCCATTTTCGACGACGTGGCCCAAAAATTCTACTTTTCTTCTTAGGAATTGACATTTTTTTAAACTTCATTTCTAAGCCATACTTCGAGGTAACCTCTAATACTTCCCTTAGTTTTTCTAAACCTTCTTTCTCATCTTTAGCAGGAATCACCAAATCATCCATGTAAATTATTACAATGTCTTTCCGCATGAGCTCTCTGAAGATACTATACACATATCTTTGAAATACGCTGGGGCTGGTGCTTAGACCGAAAGGTACTTTATTAAATTCGAATTGTCCGCCTGGAACAACGAAGGAAGTTAGGTGCTTGCAATCTTCATTAACGTCAACATGGAAAAAAATCCATTTTTTTTAAATCTAACGTTGTGTACACTTTGGCTCCTTGTAGTCTATCTAATACATCCTCTATCAATGGCAATGGAAACGATCCTTGACTAATTTCGGTTCAGTCTTCTGTAATCTATACACAACCGGGTGGCACCATCTTTCTTCTTAACTAATACAGTGGACTCGCATATTCGGGATGAGCTTGGTCTTACAATCCCCTGCTCTAACCATTCGTCGATTTGCTTGTTGACATCCTGATTCTCAGAAAATGATAAGCGGCGTGCAGGTTGGCAAACCGGTATGTCGTCTTTCAGGATAATTCTCATGGACACATTTGTCATTTCGGTCTTCTTTGGCTCATAGTTGGAGATTAATTCAAACAGTTCTCTTCGTATTTGTGGATTGGTAACATGTTGAACTACAATTTCGTCTTCCACTTCTGCTTCCCGTAAACTTGCATTTGCAGGAAACAGTTTTATCCTCATGTTTTCGGAACTGAACACTTTCTTTATAGAAGCAGACAGAGGCTTGCTCAGTATATCTGAACCTATTACTGCCTGAAATTCCAAACTCGGCGTAGGTACGACATGCCACGTCAGAGAATAATTTTCTCCATCTAGTTCAATCTTTCTCTGGAACGACCCTTTTGTTTTGACTTCGTACTTCCCCAGTCCGATCAATACTGAAATGTCTTTCGAGAGTTTCGACGAGCTCGATGATTCCTTTGCTTACATCTTCTCGAATGAGTGAAACTGAACTGCCGCTGTCAATGAGAGCTTCAATAATCTTGTTTCCCATGGTTATTTTTCTGGTCTTAATTCTTTCTCGAGAGATTCGTGAGCAGATTTGGATTGAGTGGAGTCTGTAGAGTTATTAATTTTCGAACATTTGGGGCGCTTCGTACAATCCACGGCATAATGACCTGGTCCTTTACAGTAGTAGCTACAGGTTAGTAGTTTACTTTTCCCGGAGTAGGAGGTACCGTTCAATTGAAAATGTTTTCTCTCACGCCTATTACTTCCACCCTGGGGATATTCAGTTCTTTGAAAGTAAGTATCGCTTGATCCGCTGGCTTCATATCTTCCCTTGGCAAATGAATTGTAAAATTTCGGTCTTAATGTTCTTCCGGACACTTTCATACTCTTCAAATTTTTCTGCTATCTCGGCCGGTGAGTTAATAGACCATTCATCTAAATAGTGCTCCCGAAGCTCGTACGGTGCACTCTTCTTTATTTGGTCGGCTATAATTAGTTCTCGCAGCTGGTCGAAAGTTTCTACATTTGAACCGGAAATCCATCCATCGAAGTATGTTTGTATTTCGTAGAAAAAACCTTGCCAAGTTCGTTCATTAGATTTTCGGTGAGAAATAAAGAGTTGACGAAGTTTCTCCGGGGATAACTTAAAAATCTTTTTAACAGTAACCCTTAACGTGGTTGTAATCGTTGCATTTATCCGCTGGCTCTCTGGCAATCAAATGAGCAATGTCGATAGGAATCAGTCCTATAAGCTTCTGTACCCAATCCTTCTTCGGCAAGAATGTCAGTTCCGCATGTCGTTCAAATAATGTCAGGTTCAAGCTAATATCGTCCTTCATATTAAACTTATGAAATGTTTCGTGGATCACTTTCGGTGCTTGTACATTTTCAGGGTTATTCATAGTATTAGCATTCTTTTCAGCCTGTATTCGCAACTTCTCTAATTCATATTCTCGCTCTTCTCGTCGCAATTTCTCTTCATATTCTCGCTGTTCTCGTCGCAATTTCTCTTCTTTTTTCTTCTGTACGTATGCGATCCTTCCACAATGCTATCGATCATTACCTTGACATCATCTTCGATGTAATCTGGGCTTTTCACGATGAGATCCTTAGCTTGGGTTTAGTCAAGCTCGCTTCGACGATCAACCCTAACTCTTCGGCGAGTTCTATTAGATGCTCCTTTTTCTTTGAGAGAAGAAATGCCATTTTTGCAACCAAAGATCAAAGAGTGACGGCTCAGAGAACAAATTTAAAATTTTAAACCAAGCTCAATTTTTCCCTAAATACTTAATCCGGATGCGAAACGTTTATACAATAACGCAGGAAAAGCTCCCTTACTTAACCAAGAGGAGAGACAAAACGCAGATAAAATACAATTATAACAGGTATACGAATAAAATTCACAAATACTAAAAAATTCTAAAATCGACACTAAAAATATTAATACAACGAAATCGAAAAATTATGACAGTAATATCTCAATTTATCGAAATGTAGTCAATAAAAACACACTGGAAGAATCTATAGCAAAGCAGCATTCCTTAAAATTAATAACATATCATAAATTAAAAGTAAACCACAAAATATTCGTAAAAGTATTTTAAAAAAAAAGACAAAAAATATCTATTTCCCAGTTGCTAAAAATATTATCTAAAACAATGCACAATTTTCACAAATCATTCTATTCGCAATCAAATCATTTAGTTAGCCCACAACTACCGCTAATTAGACAACATACTCTTATTACAAAACACTTTTACGAAACGAAATTTATGCGAGGAGAAAATAAAATGTTCACGATTCATAGTTATTAATCACATGAAAAAAGAATTTTAAAATGACATGAACAGACGATAGTTTCGTAAATTTTCTGCAATAGTTATTTGATAAGAAAGTACCACACTGACCTGAGTGATTCGTTGATTTTCGGTGATGACGCCCGAAAAGACAGAATGGATCACGACGAAATTTGAACGATGCAAGTTGATCTTCACTGTAATGGATGACGACGCACTTAGTATCATTGGCGGGAATTAACTGGCGATTCGCTGACCCTCGATGACGACGCTCGAAAAGACAGAATGGATCACGACGAAAATCTTGAACGATGCAAACTGGATCCTCACTGGAATGGATGACGACGCACTTAAAGATCGCTGGCAGGCCTTTCTTTAAAATAAACTGGCGATTCGCTGATTCTCGGCGACGACGCCCGGAAAAATAGAATGTATCATAACGAAATTTCGAACGATGCAAATTGAATTTCACTGGAATTGTTGACGACGCACTCAGGATCACTGGCGAACTCTTTTCAAAAAGCAAACTTTAAAAAATACATTAGAAAGGAAGTTGAAATTGACACCGACGGACGGGTGAGGTCTCGACGTTTTGAAAAAAAAAAAAAGAAAAAGTCGCTGAAAGGTGAGCACGAGGAAAAATAATGAATAAGGCTATTGCTATATATATAGGCAAATGCCTAATACGAAGAAACGAGTTTAACATCGCGGTCGAGCTCCCAATTTGTGGGACGGGTGTCTAGGGGCAATGATAAAATTCTTAACGAAAGAAAGCATGAACCAAATTTAAAGAACAAATCAATTTATTAAAATAAGAAACAGATTATATATTTATAGATTTAAATTGCTTACAAGAAAATAGATTAAAAGTTAACTCGAAAAAGAGAACAGGATTCACCTATAGAGATGGGGCGTCAAACATTTTCTAGGTTTAAAGAAATGCCGTTTCTGATCGAGCTCACTCCGTCGTGTCCGGTGTGCGAGTGAAGGCAAGCAAGCCAAAAAAAACGATCCCGCGCTTAGGGATTATAAGCGTTCGACGTCATCGCTCGAATCCCTGATTGGGCATTGAGATGCCTCATGCGTTTGACGTCAGACGCTCCGAGTTCCTCGATTGGTCTCTCAATTCAATTCAGTTCGTTTGAGGCCACCATCTCCCACATATCTCTCTCGAAGTACACTGGAAATTTAAAATATTCCAATTATTCGAAATCGCAAAAGAACACAACTTTCCTACATATATATATATATATATATATTAGAGATTGCAATACCGGACCAAAAGTTGAATACCGGTATTCGGTATTTTTTAGATCTTAATACCGGGATACCGGTTTTAATACATGATGTATTAGAAATTTTAGAAAAAAGAAGAAATAATCTATAGGTGTGAGAGAGAGATTATTTTTGTTTTTAATTTGTCAATTTTACTAGAGAGTGTAAATATCATAAAATATAATTTGTAACTTATAAATTATAACAGTATATAAATAATTTCAAAAAGTAAAGGAACGCCAAATTTATTTAAAACTCAAAAAAATTGTAAATGTCACAATTCAGTCTGTGGTGCGATTACACTTTTTTGAAATGTAGTCTGAAAAAACATAATACATTAATGGTACTATCATTATGCCTGGAACATAATTTTGTGCAAAAAATACCAGCTGTCAAAACGCTCTTTCGGTATCTAAGCTTGTTGGTGGTTCTGTTAGCAATACGCGATATATACTCTGTTTCCAAGTATTTACCTCTAAATCCCTCATCTTCAAATAAAGCGCCAATAACAATTCTTAAACAATAACAGTTCTTCTAAAAGTATTAATTGGTGTTGGTAGATTTTTAAAACCTCCGGAGAATAGTTATTTTCTTAATTCAGTAGAAGTGTAAAACACTCGAAATGGCAAACAATTCAATGCCTTTTTCTTAGAATTTCATCCAAATTATCTTTTTTTTTTTCAAAACAATCTAGAATTACTGCTGGCTTGGGCTTAGAAACTGTGTTTAAATTTGCATCTGCATAGCAATTAGATAATTTCCTCCTTTACAAATTTGTGTCATGGTTATTTTTAAATGTGTATGGAGCCACTTGTACTTCCTCCATTCAATTTAATAACTCTTGAACATTTTTTACATTGTGCCACCATATTTTTTCATAATATAAATAATGAAACCCAACCGAAGTATTATCAACTGATATTTTATGTTCTTTTCAGTTATTCTTATTCATTATTATAGGTATCATTTATAAGTGTTTTAAACATATTTTGAACCCTTAAGTATAATATACAAATACAATATAAATAACAAACTAACCAATTTAAAAATATCGAACTATTACGCACTTTCTTGATGACCACAACCTTAAATTCACAGATACAAATATCAGACTAGGAATCCTGCGCAAGTGCAGTATCGCTCTGTTTTATAATAAGATAGTTTTAGTCCACCTCCTTGGATGATTAACATATTTTATCAATTCTCTTTATTGCACCATGAAACTTTATATCCACTGTCTAATTATTTTCAACCGTTAGGGAGACATATAGTGGAGCCAATTTATAAATTTCCTAATAATTATCGAAAAAACGGTATGTATTTTGGGTAATTTTTGAGTAAAAATTGTATTAAAAAGTTATTACAATGTCTAAAGTCATTTAATGTACGATTGTCACAATTTAATTAATCGATAGTGCGTGATTATGTGCATACTATGAGAGAAGATAAATGTAAAGGCTGCGAATAAAAACTTAAACTTGTTTTAATTAAAGGTGAAGAAGTTGAGACTCTCAAACTTTTTACAACAGGTATATTTATTAAATTGTACATAAAATGTACAGTTTCTTACGCACACTTCAAAACTGTTCAAACACTAATTACATCTGAATGTAATAATTTAATGAACACACGATTTATTTCAACAAAATAATAACACGAAGTGACAAAATATTTTCCTGAAATGATCCCAGCACCAATTGTCGGGACCAAATTGAATTATAATAAAATATTTTTGAATATTCGATACTGCGATCTTAGCGCAGTCTTCCGGATCCAATGTAAAACATTCCCAGATCAACAATTTATAAATAAAAAATTAATTAAAAAAACATTTCTAAACCGAATTATAAATCTAAACCATTCTCGACTCCACTGGAACAGACAAAAACTTTCATCAAAATCGGTCCAGCCGTTTAGGGGGGGTTCAGTTACATACACATGCACAGAAGAATTGCATATGCATATATAAAGATTATTTGAAAAGATATGAATTAAAAATGCTAAAAAGCGTGAATCGTCTGCATTTTCGTAACAATAAAGACCGGGTTTGGCCAGTTTGGCTGAAAATCAATTTTCGACGCCAACTTACGTCTTTTTCAATTCATACTATTAGCTCACGATTTCTATACATATTTTATTTGTTTATTTATTTATTTATTTATCTTGGTGAAATTTTCAATCGTTAATAAAATACATTTTAAAGTGCTCAATTGAGCAGAAATGTAATGTACATGATTATTTTGGAAGACAATACAATAATTTAATAATAAGTAATAAAAACTAATTGATAATTAATTACTTAAAAATTACAAATACAGACACTTTGGCGACTTAGCGACTATTTTGGTGACTGATGACAAAGTTTGAAAAGATTTTTTTTCTTACGTGTTAAGTAAAGCATTCAATTGAAAGGAACTTTTATATGCACGATTGTTTTGGATGACAATACGATATTTTAATGATAAATAATAAAACTTAATCACCACTTAATGTTGTGATTCTGTCATATGTATATACATATTTATATTAAATGCAACTATTTAATAAAAAGTAGCTAAAATAAATTTTTTCTCGGTTGATATAAGTAGGAATTGATTAAATTTTTTTTATATTATTTGTTTATAACAATAGCGTTGTTACAACAATGCAGGTGAATGTTCAGTTGTATTTTTGAATGTTTTTAATTAATATATTTTTAACTAATTGTGATATCGGACCGAATTGGGAATCTAAACCTTTTTCGATAGTACTTGAACCCACACAAAAAATTTCATCGAAATCGGTTCTGCCGTTTAGGAGGAGTTTAGTGACAAACACTCGCACAGAAGATTTTTATATATAACGATATATATACATATAATTTCTATCAAATTTTTTCCTGTAGCATTTATTCTGCAAGAATTGCCTAATAATGATATATTTACTGTTGTTTCCTACACTCCACACACTTAACTGTGACTCAAGGCGCCATACTTTCACGCTTTCCTAGCTGAACTGAAATTTTAGAAACCCGTACCGGAACTACCTGTAAACAGGATGTGCAACGTACAGATGCAAGGTCTTTGTATGCATCAATCCACAGGACCTTTAAAGGTGTAATTTTTATTTATCCGCTTTTCTACTTTTAAGTGTAAATTTTAACTGTAAATATTTATTTTCTGTAGTATAAACATGTGTACATATCTGGCTGTTACTCGAACTCAAGCAACGGCAACATTTGGAGGCACTGACGACACCATCATCATCGATTTAGAAAAACAAGTGGTAAGTACTATTTTATATTTTCATTCAACGTTTCGTTTTGGTTTCTCTTACTGATTTATTCCGTCCATGTTTCGTTTTTCAATTACAATGGACACCGAAACGGCTACAGTTCTCTGGATAATAAAGATAATCCCAACCTCTTCCGAGTTTTACAGAAAGATATTTATATCGATTATTTACTATCAGGGTCAGGTAGGCTAAATAACGCAATCTCCATTTGTAAGGACATTGCTCATGTTTTTAGTACTCACAGATTTCATTTAAGAAAATGGAATTCTAATCCTACCGAATTTCTCGCTCAATTTTCAGAACATAGCTCTCATGATACAAGAGGTGAATTTTCCAAAGATTCTAATGAAAGCTCCAAATTATTAGGCTTATTTTGGAATTCATCCAACGATGCTTTTGGTTTCCAACCATCGCTTGAACTTACACCACGATCCTTTGGGACTTCTTTTATCTTGTACAGTATTTACGAGGATTTTTTTATCAAAAGCTTTGGCTTACAAAAACAGATTGAGATTCTCTCATTCCACAACAATTAACAGAAGATTGGCTTAAGGCCTCATAGGACTCTTAAATTTCATTTTTTTCGATTTTTTGAAAAAAATATATGTCAAAGCCTCAACGTTTCTGAAAATTTTGCTGCCAAAAATTTGTTGATACTGTGAAAACTTCCGAAGTTATTGAGAAATAACTAGTAACACGTAAACAAAAACTTGTATCTGTAACGCCCATTTTTGACATCTGTCAGAACACATTCCAAACATTTTAATATTTCGCCGATTAGTTTTATTAAAAGAGCCCCACCTAATATCAGATTGATTTCGGGAGTAGCATAACTACAACTCAACTTTTGACTACGTTTAATCTAAGCGGGATTGTCTGTTTACATTTCGATTTTGGATTAGCATACTTTTTTTTGTTATTTAAAGCTTTTGAACATGGATTTTCCATTGAAAAAAACTTCATCCAGAAAGAGACCAAAGAAGAAAAGATTTCAAGGAAACATGCATCGGAAGAAATCTGTCTAAAAAAGGTATTCTTTCTTTTGAAAATGTTTCGCCAAACAAAAGTTCATCTGCGAAAAAATTGTCAAGTGCACACACGATTTCAGAAGCTTACGAAAATGATGTTTGCGTTGAGTTTCAAGGTTTAGACTAATCGACATTAGTTTATTATTTTC
Source organism: Trichonephila clavipes (assembly GCA_019973935.1). Taxonomy (NCBI): domain Eukaryota; kingdom Metazoa; phylum Arthropoda; class Arachnida; order Araneae; family Nephilidae; genus Trichonephila; species Trichonephila clavipes. The sequence continues at coordinate 11,152 of BMAU01020011.1, forward strand.
CAAAATTGAAAAGTTACTTTGTTGCTCTGTGTGTTATGGCAAAATAAAAATGAGTGAAAAATCCACTGTAGGATTATTTTCCACTTTTCAGTTCACATGCAGAAAATGTAGCATTGAAAAAAACTTAATTCCTGTGAATTGATTGGTATAAAAAAATATACCTGAAATCAACCGACGGTCTGTTTTTGCCATGCGCTATATAGGCCAAGAATTGTCTTCCCTCAAGACGTTTTGTTCTCTTATGTGTTTGCCAAATCTAGTGTCTCAGAAAACTTACGACATAATAAATGCAAAGATAGCTTATATAAGTGAAGCGCTTGCAAATGCATCGATGAAGAAAGCTGCTGCTGAGGAAAAAATTATTGATGGCACCGTAAATTCTGTTGTAGTTAGCGGTGATGGGACCTGGAAGACCCGTGGGCATACTTCTCTTATTATAGTCTGTGCGTTGATTGGAGCTGACTGCGGGAAAGTTCTCGACATGGAAGTCATGTCCTCTTATTGCAAAGGATGTGACTCCTATAAAGGGCCAAAGTTTGAACCAAATTATAGTGCTTTTTTGGCTAAACATCAAATTTTCTGCAGGAAATACCATAGTGGATCTGCTGAAGGAATGGAAGTTTGCGGAATGCAGAAAATTTTTTTCCGATCAGAACAAAAACATGGATTAAAATATCAGCGATACATACGTGATGGTGACTCAAAGACATTTTCGTCTATTGCTGAAAAAAAAACCATATGGGGATAGTGTTCCCATTGAAAAAATAGAGTGTGTGGGCCATGTCCAAAAGCAAATGGGTAGCCGCTTGCGGAAGTTGAAAGCTTTATGGGGGAAAAAGAAGTTTTCCGATGGGAAAACAATTGGTGGGAAAGGTCGCCTAACCGATGGTATTATAAGCAAATTGACGACTTTTTATGGCCATGCTATTCGTGCCAACTCCCATAATGTGAATGAGATGAGGCAAGCTGTGTGGGCTCATACATCCAGCACAGATGATGAGCCGAAACATAGGTTTTGCCCAAAAGGCAAAAATAGCTGGTGTCAGTACAATGTTTCGGTTCACAACAATACAGTAAATGAATTTTCTCACAAGAACACCTCACCAAAAGCAGTTTCTGAAGTGATTAAACCTGTTTTTAAAGATTTATCACACTTGAAATTGTTAAGAAGGTGTTTAGGGGGGAAAACTAAAAATGCTAATGAGTCATTGAATTCACTGATTTGGAAGTATAGCCCGAAATTGATTGGACCAGGAATTAATGTCACAAAAATAGCTGCATTTATAGCTGCATGTGAATACAATGATGGAAGTAAGAACAAAATTGATCTGATGCGTGCTTTGAATTTAAAAATAAATAAAACAAATATTTTGAATTGTGTAAATATTTACAAAGTGCGCAAGTCAACGGCTAAGAGACAAGTTTCTAAAACCTCCTTTGAAGCTCGTAAAGCTAAAAAACTTAAAATACTCAAACAAATTAAGAAATACAAGCTTTCAGAGGGCAATGTTTATGCTGCTGGGACTTTTTAAAGCATACTGGTATGTTTAATTTTCTTTTTTGTTATTTTTTATCTTTAACTTTATTTTTCTCAAAATGAAAAATTTTGCCTTCCGCGCAGAATTTTTCAAAAACTACTTATCATATCAATATGAAATTTCATACACATGTTTAAAATAAAACGTTTTCTTATACAAAAAAATTTTAAAGAAATTTTTATATAATTGTTTTTTATTTGTGTTTTAATTGAATTTTTCATAAAATTTTAAAATTGTCTTCATAATTGTATTTTAAAAATATTTTTATTCTCTAAATGCTTTAAAAGTGTGTATAAGTTAAAAAAACATTTTTATATCAAATAAAATTAATATTGTGAATTTTGATCAATTCTGTTCTTCAGATTTCTGAGCGGTGTAAAATGCTAAATTTCATATTTTTGAAAAATTGACCAAATTTTATTTCTCTTAATAACTTTTTAAATTTTTTCTCAAATTTTCAGAAAATTTGAGAGATAATATAAATATATATGATTATCATGTGGTAAAAATTTCAAAATATTGTTTTGTTTTATTGCTAAGTTACATTGGTTTGAAGAAGAATGTTTTCTTCGAGTGCATTTATATGTGTTAAGGGTCCTATGACCCCATAAGTTTCAAAAGGCATTTAATGAATCAACTATCTCAATGTTGTTCCTATAGATGGATCATTCTTACAGCAGACAGCACAGTAGAATTGCATGATTTTGCATATGCTTCTTCATTGGCTTATGCTACCACAATCTACTGCCGGCAAAAACACAACGGCAAAATAAAGGTTCAACTAATTGTATCAAAAATAAAGTAGCCTCTGTCAAACAAGTTTCCATTCCTCGATTTTAGCTATTTAAATCGAACTTATTGACATTAAAACATTATACTTTTGATGTATTCGCTAGTTCGGATTCTAATACAGTTCTCTCCGGGCTATCTAGTCACCCTCGCAAATGGAAAACTTTCGTATCATCTAAAATTATCGAAGTTCTACCTACAAAGCACTGGAGACATGTGCCTTCTAAGGAAAATCCCGCAGATATTGCATCTCTAGGTATTGATCCTAAATACTTACCATGTTATGGTGGCAAGGACCACCTTGGCTACAGCTAGAAACGTCTAGTTGGCCCAAGATCAAATCCAGTTTCGATGAAGCTTCGGATGAGGTAAACACGGAAGAAAAATCAGACTCCATCTTTAATCTGTTTGCTCGCACATCAAATGATGAAATTCATAATTTATTCGAACACTATTCTTCACTCACTAAAATAATTCGCATTTTAGCTTATTGCCAAAGATTTATTAAAAACTATAAAAAGATTGTATTATCCCAAGAATCATCGATCAATTTTCATCTGATAATAATACAACTCCACTTACAATTTCGGAAACCAAAACCGCTGAAGAAACCATCATTTGTAAGGCATTCACTTTCAGGAAGAAATACAAAGCATTAGGAAACAGATTTCTCTGTCATCCAAAAGTCCATTACGTTTCCTCCATCCATTCATAGATGAACATGGTTTAGTACGGGGGAAGGAAGATTGCAAAATTCCAAGCTTCGATTCAATTCCTAGCATCATATCATAATTCATTCTCAGCACAGTATTAGTGAACTCCTTATCAAGGAACAAAACGTCACTAATTTACATGCCAGGCCAACTTTGTTAGCTCACGTTCTTAGACAATCGCATGGGATCGTAGGAAGTAGAAAATTTAATTAACAAATGTATTAGAAAATGCTGGAAATGTAACAAATTCAATATATCCAGCACAGCACCACAACTGATGGGTAACTTACCAAAACACCGTGTCACGCTGGAGAGACCTTCTTCAGTTGTGGTATTGATTATGCTGGTAATGTACTGATTAAATGAAACAAAGGTTGAGGGACTAAATCTACAAAGGGTTACATTGCTTTATTTGTCTATTTAGCAACTAAAGCTGTTCATATCAAATCAGTCAGTGACTTAATAACTTATTCCTTCATAGCTGCACTTCGTAGTTATAGTGCTCGTTGTGGTGCTCCCCACCAAATTTATAGTGACAAGGGCACCAATTTTGTTGGAGCTCGTCGAAAACTTGACGATATACGAAATTTATGGCTTTCTTCACCAACTAATGAAGCCATATCCTACTTCTTATCCAAATCTTTAATAGATTGAAACTTTATTCCACCATCATCACCACATTTTGGCGGTATTTGGGGATCAGGAATTCTATACGTCAAATTTCAGCTCAAGAGAGTGTTAGGAGAAATCATATTAACTTTTGAAGAGTTAACAACCTTGCTCACACAAATCGAAGGATTACTAAATTCCATGCCTGTATCATACGTTAATCATTCTGACATAGAATGCATATCTACACTCATCACATTTTCTTACTCGTGATGTCCTTCTTTCAGTTCCTGAGGAGTTTCCTTCAACCTCCAACCACAGAGATCGTTGATAGTTGCTACAGAATATCAAACGGGGCTTTTGGAAGAAGTGGAGCTCCGACTTTCTCTCTTCCTTACAACCTCTCAAGAAATGGCGGAATGCACAACCAAACTTGAATAAAAATGACACAGTGTTGATCAAAGAGGAGGGTCCTCCTAGTACATGGCCGATGGATCGAGTTCTTCCAGTATATCCAGGCAACGACGGACTAGTTCGAGTTGCAACTGTGAAAACCCAAGACTCAGTTTTCAAACTACCTGTTCATAAACTTTGCAAACTTCCTATACATCCAAACTAGTTCGGATTTAGGATGGGGGTATGTTTCTCACACTCCTCAAATTTAACTGTGACTGAGTGTGTGCCATACGTTCCCGCCTTTTTACCCCAACCGAAATTTTAGAACCCGGTACCGGAACGTTTTCTAAACAGAAAGCGCAACGGACAGACGCAAGGTCTTTGTCTGCATCAATCCACAGCACAAAAGTTGTACTTTTTATTTGCCTGCATTTCTACTTTTAAGTGTAAATGTTTTAACCGTAAATATTTATTTCTGTAATATAAACATATGTACCATCTCCCTCTCTGGCTGTTTTCGAACTCAAGTAATAGCAACAACTGTGTAAATGTGAAAAAAGAAAACATTATGGATAATTTATACTTCTATACACCTTTTTAATCTAATTAAATTTTTATTTAAAAAAAATGTTATAAATGTTTTCTATTTTGCTGTTCTTATCTGATTTATTTCATACAATTCCAAAAAAAGTGTAAACATAAAGTAGCATTAAAAACGCCATTGATATTCATTTTAAAAAAAATTATAACTTTTGCCAACAGGAGGAGGTGACATATACATTTAACATCGTCGTGTGAGGAACGCATTGGATGTCATTATACAGGTATTAAATTGTTCCAAACCACTTTTCAATTGATGACTTTCTTATATTAACATTTATAGATTTCTCATTGTAATGCTAAGCAAAATAATTCCATCTAATACAACCTTGCTGGTTAGTACAGGAAATTGATAGTGAATTTCTATAAATGTACATTTTATTAAGCGTATTCATGTATAATTTAATATTTTTAGTAAATTAAATTACCGCTTTTTTTCAGGCCACTAGACAAACGCTTTTATTTGAAACAAATTGGGTTATATGTCGCATGCATTTTTTGGTACAAATTTAACATTAAATTATTAATCTTTATTACTGTTTAGATTGTTAGAATGAAACTATTAGAAATATAATTCTGTAAATAGTCTTATTTATTTTAGTCATTGGAAAATTCATAATCCTTAGAGTTTTATGGATAAAAAAAGTTAATTTATTTTAATTAATAATTTTCTTTTCTATAAAAATCTGTCTCTACATTACATTAATGCAGCGTTTCTCAAACTGTGGGGCGCCCCCCCTTGGAGACCGTGATGACTCTACGAGGCGGGCGCGAGCATATTGAAAAGCCGAATATAAAAGATTATTTAAAAAAAATTATTATTCTACTGAAAGTAAACAAACAAAATGCATTCTGACATAATAAGAAATAAATACATATTTACACTGATATATTATACTTATAAATGTATCAGTGCTACACAGTGTATTTGATAACTAATTAAACAATACTAAATTAAGAATAAGTTTAATAATTACCAGTGATCCCATAGGATTGTCATATATAAAATTATATACAAAAATTAACACATATCGTCATAATTTATACGGTTTATAATTAATCCCTTAACTGCCGTTTAAAAGTTACGTGATTCGCTTCCAAATGCCAACCACTTCCCTCTTAGACGCACGTTTTGTGGGGGGAGGAGGAATAAAGAAGCAAAAATATTCTGAAATAAGTAAATTCTTCGAAAACACTGTCAAGGTCCTTTTATTGCATTCTAAAACCTTCGGAGTAATATTACGGACAGCAGTACACAGAAAAGATCGTACTTCGGAAATACGTATATATACGTCCGGTCAAATTAACGCTTTGACTGACTGAAACGTTTATATACGCCGATGGCACTTAAGAGGTTAAGGTCGTATCGTAGTTTTAGCGTCGAAATATAGTATTATTGTATGCAATACATTGTTATTGTATGAGGGAGGCGTGATGAAAATCATGATTGAATATTAGGTCGCGAATATTGAAACTTTGAGAAACACTGCATTAATGTATTTATTTTCAACCAAAACTATGGAAATAAAATCCCTAATTTTATAACATAATTATGAATTAATTTAGCTTTTGGCAACGGTTATGACATTTAAGCGGTCGTTATTATAATCTTTAACAACTGCTCAGATTGATTTATACATATATAATTATTTTTATAAACACAAATTTAGAAACTAATTGATCAACTCAAAAAAGTATCTAAACTTATTGGCTATTCAGAATAGTATATATTTCATTAATATAGCTTAAGGTTATGTAGTTCATTAAAAATAGAACATAAAGGGTTAAATACAGTACTGTACTACTAGTTCAGATCTTTCCATTATTAAATAATTATACTTAAAAATATGAAAATTGTTTAAATTAAAACTTAATAACAAATTAAAATACCGGGACCGTAGCATCTCAGACCATGACTATTAATGTGTCTCAGAAGTGGATTTTCCAGGCCCTTCAACAGAAAGAAACTAATTTGGCATACAAAATTAACAATAAAATGCCTTTGAACTACAATTATTTTTCTTAAAAACTACATACAAATTTAATTTTAATCATTAAAGTTCACATGGAAAGGTTCCAAAACGCAGTTCTAACACTTCTCAAAGTAAATTATTCCAAATGTTATTCAATGGAAACGGATATTAACATTTGTTATTTTAAAATACACATGATTGCGTTGTACATTATTTTCCACAAAAAGGAGAAGTTTATCCGCTTTATATCTCGTAAATAAAAAATATTTCATTGATTTTTATTTCCCACTATTTTATAATTTTACTTGTATATATTTTAAAAATATATTCAAAATTTCAGAACGTTGCAGCATCTTGAGTTCGCTTGTTTTCTTTACTTTTTAATTTTAAATGAATTATCTCCTGCAGGTTTAAAAAGAGGAAAATCTATTTGAGGATTTAAAATCCAAAGTGATCTTTCTATGGAAGGACGGTTTTCTTTTTTCTTTCTTACAACCTCCCACTCATCGCTTTAATAGATCTGTATCTTAACACATATTGATTAATGAAGGTATATAGTGTTTTTCTTTTTCTTATAAGCAGAAAATCTAACATTTGAAAAAAAAATTGAAAAGTTTTTTTTCTCTGTGTTCTCCCACTAATTACTTCGTTATTTTTTTTTTCTAAATAAATATACAAAGGAATGAAAAAAAGAAGAATGTCATAAATAGTGTTGATTTTAGTATTCAAAAACCACCAATTTGCTTTTGATCACCGAAGTATGTTTTTCTTCTTCTTAAAGGTAAGTTTTCGAAAATGAATTATTGATTTTAACTTATTTTACTTTTATGAGTTATTTTTTCCCTTATAATTTTATATTATTGAATTCGCGCACAGTAACTGCAAATGGGGACTCAAATCAAAAACTATATTCTAGAAGAAATACGTTTTTACACTGTACCGATATTATTTTCATGAAACGTAATACTTAAAAGCAAAAAAAAAAAAGGTGTAGAATATGATCTCTTATACTTTATATTTAGAAACGGCTCGATGGCATGGTTGGTTTGTCGCTGAACTTCTGCATCTAATGTTGCGAGTTTGACCCCACCCAAGTTGGTCTATTTTCATAATGCAGAAAATCAACAGTGGTCATGTAACTTGATTATACGACATATAAAAGATCTCTGGAGTGCCTGTTTGGATTTGGGTGCTCGAGACAAAAATAAATTTCAGTATAGGTTAGCATCGTCAAAGCTCAGATGCCTCCCTCTCATGAGAAAACTGGATGTGAAAAGTACCTGCGGTGATTGGTATCCGCCTATAGGTGCCGCACACAAAAAAAATCAGCTGCTGGGGAATGTAATAGGTCTGCAATGGTAAAACACTAGTCCGTTGTTCATTAGAAAAAAACAACAACTTTATGTATATTTTGATAATCAAAGAAAATTAGAAAATAATTTGTTGGTTAATATTAGAAATAGATAAAAATAAGAAATAAAGTTATATTTAATTTTTTTCTAATGTTTATCTTGATCTAAACAAAAAGTGTTGAATTTATAAAAATACAGGGTGATTTTACACGAAGAAGTAAACAGTGTTTCATTGCACAAAAGATAAATAAGAATGTAATACATGATATGTAAACTATAACCAAATTGTATATGTTTTTTTTAAGCTTTGTTTAAGACAGACTCAGATTTTATATGCAGGTATTCTTAGTCACTCAGCATACATCGAGCTTGTATTGTATTTTACCCAAAACGCGTCTTCAAGTGACTGAATCAAGGTAATGGGTAGCAGCTGCGATACGATATTTCAGCTGCGTTAGATTAACAAGAGGAGGGACGAATACCTTGTCATTTGAGAATCTCCATAGAAACAAATCCCAAGATGTTAAGTCAATACTTCCAGGTCGTCATCGGGTATAAGTGGCATATTATTGTCTGTTATAAACTTTTGGGGACTATATATTGGGGTCTTTTTAGATCACTTAGGGACTGCTATTTTTGCACAAACTTCCTGTCGTTTTAAATTTTTCTTGCTGTTGATGGATATATTATTTTAGTTGGAAGTCCTCTTCCGAATCGTGATCAAAAATGACGTTTCACTGAAGTTGCGGATTTCATTTTTCTAAGTTTAAGCCTTCCCCACTGCATAAGAAAGCATTTCAAACGAATTGTTACATGACACGCACTCTATGGTCTACGTAAATTCCATCAGGGGGAAAGACACAAACATTAAGAGTGAATCTACCTTACCATACGCTGGGGTGGTTCATTACAGTTACTGTTTTGCAGCATCTGTGGAAAGTATATACTTTATAACTCCGCCTGTATAAATTTTTCAAAACTTTCATAGATAGTGTAGTCAATCCTCGCCCACGACTCACTTGGAAATAGCACTCTTAATTTAATTTAATTTATTTTAATTTAATGCATGTAACTAATGTTTTATTTCAGAAGTATGGCGAAGGACTTTGGCTCACGTGCATTATATAAAACTCGAGAAGTGATTTCACCATTTATCAATAAAAAACTTACTTGTTCTACTCAGTTGACTTGCGATAAATTTACGTCTGTTTTTTTTTTCTTACCTGAAACGTATTACAACAACGATATGAGCTATCAACATCGTTCTCGGTCCGTGGAAAAATAAGGTAGATTTGATTATTTTTATTTTTAAAGTTAAGCCTAAAACATTGTGTGTATCGGATTGACATCGTTAGAAACTTAAGCAAATAAATCACTACATTAATTACTTTAAAATACAATTAAAGTTTTCGTGTGATATATTCATTTAATATCGATGCTATTATTTTTAATAAGATTCTTTTCCACAGATTTAATTCTTGGGATCAATGTAATGTTATACATTCAGAATAATTATTATTGAGAAATATTTGATATCATTATCACACGAAAAATCTAAATAAAAAACAATTCTAAATAATATTTACATTTTACCAAGTATTTTTAGTGAACATTGTATAAGTGTTGGGATTATGGGTCTTAGTAATCATACAAGCACTAATCTACATTTTTATAAGTGTGAAGTAATTTAAAAAGCAGGTGTTATTAAATGAGAAATAACCATACTAACACTGTATTTTACTTAAATAATTACAAAATTAGCTTAGGAATGCTTTCCTTTTTTTATTATTACTCTCTCTCTCTCTCTCTTTCATTAACTTTTCATAAAAAACTGTTTAGAAAAAAATGTGAAAATAATTCAGAAAAATTGTAAATATTAACGATTATCATAGCTTTGCATGATGCATAATATTCAGAAATACTGTGGAAAACTATTCACCATAAAAATACAGCTTTAGAAACTAGAAAAGCAGTATTTCCATATTATTTTTCAGCAGTATTGTTTTTATTTGCATATTAGAAGTATTATTTTTATGACGCATCAATTGATTGATAGTTTGTTAATGTCAAATATTTAAGCTACACGGGGACTATTAGAGCTGGATCTTGTTAATTTAATTCGCAGCTAGGTGACGTGGTTGACATATGAGCTAGCACTCTACTTCATAAATGTCCAAACGATGACTTTGAGCTGCTAAATGTGTATCAGCCCCTCTACATGGTGAGTCTTAATTACCATCATGACTTGAATCCTCAACCCGACAAAGACAATAGCGACTACGTGTTCACGACTGTGGTTGGTTAAATTCCTAACTCTTACGAATTATCAAATCAATCTTTATGTATTGGCATTGAATTATTTTTGATTTCATATAAGAAAACAAAAAACAGAAACCATGGATAGCTTATATAAATTTAATAAAAATAGTTATGTAAAAACAAACACCATATTAACGAAATAAGTATCTAACTAACTTTTTTTTTATATAACCCGCTTCACTGAATATATTTCGTGGCATTATAGTACCTTCCATTTCTTTTCAGGTTACTATTATTTAAGTCCATGCATTAATTTTTCGATTCTATTGAAAACTATTCATATATAACGCTCGCTTCTTTATTGAAAAAGAACAAGATTTGAATGTCTAAAACAAATATATATATATATTAATAACCTTGTGCTTCTCGGTGTGGATTTTCTCAAACCCATTTTTACCAGATCTCTACACAACAAAAGAAGCATGGATACCGAATTCCAAGTAAATAGGTTTAAAGGTCCATACACAGAGGCGGTTTTTTATTTACTTATACGTCTTCATATCCCAACTGTCGAGTTATGCAAAATCCATTCTTATTGTATCTGTATTCAGCGTCAGAAAGATTTTTGACAAATTTAAAGATAATCAGTCTAATAAATTCAGAAAAAAATTGGATTTTTTTAAATCCATAAAATTTTTGTAACCCCCTTTGGTTCTCGATTTCTGCAGGTATCGTTCTTAGCGAATATCTATTTAATAAAGGAAACATAGTAGATGTAATAGTTGGAAAAGATGAATTTTTATTTATAACACCCCACACACACTCCTTAGATTTTTGCAGAACCTGGTCTCAACAAAAGGAACATGACCTTCCAATTCCAAGTCTATTTGGCTAATATAAATCAAGATATCTCCATATGACTGAGTGGGTAGCTCTTATACTATATATAGATGATGAAACATAAGATACCTGGTAATCAGGAACCAAGACCCAATCAATAACTTACATCAATCAGGTACGGAATAATATCAGCTGTTACTACTAACAAGTTGGAAAACTTACGCTCAACTTTAATTAATTCTCTAAGTCTTAGAGCATATGATATTATTGGCAAAAAGTTGTTAGCTCCAAAGAAATCAATTATAAGCATTCCTTTCGTCCTATTAGATAGTATTATTGATCATTTCTGAATGCGGCAAAGTAATTCAATATTAAGTGCTGATTAATTTCCCTGTCTGTAACGAGAATGAAAAATAATACAATAAACTAATAAATATAGAGAATACTTATGACCTAAGGAAACCAATGTAAAAAAAATACTTCCACCATACAGAGTTAATATAAGAAGTGCATACTTGTTCGGTTATTGACACACATATGAAGAAAATATTTCTAGATTAATAAAGTTCTGTTTTCCGTAGTCAGAGAGATTGAGCTTTATTAATATCGATATATCGATTTGTTAGTTGCAGGAAATTAGCAAATTCTTTTCAAGAAACCCATCAAAAGCCAAACCTCCAGGGGAAAAATCAGAAGACCAATTTTCTGACTTTTCACACACAGGCACTTCTTAGAATGACATTATTATAAATCGTTTGTTCAAAAATAACTATCATTCAAAAAAGAGATGGAAGTATGGTATAAGTATCATTCATAGTCCGATATATGTACACTCTGTTTCAACGTAAAGTGGAAAATAGATATTTATTTTAAAATTTAAGGAAAAGATATTATTCTTGAAATGATATAAGGCATTATATTCTATTGATAAAATAATAATATATACAATTATAAGTATTGTGATATTTTAAATCAACCAGAAGTCCAGACATGTTTCAACGAATGCAATCTGAGTAGAGTTTTAAAATCTTGCAATACTCCTAAATTTCAGAGTTTATGAATCAACCAAGAACTAAAATGTGTGTGTGTGTGTGCGATTTGGGTATTCAAAATATCTATTTTTAATTAAATAAATAAAATTCGGTTTAAAGTTGGTTAATCAAATGATATATAATTTAATGTATTTTTTAAGTTCTAGTACATTTTGATATTCTTTGTTTAACCATTTAACCGGTTTTCCCGGGAACCTTATGGGAAACCTAAAGTGGATCGTAATCGATTTGCCCGTACTGGCAACTGATATGTTCTTCTTTCCAACTGATTTGCAAGTGTTTTGAATATTTACTCTGAGATTATTAGTGCTCTTGTTTTTAAGAGGTATAATTTGTCCATGGATGAATGTCCATGTCCATGAAATACCATTATTTGTGATGAAGGTCCTTTTTTTTGAAGGCGCGAATTTGGAATCTTGAAAATTTTCGATAAGGAGACAGGATCTGAAAGGCATTATGCTGTTAGTTGCTTCAGAAGAAATGAAAACGGAAAGAAAAAAAATCTGATACATATCTGCTTTGATTGCATTGAATGATTTGTATTCACCATACTTAAAATTGTTTGTGTATATTTATATGCGTGCACACAAAAACTCCCAATCACTTGGAAAAGCAGAGCAAGCAAGAAAAATGTTTTATGCATGTTTGGATCCTTTTAACGTATATGAAAATTTATAAGGAGTGATTTTGTTTCAAAATCATAAAATAAAGAACATCATGGGATTTTAAAAAAAAATTCATTAATAAAATATTTTCACATTTTGCTCATTCTATTAAGTATTACGTTTAGTTATATATAATAAAAAAATGTGTCCTTTTTCGGTGAAATGAATTTCTTCAATTATCAGTATCAAAGTTAGCATTATTATTTTTATTTGCTAATCAATATTCGTATTTAGTACAAAAGAGGGCATTTTCGTTCAAACTTTTGGAGTTTGTGTTCTTCAAATTATACCCCAATGTCTGTCTCTAATTATACATTTGGAACGTATAAAACTGATTAATATATTTTAAATGCCTCTCATTGAGTTCCAAGCTGAAGAGACAAACTTTTTGTCAGCGCCGTTCACTCTACTGATTGGCAAGCGTTAACGCTTCAGTTTTTAACTTCAGTTTTTATTAGGGCAAATATATATCTGAATTTAATTTTTTGAACTAACGTAATTTTCTTCAATCTCACTTTGTAAATTAATTTTCCATAATGTTTAAAACATTTCCCCATTTTTTTGTGTTTATACACTAATTTTTCTAGTACATATTTAACATTAACTGTCTTTTTAACTTTCAAATATGTTGGAGAGTCATCGTGCTCAAGTCTCATCCTCACTTAATTCCTGACTAAACATGAGATACCCTAAGAAGGTTAAATAATACGCATATAAAAACTTGAATTTAGAAAAGGGCTTAATAAAATCGAGCTCTATTAGTATATAATTATAGTTGATTTTTAAAAGAACCTGAAGAAATTGCTAAACTCTGGATAAAAACAGTGAACAAGCACATTTTCTTAGCATTTTTGTTTCGAGTAATATACACTCCATCCTAAAAATGGAATTTCAAAAAAAAAATGATAAGTTTTTTAGAACTTTTATCACGAATAAGTGATGATGTTGAAAACATTGCCAAAAAAATTAATTGAAACAGTTCTCGTCGGACCTTAATGTCGATAAAAATATTTAAGATTTCCTTTTCTGGGTCTACTTTATTTATCCTTTTATGGAATTGTTATCTTTGAGGTTATCAATATTTTTTCAATCTTAAAATGGAATTCCTTCAGTAATTAGAAAATTTCCTTAATTTTGGAAATGGGCTAAATCGAAACAAAAGTTTTTATCTTCTGTGTGGGGAAGGGAGTCCCCAAAAAAGCATAAGAATAAGCGTTCTTGAAAATTAAAACAAAAATTATTTGTGGAAGATAAAAAATTTTAACTATTTTTTCCCTTAAAATTTAGCTTAATTAAATATCATGAAAAAACTAAGCAAAAGGAGGTTTGTTTCAGAGAGTAAAGTAAACATTTCAGTGTGTTAAACCTTAATGGATAGGAATGTTTCCGAAATAAGTTTATTTTTGTACTACACAATTTGTTAAGATAATTGTTTTGTCTTTTAGAAAAATATTCAGCTGATGATGAAGCAAAGATATATATATATATATATATATATATATATATATATATATTCCATTATTTATTTATTTTCTTTAATTATAGAATAACGGGCATGTAAACAAATATATTGAATAATCCCTGCTTTGTACATTTTGTGTTTTGACCAACCAAACCATTATCTCTGAGTTATTACAATGCAATTATGCGATATCGATAATAAAGTACTTAACTGTCAGTAAGGAATTCTCCTGTTGACTCAATTCGAGAATAAAAGATTTAAGAATTGATTATAAAGTACACTAAATAGGTTGCAATATATAATTAAAGAATTTCTTAATGTTATTATAATATTAAAGCTATACACATCTTTTTAAAATCAAAAAAGTATACATTCATTAATTTATTTGCTGGATATCCTTCGGACAGTATTGGGAGTAGTTACTGGAAAATAGATCCAAATTGAGGATGGCTTCACACATGTTACCTAGTTTAACTGTTCCGACAGACGTTTTTATCTTAGATTAGTCATCTTTGATCTGCGGAGAAAAATAAGGTGGGTAGCCTCTCTGGTGGTAAGAGCATCGGATTTCAGACCCGAAGATCTGGGTTCGATGCCCAATGCAACCAAATACCTTCCGAGTACACACGGATTACGTGCTCGTTAAATCAGTGGATCCGAAAGTCTTGTGAGTAGAATCACAAGTGCGGGGCGCAGGAGAATATTTCCCAACTGTTCAGTTCCATGCCAAAATTGTGGAGGTGGAGATAGCTGGTGTCGCCATCTATTGCCTCTTCGGAGAAATTCACCAAGCTAACTCGTACTGTCACTTGTATGGTATTTAAGGCCAAGGCCAACGACTAGTTTTCTTCTATCCCCTGGCCACGATGAATTTCTTGGGCCTCGTTCTGAGTACGTCAGACAGGTGGCATTAGCGACAACAGCAACAGTAAAATAAGTATTTTCAAGAACAACATTTTAACATTAACTTTGAGCAGTGTTTCGGTCAAATAACAGCAAAGATTTTAAAAAGGAGTAGAAGAAGAGTTTTTTGATAATCTATGATGATGAGATCGAAAGTTTATAATCATTTTAAAAAATACTAGAAACTATCAAGTATTATGAACATTCTGATAAATCTTCGACTGTCCGAAATGAGAAAAAATATTAATATATTCCTAAAAACAGAAGAATAAAAAAAGAGTACTTATGTAGGTATTTTACACAATTTCAGAGAATGCATTCATCGTAAACAGTCACATGTAAGACAAAGTGAAAACTCACACACATGTAAGACAATGGACCTGCAATTCGTCAAATATAGCATTTCGGTTTCTTGCAAAATTTGACTCTAAAAAATGTTCACGTCTTATTTTCGTCTACGAATTATTGCTATTTTTATTATCCCATGTATTAAACACTCTAAAAGTTAACAATACTATATAAAAATAACCTCATAAATTGTGGGATAAATATATGTTGATTATGTTCTTAAGATTTACAATGGTATGTTTCCTTGAATACAGTCAGTATAAGTGTTTTAACTTTCGATGATAATTTGAATATATTTAAATTATAAAAAAAAAAAAAATTAATGATACAGTTTTATTATTTTTTTACCATTTACTAATTTATGCTAAATTTTTAAGGCAACATGTATTTAATTTTGAAGTTACGTATAAAGATTAATCATACATAAAATGAATATAAAAGAAGAATATTGTTACGAATTTTGAGTAAATAGTGTAAATAAATTGTATTTGAGTGTTTAATGCATTTATATTACTCTATGTTATAATAATTTCATGTTAAAATTGTACTATTCACAAACAGTGCCGCTCCTTACGTTATAATGGCGATTCAATGAGAACTTGGCGGTAGAGCCAAGTTGGCATCATTTTTGGCGACCAAGTTGGCGTCATTGACAACCATGTTGGTGAGTTCGGAACCCTCAGGAATCTTCCAGTAAGTAGTAGATCTCTCCACTAGTGTCACGTTCAATGATACGAGCGGTTATATTTCTAGAAGTTTCTGTCGCACATATAAAATTAATGCGCGGCAGTACGGCGATGAGTCTTGATTAAGCCAGCGAGTAGTGAGGATTGTTTTGACTAGCGATTAGCTCATCTGTGCTTGTGAATAATCTTTATTTATGTGTATTTTTAAACACTGTTATTGTGTTTGATTACTGTTGAAGGTGTGAAGACCTTCGGATATTTACCCTGTGAGTATTGCCGATGAATCCTGTATTGAAAGGATTGGATTTTCGATAATAAATTCGCATCGCTCTTAAAGAACTGATTATTTTTTCTTTGTGATTGTTTTCGCATAAAATCCTCGAACCCTTGGATCTACGTAACAATATAAAGAAGAGGTGTATTTATTTTGTTTTTTTAAGACAAAAAATTAATAGAATTACAAAGTAGAGGAATATTCCCAGTTTTCTCAGAAATTTTTGATTCATTCATGTAATAATTAAAAATGAAAGAGTATAAGATACATAAAATATTTTTGCCAGTCCTAAAAAGATAAACTTTGAAGCTTAAAATGGGTTGCATTAAAAATAAATGTTTGTAATGTACAAGTACGGGTTCGTATAAAGTTATGTTTATAAAGGTTCTCGTGGTAAAATAAATAAATATTTTATGTATTGTAAATTTTCTGAGAGAACTATATTATATATCTCTTGAACTAATAATATTATTTTCAAAAAAATTTAATGTTGATATTTAATAAAGATTTTAAGTGTGGTTTTGAAAATTTTTAAATTGAAGTAAAGTCTTATCATTGGTTAATTAAAAGTAGACATTCAAGCGCATTTATGATAGTAATAGTTAGCTGAATGATAATTATTTCCATATAACAGCATTAATTGTTTTCCACAATAGAGTTTTACAACAATAGAAAACGTAGCTCATGATGTATTATTTGTTGTGGATTAATATCAACGGTACAAAGATTAATAAGTAACAATGGGGTATTTATATGTAACTTAATTTATTATATTAAGTATTTTTATTGATAATTGAAGTTAAAAACAATCTAAGAGAAGTATGGGGAAAATAATCAACAATGACTTTTCACGCCGCTTTGAAGGATTTGTTTGTTATCTTGTTTGTTTGGCATCATTAATCAGCTTTTACTTTGATAAATTCTCATCTATCATTTATGTAATGTTAACATAGGTCTGAAAGAAGAAATTAAAATGTAAATAAAAAAAATTGAACAAATACAATTCGAAATTGTGTGATATACTTAAAGAAACTGATATTGAATTTTATTAGCTAGAATAAACTAAAATGATACAATGTGAAACAACAGTCATCAGCCAAACACCACAATTTTGCTTATTCATGAACTCTCTAATCATCCTTTTCAAAGCAATTATTTTCTTCTTATTAAACTTTTTCGTTAAACATTTCTCTAATTTTCATATATTCGAGTAAAACTATAAACAAAGATAAGCAGAATGTGTAAAACAAGTCGTAATTTTTCAGTTCCTACTGTTATATAGCTCACACTCTCTACTATATATTTTTTTATTTATCTTCGTGGAATTTTCAATCATTAATAAAATACATTTTAAAGAGCTCAATTCAGCTAAAATTTTATATACATGATTATTTTGGATGGCAATACAGTAATTTAATTATAGTTAATAAAAATAATTGATTAAAACTAATTATTTAAATAATTACAAATAGAGCCACCTTGGTATCATTTTGGCAACTTAGCGACTATTTTGGAGACTTGTGTCAAAACTTGAAAATGTTTTTTTTTTCACTTTTTAAAGCATTCAGTTGAAATGAAATTTTATATACATGATTGTTTTGGCTGGCAATAAGGTACTTAAATGATAATTAATAAAAACGAATTGCCACTTAATGCTATGATTCTGTCATACGTATATATATATTTATATTAATTGTAACTATTTAATAAAAAGTACTTAAAATAAATTTTTTCTTTGTTGATGTAAGTAGAAATTTTTTTTGGCTTAATTTTTTTTTATTTTACTTATTCAGAAAATATTCAACCTTTTGCGAAGCTGAAATCAAAATTTTAGCTGAATACATCAGACTAATTCTACAGTGGCATTGAAATAATTCAAAGCTTAAAATTAATACTGATATATTATTACTATTAAAGCAGAGCTTCTCAAACTTTCAATACTGGCGCCCCCCTTTTGAATCACAATTTTTATCGCGCCCCCCTTATACATTAATAATGCACTAAATGCAATAAAAATGCACTTTGACGCTAAAGCTAATTACAATACGAGATCTTAACTATAAACCATACAAATTAATAGCATGAGTATTAAATTTTCAATACTATCTTTAAGCAAAAAATTAATTAAGTAATAGGAAAATTATTGTTATTTTTCCTTTCTCTAATTTTTAAATTAAGCATATTGCAAAATGCGGTGGCTACTTAGAAGACAAAATATGGATATCAGCTAAATATAGAAAAATAACTCAGAGGGTCAATTTCTAATCATAAGCATTCCGTATAAAAACTTTGCTTTGCAAAACAAGCCCATGAAGTCATGAATACTTATTAAACTTGTCCTTAATTTGGTACTAATTAATTAGTTACAAAATACTCTGTGCAGCACTGATACATTAAAAGTATACCGGCCGAAGTACCCGCTCTTTGCAGGAGTTCATTTATACGAAAATAAAACAATCGTGATATAATAGCTGTATGGCAAGAACAGTAAGGGCGCGACAATGTTTACAAAAATGTAAAATGTTTTTTTTTTTAAATGATTGCTCAAATTATAATTAGCTTTAAGCGAATTTTAATTTTAAGCCTCACAGAATTATCATTTATAATTTATGTTAAATAATGAACAATAATATAAAATTCCGATGAAGAATAACTGTATTATTTTTAATATTTAAAAAGCGAAAAGACTTCAACATGTTTTAGTGGTCCTTCGCCAAAAGCTCTCGTGTATCTGAACAGTGCGACGTTAATATTCAATCAATCAATCAATAAATCAATCAATCAATCAATATGTTTTAACCCGGGAGCAGGCACGCTCTCGATACTGTCGAGCGAGGTTATTGAGTCACCCCAATCATTTTTTTAATTATTTTATTGTACACGATACAAATCGTTATTCCAGTGAGTAATTTAATTAAGAGAAAGTTTACTTACCAACTTTCAAGGACTTTTCAATTTTGCTTTGGTAACCAATAAACAGCTTTGCCAAAATTAACAATTTCGTGATATGTGTGTCCCGCGCGATGACTTCCGTGTAAAAAGTGTATTCAATATGATAATATGTATGTTACTGCTGAAAACAATTGTTATGCTTTATATGTTTGAAAATACTCATCTTGGTCTAAGTCTTGGCCAAGTAATCCATCAAATTGTGTGCTCTCCGTGGTTTTCCAAATATCATAAAACTGTTTTGCATGGAAAAAAGCGCAACAGAAGAATACATCTGCGGGAATCTGCGGGAATTTATTCGGGCACCTGGGTTCGAAGAACCCTTAATCCCGTATCTGGCAAAAGTCTCTTTAAGACATGGATGTACTTACAACTTCCTTAAATAAGAAATAAACATATAAGAGAGAGGGCATAACTAACTGTACCAATAACTTAGAAGGTCAAACAAATTACAGCTATAATGTGCAGTATTTCAAAAATAATGACAGTGATGAATTTTTTATGTTCCTAAATTTTTTCGATTCTGGATCTAAGATCTGTTTTTTCTCTAAAAGAGTATAATGTTAGTTTTAAAAATAAAACATAATAAAAACTCTCATCATGAGATAACAGCAAGTTAAATAAAATATTTTTTATTTGGTTATAGCAGTGCTTCTCAAACTTTCAATACTGTCGCCCCCCTTTTCAATCACAATTTTTATCGCGCCCCCCCTTATACATTAACAATGCACTTAATGCAATAATAATGCACTTGGACGCTAAAGCTACAATACGAGATCTTAATTTTAAACCATACAAATTAATAACATAAGTATTAAATTTTGAATATTACTTTTAAGCAAAAAAATATATTAATTAAGTAATAGGATAATTATAATGTTATATTTTTCCTTTCTCTAATTTTTAAATTGAACATATTGCAAAATTCGGTGACTGCTTAGAAGACAAAATATGGATATCGGCTAAATATAGAAAAATAACTCAGATGGTCAATTTCTAATCATAATTATTCCTTATAAAAACTTTGCTTCGCAAGACAAGCCCATGGAAGTCGTTAATACTTATTAAACTTGTTCTTAATTTAGTATTAATTAATGAGTTATAAAATACTCTGTGCAACACTGATACATTAAAAGTATACCGACTGAAGAGCCCGCTCTTTGCAGGAGTTCATTTATAAGAAAATAAAACATTCTTGATATAATACCTGTATTGTAAGGAGAGCAACGCCAAGTGCGCGGCAATGTTTGCAAAAATGTAAAATGTTTTTTTTAAGATGATTGCTCAAATTATAATTAGTTTTAAGCGAATTTTAATTTTAAGCCGCACAGAATTAACATTTATAATTGATGTTAAATAATGAACAAAAATATAAAATTCCGATGAAGAATAATTTAAAGCAAAAAGACTTCAACATATTTTAACCTGGAAGCAGGCGCGCACTCGATACTAATGGTCCAGCGGGGTTATTGAGTCACCCCAAACCTTTTTATAAAATTATTTTTATAGTACACAATAAAAATCGTAATTTTAGTGAATAATTTAATTATGAGAAAATATACTTACCTACTTTCTAGGACTTTTCAATTTTTCTTTGGTAGCAAATAAACAGTTTTGTCAGAATTAAAAATTTCGTGATCTGTGTGTCCCGCACGACCACTTCCGGGTAAAAAGTGTATTCATCATAATAATATGTATGTTACTGCTAAAAACAATTGTTATGCTTTATATGTTTGAAAATAGCCACCTTGGTCTAATTGCCAAGTAATCCATCAAATTGTGCTCTGAGTGTTTTTCCAAATATCATAAAACTGTTTTGCATGGAAAAAAGCGCAACAGAGAAACACATTACTTACAACCTCCTTAAATGAGAAATAAACACGTATTAGAGGGGTCATAACTAACTGTACCAATAACTTAGAAGATCATACAGATTACAGCTATAATGGGCAGTATTTCAAAAATAATGACAGTGATGAATTTTTTATGTTCCTAAATTTCTTCGATTCTGGGTCTGGGATCTGTTTTTTCTCTGAAAGAGTTATATGTTAGGCTTAAAAAGAAAGCGTAGTAAAAATATCTCTCATATTGGGATTACAGCAAATCAAATAAAAGTTTTTTTTATTTGGTTACAGGATCAAAGATAGCTAATTAAGTATTGAATAATTTTTCTTTTGATGATTTAATATCGCCAATAACTTATATCAGAGTAAAAGTGCAATTTTTATTATGTCTGAAAGTATTTTGTTTTAATTCATTCCAGTAAATTAATTATTGTTTTTAATCTTTTATTTTCGATATGCTCGCGCCCTCCTCGTAAGGTTATCGCGCCCCCCAGTTGGACGCGCCCCACAGTTTGAGAAACACTGTATTAAAGCTATGACATGAAAAAAATCCTTAAGTAGCAAATATTTTTGCATATGCTTACAGAACATATCTAACATGCGATTTTATCATTAGTTCAAGTAATCATTTTGAGAATCATATGAGAAGACAATAAACTATATAATTGGTCTATCTATTGGAAAAAATAAAACCAATAAGAACATAAGTTTAGGCCATAGAAATATTTCAGTCTTAATTTTTTGTTGGCATTTATTCCTCAATTTAAAAATGAATACTGTGTTCCACATTTATTTTACAAAGCAATTTACTATAAAGTAGAGCATTAAAATAAATTCCACATAAGAATGCTTTACATTTAATAAAAATATTAAACATACATTGAACAATGTTCAAAATTACGGCCATTAATATCAAAATTTAAATATTCATATACAATCTACAGAAAAATATATGTACTAAGAAATTTAAAACATTACCACAGAAAAAATTTTGGCCAGGTCGTACATCAGAATTTTACTTAAGTCTCCATACACAATCATATGTGTTTTTGTATTCAATTTTTAAGAGTACTGTTTCGTCAATATTTGTGTGGACTGTAAAACTGGTTAAAGAATAAAAAATCAGTCTTTTTCGCAACGCTAAGCCTACTTTATTCGTGCACTCGCTTTTGTTGGGGTACAGCTAGACAATGTCTACCTTTACAAATTTTTTTACAGATGGCGCTACAGTGCGCTGATGACGTAACATTCCGCCCGGCGTTGAAATATACAATATTTCAAAAAATATATTTAAAAAATGCAATTTGCTATATACAGTTTACAAATGCCTAAATAAATTAAATACAAATAAACACAGCATTCTAAAATAAGAAAAAAAATACAATATTCAAAAATAGAAAAATACAATATTCTAAGAATATAATATACTTCACATTACAATTTAATTTATATTATTATTTTCTATTGGTAAGATACATATTTTTGAGATAGAACGTGTGAGAACCTCCGTGGCAGTTTTTAGTTTAACGACTCTGACCTTACCGTCAGTTCCATAAATAACCTCCAAGATTCTTGCCATTGCCCATTTGCAGGGAGGCAAATCATTTTCCTTTAAAGGCACTAAACACCCTACGGCAACATTATTTTTCTCGAACTGCCACTTGTTTCTCTGCTGTAAATGATTAAGATAATCATTTTTCCAGCGTTTCCAAATAGTTTGTACACACTTTATTGTATACTGCCACCTAGATAGTCTATTATCTGAAATATCTAAAATTGCGGGCTCAGGTATTGCACTGATAGGTCGACCAATTATAAAGTGTCCAGGAGT
The DNA here is from genome assembly GCA_019973935.1 of Trichonephila clavipes. Classification (NCBI taxonomy): domain Eukaryota; kingdom Metazoa; phylum Arthropoda; class Arachnida; order Araneae; family Nephilidae; genus Trichonephila; species Trichonephila clavipes. The sequence goes on from BMAU01020011.1 coordinate 34,235, forward strand.
TAAAACTTCATATTCATTGATATTATCCGACAATGGTACTAATGGACGTGAATTAAGTATACCTTCAATTTGAATTATTATTGTCTCGAATTCTTCGAAAGTTATTTTACTATTAACTAAAGTTCTATAGAGATGGTGTTTGAATTATTTTACCCCTGCCTCCCACAAACCCCCAAAATTAGGAGAACGAGGTGGGATAAATTTCCACTGGATAGCTTCTGAAGCAAAATAATTTGCTAATATCTCGTTTTTGTTACAAATTAATTTTATGAAACGATTTAATTCTGCAGCTGCGCCTTTAAAATTAGTTGCGTTATCGGACATTAATGTAGAAATGTGGCCTCTACGGGCACATAGCCTCTTCAAAGCTGCAATAAATGCCTCAGTTGTTAAATCAGTCACTGCATCTAAATGAATAACCTTTGTAGCCAAGCATACAAAAATCGCAACATAAACTTTTGAAAATATCCCCTTTCTCTGATTTTTAAATTTTATTTGAAAAGGTCCGCAAAAATCCACCCCAGAGTTTACAAATGGCGCACTTGGAATTACTCTCTCTAATGGTAGATTTCCCATTAATTGATCTACCCCAGTAGGCTTCTGTCTAAAGTATGCAATGCAATCATGAACTGTTTTTCGTGCAATACCCTTGCCATTAATGGGCCAAAACTGCATTCTAATTTGATGTACTAAACCCTGAGCACCAATATGAAAAAACTTCTTATGCATATGCTCAAAAAGTAATTTAGTAAATTTATGTTTACTAGGTATAATTATTTGATGTTTTGCTTCAAATGGTAAATCAGCATTACTAAGCCTTCCACCAACTCTGAGTAAATAATTCTCATCTAAGAAAGGATCTAAAGCCCTTAACTTACTTGTTTTTGAAACACCTTTACCTTTTTTCAAGGCATCGATTTCTGCTTTAAACTCACTTAATTGTGCTATTTTAGCTAAAAATTCCGTACTCCTCTTTATCTCATCTGCAGTTAGATACTTCTCCTTATTACAAGATTCCTTAGCTTTGATGTTATTAATGAACCTAAAAATAAAGCTAAAAATTCTAATTATTTTTATGAAATTATTTGTCACATTAAAGAGTTCATCATAAAAATTTGAAGAACACTCAGTCATTGAAAGAGTCACAGCACATTTTAGTTCATCTCTGTAGGAAGGATCAGGAAAAAGCTGATAGTCCTCGTATTTATCAGTTTGTAAATCTGGACCCGAGAACCACATTTCGTTCTTTAAAAGTTCATCTACATTGCAGCCTCTAGAAATTAAGTCGGCAGGATTGTTCTTGGACCTTACATGTTTCCAATGATAGTCCTTTGAAAGTGCTTGGATCTCCGCCACCCTGTTTCTGACAAATGTTTTCAGTTTATGAGGTTCAGTCTTTATCCACGCTAAAGCAATCGTTGAGTCCGTCCACATCCAAATTTTATGAATAGGTAATTGTAGAATTGGCACAACCTTTTTGACTAATCTCAATAGTAGTAAAGCTGCAGACAGTTCTAACCTCGGTATGGTGAGTGTTTTCAAAGGAGCCACTCTGGACTTGCTGCATAATAATCTAGTTTGAGATTGTCCAGATTCGTTGAAACATTTTATGTAGACAACAGCAGCATAGGCACCTTCTGATGCATCAGGAAATTCCGCTTTTTCTTCATCTGCTAAGGCCTTTAAGGTCCTGGTAGCTAAAAATGGTGCAGAAACTGTACCATAGGTTACGGTAGCTAGTTTGTAAGTCTTGACTGGAGCATCTGCACTAGTCTTCCACATATTTCGTTGTAAATCCCTTTGATTAGGATCAACAAGTATCTGCCTGTACAGTTTTTTAATATCTGCACCAAACGCGTACTCGTGTTTTCTAAATCTACTGACTATGGAAAAGAAATCTTGTTGAATAATTCCTCCGTTTAGTAAAATGGAGTTTAGAGAAAAACCACTTGTTGTTTTTGCACTTGCATCGAAGACAACTCTCAATGGAGTGAATGTCTTCTCTGGTTTGTATACGGAATGATGAGGAATGTAATAGTTAATCTTATCTAATGTTTCATTTTTAATCTCCTCCATATGGCCTAAAAGTTCATATTCATTCATAAATTCTTTATACAAAGTTCCCATTGTATTGTTTTTGTTTAATTTTTCCCAAATATACAATTTAGTCGTTTGATCGCATTCTCTTTGGAATATCCTAATAATGTTTCTGCATTTTCCTTTATGGGTAACCGAACTATAAATCTTCCCTTTTTATCTCTTTTATAGGTACTAACAAAATGTTCCTCACAATAAACTTCCTCTTCACTTTTTGTTATTTCCTTAGAATCATCTGGAAGTGATTCCAGTACAAAGAATTTCTTTACTGTTATATCTAAGCTTGGTTCACTTATTAAACAACAATTGGCTTGTTGTGACTGAGGAAGGGTACCTGTGACTAAGTAGCCAAATTTTGTATTTTGTAAAATTACATTTCCCTCCTGCAAATAATGTTGTTCTGGATTTAAAATTTCAAAAAATAGTTCACTTCCTATCAATATACCTATTTGACCTGGCATATGGAAATTAGAATCAGCCAGCTCAATTGAAGCTGGAATATTTAAATCCGATATATTTAATTTCGATACAGGAATCGCATCGGTAATTTTAGGTAAAAGTGAAAATTGTACATTGCGTGCAAAAGTATAATCCATATTTGAAACTTCAATATTAGCTGAATATTTTGAGGCTTGCGTAATTCCGTTAATGCCTGTTATAGATTGGTTTGCAGACCTAAATTTAAATCCCAACTTTCTTGCTATGTCTTCTCTCATAACGCATATCGTAGACGCATTATCTAATAATCCTCTTAACTTAATTCTATATCCATCAGCACTTTTAACGAAAATCATGAATCTATTTAATAAAACACATTTATTTCCATAAGTCAAAACCACCACTTCTGGCTGACCTTCAAACCGAGTAGGATTCGAATTGCTCTCTATCGCCCTTTCCCCTACAGTGTGATTTTTCACTGCAGAGCAAAGTTCAGCAGAATCGTGAAGCAATGAATTATGTAATCCCTTGCAACCACTAACTGTGCATTTGTATTTAGACATGCAGGCACCAGAATGAAGTCTGAGGCAATTTATACAAAGTTTGTTATTGCTAACAAATTTCTTTCTGCACTCCACAGACATATTTTGAAATGCAATACATTTATAAAGAGGATGAGAATTTCAACATAGAATACAAGGTTTAACAGTTATTTTTTTACTATTAACTACCAGCAATTTGGCTTTAGTTGACATTGCAATATTTTTATGGATCATTTTAGTACTAGGAATGCGAGTAATGTTTTCTAACACGGCACTTCTCTTTTCTAAAAATTTCATAATAGAATCAAATGTTGGAACTTCTGCTGTTTTCAACGAAAATTCGAATTGCTTTCTAGATTCTTTGTCAATTTTTTGAAGAATTATATTTATTAAAATTATATCTGATAGATCATTCTGCTCATATTTCAAAACTTTGTGCTCTAATGTTTCTATTGATACAATCCATTAAAGCGCGCAGTTTTTTGGCTGATTCGCTATAAATTTATTCATAATTAATTATCTCAAGGACATGAGAATCTATCAACTGCCGTTTGTTTTCGTAACGATCATCTAATGCTGAAAAAAGAGAATCGAAACTGTCGCTAGGCGACTCCAATAGCTTTGCTTCTCCTTTTAGAGATGCTCGAAGATAGTATAGTTTTTGCGAATCATTCAATTGCTCATTATTACTTATTAAATTAATAAATTGATTTTTGAAATTAGAACTATCTGCTATTACACCAGAAAATTCTGGCAATGGAATTTGAGGTAAGCGGATACTATTTTTATACCATTGTCATTTAAATTAATGTTTACATTTTCAGAATTTTTCAAAGAATACATTAAAAGTTTGAGACCTACCTCTGTTGTCTCGATCCGTTGATTTATATCTTCAATGTCAAGCTGAATGATTTCCAAGCTTTCGAAAATTTCTATTTCACAATAATCCTCAGCTATTTTATCTAGATTTATCTGTAATTCCTCAATTTTTTTTGAGTTTAATTTCGATTTCAGTGACACTAGTATCCTTTAACACTGTCTTCTCCGAGGTAAAAGCCTCTAACCTAGTTAAAGTACCTTTGATTGAATCTTTTAAATGATTCAATTTCTATTGAGTAATTACGTTGCAGTTATTTTTTTTCGATTTTTTATCCATTTTCTTTGGCTTCGTAGGACCAATGTTTCGTCAATATTTGTGTGGACTGTAAAACTGGTTAAAGAATAAAAAATCAGTCTTTTTCGCAACGCTAAGCCTACTTTATTCGTGCACCAGCTTTTGTTGGGGTACAGCTAGACAATGTCTACCTTTACAAATTTTTTACAGATGGCGCTACAGTGCGCTGATGACGTAACAAGTACTATATGTTCGTTTTCTGTAGATTTAATGAAACATTGTGGTCTTTATTTTTTAAGTATAGTAAGCAATATTTAGATATTTATCTTCTTTTTAAATCTCTTATTTTGTTGAAGGCTAATTGAATCTGGATTTTTCAACATAAAATATGTGTCCATGGATCTGAATGCCTCAACACTTTTACAAGAATGGATGAAATCATTTTAAGGGATAACGCTTTTTAAAAAAACCATTCCTTAATATTATTACAAGACTTCACTGGTACACTAATACACAACAAAGAAGAGATTTGATCCATCGAAGTGACTTTAATACTTCATTAAAGTAGTTTACTTTTTGGGGTAACTTTAATGTCCCACAGAAGGACAGTTGATGTGAACGTTACACTTCAGAGAAAATTTTACCCGTAGAAGTAACTTGAAAAAACTTTTGATAAGTTTGTTAAAACTACATCTACAGCTACAACTACAATCATTCTGTAGCATATGTGGATCACTCATGGTGTTTCCACATTGAATAAAAATATAATCATAGAATACTTTCTAGTGAACATTAATTAATCTGTTAAGAAAACTGCCATTTGACCCTCTGACTGGATGACCCACTAATTGAATTTCATTTCGAAAGCGATCTCATTTTTTTAAGCTAGCTACTCCGAAAATGCTCCGATAAATTTCGCGAACTGCTTCAAAAACGAATGGCTGTTTAGTGCTTTCCCCTGTTAACGCCGCAGGAGGTCCCGATTGGTTTTGCAGGGAAGGATTTTATTGCTTTTCGGTCTCTGTGTTCTTCGAAACGGAAGGTTTTTCATTCACAGCTGTGGCCTAGGGCGAGGATTGTGAAATGGACATTTTCTACACTTCACGGCCAACAGAGAGTTCACCCAACTTATTGCAAATATATATTTCATATATTTGGAAAACTTGTTCAATTTCTGATCTAAAAACCAATTAGGTTTTAAGAAATTTTAATTTTCTGAGTTTTGATTTTAAATTCGGTTTCATTTTAAAGCATTTTTGCATTCCTAGATTGAATTAATTAAAAATATTTTTTAACACAATCCAATATTTCGGGTGAAATGGCTATTAAATACAATTTTAATTTCTAAAATCATTTCTGTTTGCTCATGTTTTTAAGTTTTTGAGTCTTATCACACATTTACTTAATTAAGATTGATTTAAAGACCAATATAATTTTTGACACATTGTTTAAATAATTTAAAAGCTCTTTACTTTGTTTTCATTATTTTTTTTCCTTTTGAAAAATGCCATGACTAAAATGTACGCAGGCTACTGTGATAAATAATACTTGAAAGGGATGGAATATGACTGAAAATGGTAAATCTAAAATGCAGCTTTTTCAGGTAATATTACAATTAGACTACAGAATACAAATGTTGCAGAATGAACTAAATATTTCCCTGATGTACCACAAACTACATTATAATAAATCTATTGTAGTACTACACTGCAGTATTTTAAAGTCATGCAACAAAAACTTAAACTTGCTTAACTGCCACGATGGGGAAGTGAGAAAAAAATAGATATTGTTTACAAACTTGGTGATTTTTGAATTACGTTTGTATAACTACTAATTTCTATATAAATATTTTGCATTTAAAACTCTTGTGAATATATAAGGTTCTGATAAAAGTGAATAATTGATCAAATTAACAGTTGTTATCAATGTTATGTCTTAGAATATTTTGAATTAAAAAAGATATTTCAGTCATATTTATTTCAAGTAGATTTTTCATGTAGAGCATAAGTTGGATAGTAACAGATTAAAAAATTAAAGCTTTACAGGCATTGGAATTTTTTTATGCCTTTACAAATTTTAAATATGTTTTTCTCAGATTTTTAATTTTGAAGATGAGGGTGTTTTTTAATCCCTAAGGCGTTTTTCCTGTTTAAGATAGAGTCTTGAAATATCTTGTAAATGTTCCCTTACATATGTTCTATAAAAATTCATATGGATTTAGGTCTGAGAACTCTAGTTATTTTTTAAAAATATCTTATTGTTAATATTTAAGAAAATTGGTTTTTTCCAGGTTTAGCCATAAAAATAATTATTAAAATTCAACAAAGAGATATATTTTAAATTTTACACTTTTTGTTTCCAATAATCTAAGAAATATTAATCACTTACAATAATTAAATATTTTTAATATTTAACATTTTAGAAAAGTTTTAAAAGCTTCAAAACTGTTCAATGCTTTAAAATTGTGAAATAATGGCTTGTCAAACTAACCTATTATTTTCAGAATCAATATAATAGTATAATTTGAATATGAAACAAAAATTAATTTTACTGTGACAAAACTGTTTACGACTTCTACTCATACTGTAAAAAGAATGAAAGATAAATATATAACATAGTGGCAACCAAAAACACATTCATAATATGTTAAAATCCTGTCCCGATACAAATTTCAATGCATTTTCCAAACTGTAGCTAAAACAATTATATGTTTATTAGGCCAGAAATTATTTATATTTAGATATATTTTTTCTTATTAAGTACATAATGAATAATGGCAAGATAATTTGTAAAATCCTGAATAATTTTAATGAAGAAAAAAGTCAGGCGTAATTTTAGATAGTTAGAAATTTAATTATATAATACACAAATATGCATGTTTTAAAAGAAATAAGTTGGCTAAGAAAATGAAATTTACTAAAAATTTCCTGAATAAAGTAAATCAGATTTCCTCCTCAAATACATATAATTGTAAGAAAAGGTTTTATTCAATTTACAATTAGTTACAAAAAACCTTTTATAAAAAATAATTTTAACAGGTATAAATAGCAAAAAATATCAAAGAAGTATGAGAAAGACACATACATGTCGTTTACAGAAATGTCACAGTGTGATATTTTACGAAACACGGCACTGCACACAGTCCAACATTACAGTCTTTACATTGAAAACGAGTTTTTGATGTTTAACGACTAAATCGTAAATATAAGAAACAACAGTCAAATATCACGAGTGCAGACGGCGCTCGCTGATATTTGAGTGAGAAAATTACAGCAGCATAAAATGCGACCTCGTTTGAATTATATCTTATGTGCATATTTGGAAATGTTTAGCGTACTCGAATTAACTCAAGTGCACACGTCAAGGGTTTACATTGCATTCTAAGTCAACAAGGTGGCTACTGACGAGCGACTACGTAATTTTGAACCGCGGTTAAGTGACGAGGACGATACCTGAGCTGATAACTCCCCTTCCAAACTTCCACATCACACCAACGTGAGGACTTTTGACCTCGACGTGTTTAACGTGCATCAGCTCCTCTTCAACGCTGAACTTTTGTGGTACCAGGGCTCGAACACTGGACACGAGTTCATAACCATGACCATCAGGCTACCGTGGCCGCAAAAGAAAATAGCAAGTTTGAAAGAAATGTGATGGAGAAGTATATTTGAAGAAATAACTTCAAAACTTAACGAAAAACCAAAATATCAAAATTTATTTTAGGAATAATAGTGAATATAACTTCGTACACCTAAAACCACTTTACGCAGTGTATTTTGAAAGTGAACGTTTCCCCTTTTAGAGAAACTTACTATAATTATGTCAAATTCCTTTCATTTTGCTCTAAGGGGATCCCCGAAACAACGTAATTTATTTGAAACACAAAATTACTCATGGTTGAATCTAATACAATTCCCTACAAAATGAATGAAAACCCTTTTTTGATCATATAAATTGTGTTTGAATAGGAGATGGTTAGTTAATAACAACATTTAAAACGTGTAGGCAATCTATGGACCTGTGGGCGCGTGGTACAATTCTTAGTGGCACTCAGCACTACTCTACAAATTTGTCAATTCTTGAGTGGATGGAAGTTGATAATAGACCTTATTTGACAAACATCTTCTGAGTTATGGACATTTATGGAACTACAAAATAATCTGAAAAATAATTCTAAGGATAAATTTACAGTTATTTTGTAAATAATTGAGTGTTATTGCTAGGGGATTTAATTGTTGAAAAAAGAAAATTGCATGTACTCTGCTTTCCACTTATGTGATTCTGCATATGAAAGTAAAAAATCTTTCCTAATATGAAAAATATTTCGACTCCGCAAAGAAATTGTTTAACAACTGAATGCTCAGAATCGTGTCACGCATTATACCCCTGGTTTTGCGATATGAAAGAAGAGTCGTGAAAGAGTTAATTCGCATTACAATTTTTATTTAACTATAATGAAGGGAATCATTTATATTTCACTTTGTCTATTTCTTATTTAAGTAAATATGTTGGAAACATGCATTTTTAATTTTTTTTTATCTTTGTTGAAGAAATAGTAACATTTTATATTGTTTATTTTTATGTTCATAAATGTATTTTATTGATCCATAATTAATATAAAATAAAACTGTAAATCTAAATTATTTACCTCTATTCTTTAAATCTGCAAATATTACCGTAATAATCGAAGGATTTCAAAAATTTCCTACTATGTGGCACGCTGAATGATACTAACAGATTGGTTTGGCACGTCTTAGCTACACAGTTGCCCCCCTGATTTAAAATGTTGGGTAAGATAACCATTATATTTTTAAAATTTTATAAATATACAAAAGGAGAGTATTTTGTCAATACATGTTTTAAAAGGAGTAAAGTTTACGAGAACGAAATATAAATTTGCGTTAAAATTATTGGTACCCTATCAACCGTACTTTTATATATATATATATATATATATATATATATATATATATATATATATATATATATATATATATAATACGTCGATAAGTACGTCGATAGAGTACCGTAGTTACTACCAACTCGTGACAATGAATTGGAAATTAAGTTCACAATTCATTGTTATTAAAATATATAAAATTTTACATGATTTATTTTTTGTATTTGTTATTTTTATATTCCTTACTGAGAGAGAAAGCAACAAATGGGAGTTCATTACCTGCCAAAACTGCAGAGGCTTGGTTGTTTACTCCGCAAGCTCCTACCTTTTGCTTACTCTGCACTACTAAGTAAAAATGCAATCTTCTGCTCGTCAAGATCATGGAATTGCAGATATTGTTTTCCATATATTTTAAATATTAGTTTTCTAACTTCTACATCAGCCTTTTAATAGTCTACACTCCTGCAAAGAAGTCTGAATTCAAAAAAATTTAAAAACTTATTATTCCCAACAATGTCATTTATACCTTTATTTTTTATAATCTATGAATGCGTTAAACTATTAATTTGTTATCGCGACTATATATTTAATATTAAATGCGAAAAAAACGAACGAATAAGTTTCAGTCTGAAACTTAAATTGAATTTTTCAAAAATTGTCATCGATATTCTCGTAACTATTACATATTGTCATTTTAGCATATCACACATCTATCTTCTATGCAAAAATCTATTATAGGTTCATAAATTGTTTCAGCATATTTTTACTCATAACATGCAGTTTTCAACCACATTGTGAGGCCGCGGTAGCCTAATGGTCAAAGTAACGGACTCGTAGCTGACGTGTCATGAGTTCGACCCTAGCACCACTGAGGATCCGCCGTGTAAAGGAGCGATGCTCAAGCATCATCCTCGTCACTTGACCATGGTTTAAAATTACGAGGTCCGTCGCCAAGTGAGTGAATATTAACGTCGCACTGTTCAGCTACACGAGGGCTTTTAGTGATGGACCTCGTAATTTTGAAGAAGCATGGTCAAATGACGAGGGCGACACCTGAGCTGGCACCCCCTCTCCTAACTACCACACCAACGAGAGGACATTTCAGCTCTCGATAGATTTAACGTGCATCGCTGCCCTACACGGTGGGTCTTTTGTGGCACTGGGCTCGAACTCGAGACATGCCAACCATAATTCGATACCTTGACCACCTGATACCCCGGCCACAGGACCGTCGCCAAAAGCCCTCAAGAAGTTGAGTAGAGAAGAAAGAGAGTGCGACTTTAATATCCCCTCACTTAATTAAATTATATGAAATTTAAGGAATACTTGAAAAAATATTAGAAGTCGAATATATATATATATATATTAAATATATATTAATCATATATATATATTAAAAAATTAATCATATGATAATTTTAAATATCCAAAGAATTATTAGTATTTATGGTAAATATATGTTTTTCAACTGAGTATGTGAGACACGCATAAATATCTTTTTCGAAATTCCAAAGCAGAATTTTAGTGGAGCTAATACAAAATTCCTAGTTTTGCATGGTTAAGATTATAAAAATGTCCAAATTTTAATAACCTTTTTCTTCAGTCAACCACTAATGGAACATGAATGATGAGGGGGGATTATGCATAAATATATATTTTTTTAACTTCAATTTAAAAAGGATCTTTATATTTATTTATATGCGCAAATGTTAACTCTAAATTTGTCCAGATGCTTTTAAATACTCTTTAGTTGAAGATTCAAGTTAAAAAATATAAACTTGAAATTAAAATTCTCTTTGAATGAAATAAATGTTCCGACATTCAAATTTCAAATATAATTTGTCATCTGAACAATACAAAACAAGGGATTCTATGTAAGATGCCCTGAATATATGGCTTTAAAATTATAAAAAACTAAAAGATTTAAATAGGGTTTTTTTTAACAATACATATAAATTTTTTGCAAATAATGTAATACAGAAGCTTAAAAATTATTCATGTTTAGAAGTGTCCGAAATTTTAAGAGATTTTAAATTTTGAACCCTTTTTTTATTTTTTTGACACATAACGAAATAATCATTTTTAAAAAAAATCCCTGAAAGTATTGATTAAAGTAAGAAAAATGAAACAGTAAATTATCCTCAATGTTTTAATATATAATTTGAATTTAAATACTGCAGATATTTTTTTAAAACTTAGACATACATTATAAAAACTTAATTCCATTTGAGAATTTTAAGGTAAAGAAAAAAAATGAGAATTCTCAAATCGTTGACTCGCTATTTGTGTACACTTTAGGTTGAAGATTTTATTATTGACACAGGAACCGGTCTCCCCGTGACCATAAAAGTTTCCCCTCAATGCCCATTGTGTCTCCCCGACCGTCTCTAATTATCTTTCAAGATCGTAACCTTTAAAGGGGGAAAAGAATTCGGAAAAATACCACCTTACCGATTTTGAACACATTACTTGAAGGGGAAAAAATCTGTTTGGTTCATTTTTGGTGAGTCCCCGGCCTTAGGAAAAATTCAGTGTGGTCCGTTTTCGAAGCCTCTCTGGAAAAAGCCGTGCTGTTCAATTGGAGGGTTAATCTCAAAATAAAGACGATGCAGTTTGTATTTCTGCCAGAATAGAAAAACTTATAAGTTGGAATTGCATGGGTTCATACTATAAGGCGAGTCATAGCAAGGATAGTCACCATGTAGAGTGCGGAGACGATGTGCTGACATGTTTAAACCTTACGTATCTGCAGAAGGACTTAACACAGGACACCGTTTAGGGAGCCATCGAACACAATACCAATTCCTGCCACGTTCATATTCTGGATTATTAAGGACGAACGATACATGTGAAGCATATGCTGTGACCGATGAAATTTCAATTCATTTGGAGGAAGCGAAATGTCCTTTACCAGCAGAGTAACCTTCGATAGAACTCTACCTGCCTGAACCAATCTGCATTCCAAATAGTGATTCCCCCTTTTTCCTATCATATAAGCTTCGGACTTGACTGGTTATCTTTTTTATACCGTGTTTAAAAAACGATTTATGTCGATTGATAGACAGTCATCCCTCAAGACGTAATCCACACTCTCACTGTCTCTGTAACTAAACGTGATGCTTCTTGTTTCACCGTACATGATGGTCTTAGAACCAACCTACTTAGTTGATGTTGTTCATTGTCTGTTTTTTACGGTTATCATTCCAACTTAAACATCAATCACTGACCATTGATGTCTATTTGTTTGCCAAATATTTTAACTTTCTAGTGATTCCTACTTTGTATTGCATTTTCAATACTATACAGAGCATATCCGATAAACAATCCATTGCAACAGACAATTACATAAAATGTTGGGTTAAAATTTGATTATTTTGAAATGTCAATCAGTTAAGATTAAAGTTTATGACTATATCATTCGAACACACAAAAACGATCACTATTATAAATTAACTTAAATATTATATAACACATATAATTGTTGAGCTTTTTCTAATTTACTTAAAGTTTGAAGTGCAGACAGTATTATATTAGTTTATTTAACAGCAATTAAAATTAAGCACAGCAGTTAAAAAAGTTGCTAGTTAAAATAAAACACAAAGAAAATGTATATTAGTTTTCAAAAATATTTTTAATTATTTAGATGCTGTAAGAAGCTTTCACAACGCAACCAAGAAAAAAAATAGTACAAGCAAAAAATAAAAAATAAAAAAACTTTTTTTATATGAAAAATAAGCTAAATAGCTTCTAAAATAAATGTTTATTTATTTTGATTCATGTTATCAAAATAAGATTTACTTCATTGAAATTTATTATTCTTTTTTTTGAAAACGTAGAACTCTGAATTATAGTAAAATGTCATTTATAATGAAAACTATTTAATATATAGTTTGAGGAAAGCTACTACTTTTTATGCAAAATAAGAGTTAAATCAGAGATTTTATTCTATGCGTTTTGCGTAATTAAATTATCATATTTATTTTTTTTCTCATAGTTGAAATGCATTATTGAAAAAAAATCTCTCAATGCATTCAACTAAAGATCCATTACTTGTTTTTAATTACTTCACAATAATTCAGAAAATTAATCAAAAGACTCATTTTTAAATCATTTTAAAAATCAAGAAAACTCGGAAAAAAACCTTGAAAGTTTTTTTTTTATTTGTGCATTTAAAAATTATATTTTAGCATTTCATAAATTTTTGGAATAAAATTTGGAAAATTTTTAAATATTACTCCTTTTATAATTGTTAATTTTTTTTTACCTGAATTTTTTTGTAATATTCGCAAGGATGTTTAAAAGAACTTAACGGATCGATTTTACAATAACTTAATTAGTTTTAGAGCAAAAATAAAATGTCGATACACACACGCGATAAAATTCAACGAGAAAGACACTATCTCTCACATTTCAACTTTTTTTTAAAAAAAAGTATTCAGTTTACAGAAAAATGGATCCCTAATTTTGTTACATGTTTATTTACACACAGGAAAAAATTTAAGATATTGGTAAATAGTTGAGGAAGGAGTAGCATTTTGAATGTACTAATGTTTAAAAAAAAACGTGTACTGAGAAAATCCACTTTAAAGTTTATAGCTCTGAAAACATAATTATAATAAACTTAAATCAACTTAAAATACCACTTTCAGACATTAGTTGTGTATTATTCTTGAAAATAATTGCATTTTCATATTTTTCAACCATACATTTTATTAATTGTGCAAGAAAATTCAAGAAAAATGTTGATTTTTTTTTTCTGCCATGACAGAAATTTTATTTTTTTCCTTGCAAATATTGAAGTATTAAATTTCTATGATAAACATGAAGAATAAGAACTGGAATTATGAAATTATTAATACAAAATGCATTTTATTCAAAATTTATGTACATGCACACATTTCACAAAGAAAAAAAATATTTTATTCCAATGCTTCTTTAATATCCTGCTTTATATATATTACACTTTCTTTTTTTACAATTACTATTTCTCTTTTTAAAATAGATTTTTTTATTAAAACGCTTTTTTGAGCTTTTTTTTTTCAAAGAGGAGGCCTGGTCGAATTGTCTAATTTGTTATTTACATTTTTCAAATGAAGTGTTATCCAACTTCTAACTTTCCGACATACAAAAGAGATATATCAATCGAAAGATAATAATGCAAAAAATAAGTTCACGTAAAAAATACCCAGAAAAACAAAAAACCGATAGTTCGGTCATTTTGGGTTATACCGAGTCATCTTAAGCAAAACAATATTTGTCAGCATATTTTTCTTTACCATACATTCAATATCCATCACAGGGTTTCAAATTTTACTAATGAATAAATCGGAATCTCTCCCTAGATTCATGTTAAGATGGAAAGCAAGACACATACTTATTGAACATAAACTGATAAAAAACAGAAATTTCATTTATAGTTTTAGATAAAATATAATTTATATTAATAATTATTTTCACACACACACACACTCTATATAATTCCCTTCCTCTGAATTTATCGGAATTTCACCAATCTAAAATAACTAGTCTGAAAAGTATGATTGATAAAGGAATACCATTTTTTTAAAAAAGTCAAAGATTGCTTTATCAGAAGGTGTTTTTTTTAAAAAAAGTTCATTAATCAAATTAAACTTTATTAAAAATTCAAATATTACGAAAAAGTTAGAAATTATTCTCTGATTCTATTTTATACTTATACTTCAACTTATATAATCAGAAGAGAGCAAAAAAAAATCAAAAATGGTTTCTTGTCAGAACAAATTTCTTTTTACACCGTCAAAGAATTTTAAATTTACAATTTGTAAAGTGTTAAATGATGTATTCATTATTTTTATGTAAGGTGTAAAAAATAGCTCACAAAAAGACTTTAAAAAACACATTTTAAGACTTCCAGACATGAAAAATAAATAAAAATGTCAAATGATATTAGTGTTCTAAGACGACACTGATTTATGAAGGAATTTTCAATTTTTCTTTTTTTTTCTCTGCTTTTGAAAAGGTGATAAATCATTCTTTCAAAGAATTATTACCGAAAGCCCAATGAAGTTTTTAAAGAAAAATATGATTTATATTGTGATTGTCTTGTAAATAAATCCTTGTAGAAATATATGTAAATAATTTTTTAAATAAATCGTATGTGATGTATATAACTTGAAAATATTTTATAGTTATAGCTACAAATTTGGACCTTCAAATGTGATTAGAGATATGTTCTTTTTTTTAAAAAAATAAATCGATTTATTTCTTAAGGCGAGCAAATGAAACAGCATATAAATTTTGTTTGAAACGAAAGGAAAATTCTAAAAAGAAAGAAAGCAGAAAATTTTGCCAAGATAACAATCGAGAAAAAGTTAGAAATTAAAAGAACAAGAGTGCTTTGCACTAGTTTTTATATTTTATTAAATATTATCGAAGTATTTGAAATATTTCCATTTAAACTATATCTTTTTCTTCTTATTTCCCGTGAAAATGGATGGAACGAGAACATTTTGAATTCTAAGCTGCACACAAATATAAAACTAACCCTTAATTCTTCTAAAAAATTTTCTTTTTCATTTCACTGTTATTTTTCGAAATATTAAAATATTTTTGAAGAAAAGCAAGTATAAAGTAAATTTCGATGAAACTTACTTTTATTACTCTTAAATATATTTAACCCTTTTGGTCTCCACGTCATGTTATATGAGAAATATTCATTTGCAAATATGCTTTTTGAATGCTTTGAATTTATTTATTTTTTCATATTATTTTAATAATAACTTAATGGCGCTTGCTCAATATTATCAGACACTCCAACAAAATCAACACATATATTTTAAGTATCAATTCCTTATCAAAAGATTGTTTAACCCTTTATCTACCGATGGTACTTGTAAGTACCACTCACTTTAAAATTATATAGAATAACCCTTTTTACGAATACTCTTACAATACTTAGCAGGAATATTCTTTGAAATCCACTCTTCCAAGATATATGGCTATAAATATGGGGGAGTCTATGATATGGGTTCTATGATGAGTATTTTAGTGGGGAAATGAGTTTTTAACAGATAAGAAGAATAGTTTTGTAGCAAAAATTGCGTTTTGAGCGAAATGCGAAGATTGTCATTTTTGTTCCGAAAAAGTAGTTAATATCAAAAGGTAAGTGTTATAAATATATATTTTTGTATGCTAATGAAGACCTTAGAAAATGTTTTGGCTATTTATTTTAAGTAAACAGTGCATATAATTAATTTTACAGTTGAATATCTTTAATTAATTAATTAGATTTAATGGATTAAATTTCCAAAAGTTGAGTATTTTTTACACATATAACTTAATATTCAATCTTGTGATTCATAAAAAAAGATGAAAAAACTGCAGTAAATCATAATGCGGTAGATAAAGGATTAAAAGAAGGGAGCTGTCAATGTAATTACTAACTTAAATTATATTAATAATTCTCAAAGTACTTTTAATTGTAGAGAACGTAATATTACTCTTCCTGATTTAAAATATATTGCTCCGGGAGATGAAAAATATCATTACTTTAACGCTCCGATAGATGTAATTATTATAATTCTAACAATCTAACTTCAATATCAATCTAACTAAAATTGACTACCACATTTATATAGGTCATTGTTCCTCTATAGAAAGTGATTTTATAATCATGCAACAATTATGTGGTTTCGAAGAGGATTAGTGGGAATCGTGGAAAGGACATGTTACATAGTTATACTTGACTTTCTAATAATCACATGTGCTATTATTTTCTTTATAAACTCCATTTCCTAAAAATATAGAAATTTATTGACTCATTGAAATTTACTTTCAACTTGACCATAAATAGACATTTATATTTCATTGCATGCTGGTCAATTCAATTAAACATTGAAGTATTAAAGCCAAATCCAACTTAGTGATGGCCTCCCGCCTACGACGTTATTAAATATTTAAAAGCAGTCATCTATCCATTTAGACTAAAGGACTCCATGAAACCCAGTTCGAGCGCATAAAAAAGTATATGAAAAACTGTTTAAAATTATAATTAATTTCATATGCTCTTGTAAATAGCAAAGTTTAACAATGCGAATCGTTGTTTTAAAATAAATTACAAGGAAACTGATAACATTCGTAGTTGTCAAAAATAGGATAAATCTCACATTTCCCATCACAGATGTCAGTAATTCTGTGAGGGGATGGTGATCCATTGGCACGCGTGCCATTAATGGCAAGCGACACAATATTTTGGGCACGCCAAAGACAAAATGGTTTAAATTTTATTTCAAAATAAAAAAAAGTTCTCTTTAAAGTATTACGAACAAACGCGAGTGATCGGTTATGATGCGGCGGGGAGCACACTCGTTTGTTATTGTGTTGCATTTGTTACGTCGTGGACTACAGTTGCTTCAGATGCGAAGTTTGTCTATGCATAGCATAGTCAATTTCATTTACACAACAGTATTTTAAAGTTTATTTGTGTTAAATTTGCGATTTTTAACTGTTATTTAACATGGCTAGTTCAGAAAGAGAACAAAAAGGGCAAGTAACAGATACTTTCAAATTTAGTGAATCTAGATATATGGCATTATTAGTAAAGGTGACAAGAAAGCAGTGTGTTTTTTATGTTCTGGAATAGTCATTTGCAGAACATCGTCTGTAAAAAGGCATTTTGAAACAAATCGCAAATTCTCTTGTCAAAAAGATGAACGACAGCAAAAATAATTAATTGCTTAAAAACGAATTGGCAAATGACTCAAATTGAACATGATTTCTACTAAAAGTAACATCTTATACAATCCTAATATAAGTTATTTGTCATCCAATTTGCTACAACATAACTCACACACTAATGTTACTTTAATTTGATTTACACGTATAACTAAAACATTTGCAGCTATTCTGCGTAAAAGATACTTTTTTCGTAGTAAATAAAGAGTTTTATGCTCTAAGTATTTAGTTTTATTATTTTCTTATAATCGCAAGTCAAAATTAATTGACGGCGAATCTATACCTCATTAAACACTTCTTTAGAAAAAATGGTACGTTGATCTATAAAGGTTCACCACCCCTGTTCTAGAAGAACTAATTTCGTTAAATTTAAAACATTGTAATTTATATAAATAATAGTTTTTAAAGTTTTAGTCTCACATCTTTATGGAACATTAATAGTACTTCATAACTTAAAAAAAAGCAAAGATTCAATTTATATAAAAAATATCTTTAGTAGTAAATATTTATTAATTTAATTTTTATAATCTTTTAATTTACATATATCCAGGATGGTCCCGAATTCATTGTACAAACTTTAAAGGTAGGTACAGGACATTGTCACAATCATTTAGTATATAGGAATATATGGGCGCAAATGACACGGTGATGCACGAACACAAAAAATAAGAGACGAAAGGAAAGTCAAAGCGTTTATTAAAAGCGTCGTTGACAAGTGTAATGCTTGCAATAACTGTTCAAAATTGCATCCACTAGTAACGATACAATGCTGGCAGTATCCGTGAAGCGATTGGTTATCACGTTCAAATGTGCCAGGTATTTCACGCATTCGTGCAGCAGCTTCGGATCCTTGAGTAACAAAATCCTCATCTGAATCAAATGGAGAAACATAAACAAGATTTTTCAGAACTTCTCATAAAATAATCGAGGTTGGAGAAATGGGGAGATCAGCGTGGCCAAGGGACTGATCCACCACGAACCAATCCAAACGCAGCATCTGGTTTTGTCTGCCAGATTCAAAGATTGTACGCGCTTAAAATGGAAGGATGTAAGCGATTTTCGTTTAACACCCAACAAAAGGTCTAACGATTTACACTTACGTGATGAGTAAAAGCTCTTGTACTTGACTCGGGTCTAACAGCTAGAAAGATCAAGATTCTTTTTTCCAGGCTGGGGCTACACACAGCTCTTCGTCAACTAACAGCATGTCTGTTGACGTGAAACGAACATGTTTCCGAAGTTAACGATGTAACCGCTAAAACATTTTGTGATCCGGCATTCGTCGAGCAGGAAACGGAACATGATACATTTGTAACGAAGCTCTGCCGTAACCATCAAAACCAATGTACATTTAATACATGTCTTCTTTTTCGGCATACATAATGTGCCCAAAAGTAGTCAGCACATTTGGGAAAGGCACTTTCCCTTACTCAGATGCGTGATGTTGAACGGTGGCTAAACTTCTACTGCCCTCTACCGGCAACGCAGCCAACCAAAAATTATATTTTCTTTTCTTTTATTTCCCCTGTTTGTGCCTCACCGCGTCAATTGCGTCCAAACACTTCGATACAATAAATGGTTGTTGTAATGTCCTGTATCACCTTTAAAATTTGTACCAGGAATTTGGGACCACCCTGTATTTTTTCATTTTTAAATATATGTATCTCCCTTTCATCTACATAGGGACAATTGCTTAAGCGCCAATAAATTGTACTCGACCACCTTTCTCAAGTCCTTTTTGAATATGTACATAGGCATTTTGTACTCAGTGCCTGTTACCACTTATGAATTTATTTTTTAAAAATATGTCATAACAGTAATAAGTCCATTTTATAATTCGCATTAGATTAAAATAATTTTCATGAAATATTCAGGAATTTTTTATTAATTAATTAATGTATTTTACTAATTCGAACGTAATCAGTAATCCAAAAAAGAATTGCGGTATAATCAAATTTACGTTACATTCAGAAATAAATATATTCTAAACGATTTTTAAAACAAGTTATTATAAACCAAACGCAATTAAGAAATTTGAATCTCATTACTCTATGTAAATTTTCATTACTAGAGCAGGAGTGCATTGTGTAAAACTTGCAATGTATAACAACATCCGCTTATTTCCTATTGAAAGCATCATTGTACTAAAAACCATGTATAGACTACTTTATCTTGAAATAAATTCTAAAAAATAATACACTTCTTTTTGAAGTTAACTGTTTTTGGCATGGCAGGGAAAATTTTTCGTTACGCGTTACACGTTACGCGATAAACGTAAGGTAGGGATGTATGAAGTTCCGACTTGCCCCACGTTTTTAAAAAATCCATCTATTTCTTGCCATCAAACTCAGACAAAAAATAATTACAGTATCATCATTTATTTCACCCCGGTAATGTTTAATTTTTTTTCTACAAAATAGTGATATTTCTATTTTTTTACGATTTCTTCTAAAATGAGTCAAAATCGATACGTTTTTATGAAAATGATTCCTAAATGGTTCCCTTTCAATTTCCTTTCGCGTTAATGAACTGATATTCCACCCTAAAAAAGTTCATGCTTTTATCTTTTAGAATCAGTCATTTAAAAAAATGCCGAAAACTTTTTTTCGTGATTCTTAAGGAAATACTCAAAGTTTTAATTCAATATTTAATAAATTTGTTATTTATAAAAAATAATCACACTAAACATTTTTTCCGCGTAATGAACTATATTATCCGTAATATGTACAACGTTTGAAACATATGCTTAAAAATTACGGTCTTTAAAATTTGTTTTGTGTTTTTTGTCTATTAGTCTTTTTACTAATATATTATCATTACATTTTTTTGTTTAAAAATTACCGTTGTTCGCAAACGATGTGTGAAATTGTAAGCCATTAACTTAAAAATTAAGCCTTTAAAATATAAAAACTTGAATAAAAAGGGCGATTTTACGAAAAGCCAAGGGTTTAGCGACGAAAACCAGTTTCGCGTCAAATTGGCAATCAACAGCTGCTTCATCACGTCTACTTCCCATTTCCTCAGGGGTTACACTAGAAAATTTAGAGAATATAACAAAGAAAAATCACCAAATTTGGTGAGTAAAAAAATGGAAATGCAAATTTTATATTTGTTACAATAATGGTATCTACTTAGCAACATTACATAAACTAGGACCTATTGCCAAAAAGAAAAAAAAACTTAATACCCAATGAATATCTCTTATCAATTAATGTCTTGAGTTTCCAGATTTACCTGAAATAGGAGAAAAGACACAAAAAGACAATTTCGTCTTATCTGTACAAAATAACAGAATAATATCAACGATAAAATCAAATACTACGATTGATGCAGTGTTTTCGAGATTCTTAAATGATATTGAGTGCAAAACAGACATTTCTTATTTTAGTTACCACTAGCCTTTGATATCAAAAGTATAAACTGAAAAACCCATAAGCATAACGGAAAAAGACTAGTAATGATACTTTTCTATAAATATATATGTATACAATATTTTTTTTTAATATTATGTATTGAAAAGGAAAATTTCGTTTATATTTATACTTTTTCCATTATAATTGTTTTTTTAAAAACAGTTTGAAATAATAAGGATAATAATAAGTTTGTTAATTATATATATAAGATTACTTTAAAATAAAACATAATTATACAATTCAATACATATAAGCCAAAGAAATTAACTTCAACCGCGTGTTCACACTGATACACACACACATGTTTTTACTATTATATTTATTTTGTTACACTTTTATTTAAAAAGAAAATTAAAGGGGTGATAAATTATATTATTACTTCCCCCAAAAAGTAAATGAATAACTAAACAAGTATTGAATAAAGATTTCAGTTTTTTTTAAATTTAATCTGAAACTTCGTCTGTGTTATTCCACGTAGTCAAGATATCTAATAGACAGGCATACGAATTTCTCTACTGAATACTATTTGAAGATGACGTTTATGCATTATTTACATTTCATTGCTGTAGAAGTAGTTTTTTTCTGCATGCGCATGTAATACGAATCTATTTTTTGCACTGGAGTATCCATGTTTGATATTACTTCTTCCGAACTTTTCGTATATTTAGAAAAGAGAATATATTTTTCATTAAAAATGAAATGTGAGTTTTTTGGATATATAAGCTACTTCTCCGTAAGGAAATTTTCATAACATTTTCAAGAATGTAGTTCTTCGGCCGGTTCTTTTTTAATGTTATTCATAACATTTATTTCAGTTTATTCAAGTAATATTCATTATTGTACATGATATCACGAGTTATCATTTATATCCGAGATTAAAAGAACATCACACTCACTCATTTTATCTCAGAAATTAACATATCCTTTGGTCATTTACAATACTTCCATGTTTCCTGTTATATCAATTTCAATGTTATAAAAATGCTGGTATTAATACCCTGGATTTCTTAGTATATATGTTACAAAACAATCATATACAGAAGAGCCTATAAGTCTTTATTTTCAATAAATATTCCCCCGTAATTTTTATTTTTAGTTCTTTTATAATGAAAGCCATTATTTTACTCTAGGAAATAATCAACTAATGGAAAGATTGCATATCGAGTATCAATATCAAGATTTTCACCATAGTTTTCAATAAGGGTTATTGCACGTTCAATTATATTTGTGCGCATCACAAAGTTCAAGAGGCTGTTTGCTAACATACATATTAATATATTAAAACGTTTTAATATTAAACAATACAAATATGTTCATACCATACTTAAGATATCCGAATACGTTCGGAACCATGATTTTGCAAAAACGTATAAATGGATAATATTTATGATATTTAGTATCACTTATATTAGAAAAGGTATATAAAATTGTTTTAAGAATATTATTACAGTAAAAAACTATTTAAGTACAATGTTTTAACAGCAAATGAACATAAAATGACCAATTTTCAAAATATTCTCCTTTCGTGAAAAATGCTTCTAATAAAATAATATTAATAACCTCTGAACAGAGGCACAACTAGAATTTTTGAAATATATAACATAGAAGTGGGTTTATCCATGTTTTGCTAAAACAGAGGGGAGCAATTTTAAGAAAAAAAAACGATAATTATTTCAATTGGTTGTAACTCTGATAATAATGTGAATTTTTCAAAAATCCTAATTCACACTCTCCGGAGATGTCTGTATTTTATATAAGCAAAATATTATTTATATAGAAGCATTTTTTATAAAAGGAGAACATTTGGAAGAAAAAAAAAGGTTATTCTAAGTTAATATTTTTCCAAAATATTGTATTTAAATATTTTTTTTTGTAAATATGTCCTTAAAACATTTTCATGCATGTATTCTAATCTAAGTGACACTAAATATCATGAAAAATATCAATTTATGGGAATTTTTTTAAAATCACGGTTCCGAACGTAGTTGGATACCTTTAGGATTTGTTTGGATTGTGTGCATTTCATAAGCAAGGTCTTCTAAAAGAAGTAAAATTTTGCACACTTCTAATGATTTCATTAGTATTATAAGATGGTTACGATTATGGTTACGAACTTGTGACCGGTGTTTTCGAGTCATTGATTTGAGTCCAGATGCCACTGAAAATCCAACGTTTATAGGAGGAGATGCGCGGTTTATCTATTTCTCTGAAACTCCTCATGTTGATCGTAGTGTGAAAGTTTGAAGAAAAAAGAAACGAGTCTTATAGTAGTCGCATATCATGTGTAACATCAGAAATGTTATCGTGGTATATATAAATACGCAATATTAACTTTTTTCCTGAAAAAAATATGAATCGTGTATGATTGGAAATAATTCTATATCGAATAATTATATATTTAATGAAAATTGTATACTGGTTCAATTTGGGGAAGAGTGGAGACAATATACTTATGATCAAGGCCAGATGACATATGATCAAGGGCTAAATGTGCTGCAGCCCGGTGTCCCTTGTTTCTAGGGGGCCCCGTTCTCCATTGAAGATAGCAAACAGAAAAAGATGCATACAATCAAAATAGTTGTTACACTTATTGGTAAACTGATTTAAATTTTGCAAAGCTAGCAGTGAAATTTATGTGTCGAGGAGGCATGAAGACGAAAAACAGTTTCTTAAAATTGTCCTTTAATAATCAATCATAAAGTCACTCTGCTCGTTACTGGAGCGATAAAAACAATAAGTTCAAAAAGCAACATTACCAGAGACATCCGATTCGAACCGTCTTCTAATATTGAAAAAATCATTTCTAATCTAAAATGGTGATGCAACCTGCAGTTGCATTGCCAACCAGCCTTTCTCCCTCTAAGAGAGTAAACCACTCACATACTTCTTATATTTCCGTTTCTCCTTCCTTTTTAAAAACTAACATGAGCCGAGTTTAAATACTAGCTCGATTTGCATGGCAGCCGCTGCACACCTCAAATCACGAAACTCAAAAATAGATCGGGTTCGAATCGGTGTGCTTCCTTTCATTGAGATCATGGAACGGGATTGGAAAAACAACACAAGGAGATCATAAAAATCTGGATCCGACTCCCCAAATGTCTAACAATCGGCCCCCTTTTTCCAATCTCGCACCATTATCTCTTACAAATCAGTAAATTTTAATCTATAATCACATGTTATACAATTTAACACAAAAATACATTTTATTCACAATCTTTATTGTAATAAACAAACTAATATTTTAATCTTAAAGAAACAAAAAGTCTCTCTCTCTCATTCTCTAAAAAGAAATAATTTTCTACAAAATTCTAACAATTTTTCCTTTACCATGGGTTTGGTAAAAATGTCCGCCAAATTAATTTTGATACCTATATATTTAATTTGGAAAACCTTGTCGTATATCAAATTCCTTAAAAAATGATAACGAACATCGATATGTTTTTGTTCTACAATTTTCTACCGGTGATTTTGAAAAACTTATAGCAGCTTGATTATCACAAAACATTACATTTTCACTTAATTCCAAATTTAAACTTTTATTATTAATTACATTCTTTAGCCAAATGAATTCCTTAGCTGCTTCTGTTAAACTAACATACTCAGCTTCCATGGTCGACAGACTAACGGATTTTGGCTTGAAAGTTCGCGATGAAATTGGAGTTTCGTCTATAAAAGTTATGAACCCTCCCATTGACATTCGATCATCCCTATTTGTAGCAAAATCCGAGTCTGAATAACATCTTAGTTTTAATGATTTAACTTTTGAAAGTTCTAATTTGTATTCTTGAAATACCTCGTCAAATGACTCGCCTCGTAATTGTGTGTTACCTCGCGCAACTAAGCGGGCCTTGTATCTAACAATTTTATTATTTTCATCATATTTAATGGTATAAACCCAACGGTTTTCTAAAATTTTTATATTATCCGGATGATCAACTAAATCCCAAACTTTACGTTCCTTCATTACGTTAATTTCTTTATCCATTGCATCATGCCATTTAGATGCGTCTCTGGATCTTATCGCCTGTTTGTAATAATTAGGAATAGTTACTTCAACCATAAGAGCTTCTTGTTGCTCTGACAAATCTGAAAATCCCTGGGATTCGGTATTATCTTTTCTAAAATTAAATAAACTAGGATCATACTTAATATTATGCCTCTTACAGTATCTCTCTATTTCGTTAAAAGATTTCAATCGGGTTGCTTCCCCTTCTATACTATAATATACGTTAGATCCAGTTACTTTCCTACCTATATTTCGAATCCACTTAACCTCTGTACATGGGATCAAGCTATGATTATCGGAAGATACATCTGGTTTTTCAGATGTTGAGGGCGTTTCCGTACTTGTCTTTGAAACTAAACGACTCGTTAATGAATTTTTTTTTGCTCTATCGGAATCATCCTCATCATCATAATAATCAGGAAGGTTTAAATTATATCCAAGGTTACTATTAACTTTTTGTCTAAAATTAATTCCCCTCTTATCTACATCGAATCTTACATTAATAGTCTCGACTAATTTATTTTCATCTATCAACCATATCCTATAACCCTTGGTACGTTGTGCGTATCCCATCATAATTCCCATTTTCGCACGCATATCGAATTTTTTTTTTTCTAATTTGTTTTGGCACACCAGCGTATGCCAAACATCCAAAAGGTTTTAGATGCAATACCGATGGTTTTCTACCTGAATATTTTTCGAAAGGCGTTTTGTTACTGTCTTTGTGACAAATTCGATTCCACGCATAAGTGAAACAAAGTAATGCTTCTCCCCAAAACTTATGGGGAACTTCACTAGACTTAAGCAATGTTTTGATGCCATCTAGAGCGGTTAAATTGAATCTCTCCGCGACCCCATTCATTTCTGGCGTATATGAATTTGTTACCTCATGCTTTATACCCAGTTCTGTCAAGAAATTATCCATATCTTTATTACAAAATTCTAGTCCGCCATCAGTTCTAACTGCTATTACCTTTTACTTAGAAAACGTTCTGCTCGTTTCTGAAATCTTATAAACGTATGAAATACGTCAGATTTATTTCGGATGGGAAATACAGTCACCTTTCTTGAATAATCGTCAATTATACTCAAGAAATATTTATTACCGCCTTGGCTTTCAGTTGGCATTGGACCACAGAGGTCCATATGCAACAATTCCAATGGACGTTTTGATCTTACGGCCCCCGTCTTTTGAATGAAACTCTCTTGGACTTTGCTAATTTACACGGTATACAATGAGTCTTACCATTATCAGTTAAGCGTGGGAGACCTTTTACGCTATCATTTTTACTAGTTTTTACCAAGTAATCGTTATTAACATGACAAAAGCGTTGATGCCATATTTCTATTGATCCTTTTTTGTTTTAGCGGTTACATCACTAAAAAACTCATTTCTTTACTCTTTGGTATAATATAATGATCCGGCTTAAAAAAATACAAATTTTCATGGCGTGTCGCCGAGAACAATTTTATCCAGTCTTTATTAAAAACATTAATTTTACCTTTAGTACCTACAAAGTGCGCACCTTTACTTTCTAATCTGGAACCGGATAATAAATTTCTCCTCAACTTAGGATTAAATAATACATCAGTCAAAGTTATTTCATGAAAACTCCCCTTATATTTTACCCGAAATCTAAGTGTACCGATTCCTTCTACGGGACAACTTGTATCCTCCGTTGCTAACGACATTTTCATGTTAGTTATCGGTTTAAGATCTAAAAATAAACTCTTGTCATTACAAAAATGACTCGTGGCAGCAGTATCTATTACCCAAACACCTTTATCAAAGTTTTCCTCAAATAAGATACAACTAGTTACGAGTTGTTTATCTAGTTCTAAAAGACTACATTCAGCTTCACAAAATCTTAAATTTATATTAAACTCTGTGTTAAAAGTTTCATTTACAGTTGAAGGAGATTTTGGTAGAGACTTTTCTCTTTACAGTTTACTTTAAGATGCCAGTACTTATTACATACATAACACGGACCTATAGTCTTAATAGATTGTTTAACATTTTTAATAGTTTTACAGTTAAATACCTTACCACTTTTCTTTTGGTAATCATTCTTGCCATTTGGATCTCCATGAGCTGCAGCCGTAGCACCAGGTAACGTCTTCGACTTCTTCGAAGTGAAACTGCTCAAGTAAGCATTCTCCGCTTTCTCCAAATCTTGTTTCATCAACTGAAGACGATTGGCTTCTAATATCAGCTCTGCTTCAATTTTGACAACTCTGAAGTCCTCTTCTTTCCATCTGTAGATTTGTTGCACGGTAGACTGGAATTCCGGAGGAAGCCACCTTATTAATTGAAATCCTATGTACAGGTCGTCCAATTTATGACCCGCTTCCTGTAGTCTGGTTGCCGCTGTCTTTACACGAGATATGAAGATTCCAACATCTTCCCTGGTTGGTATTTTGTTCCAAAAATTGATCTAATAGTTGAATTACCCTTGCTCTTGTGACTGGTTCGAAGTGATCTTTTAATATCTTCCATGCCGCTACTCCGTCAGTTGTTTCCGTTATCAGATTTTTCAAATCTGAACTGATGTTAGTATAGATCAACGTATAACATCTATCCTTACGAAGTTGTAGATCTAATTTTTCCTGGTATGTTGCTTCTTCATCAGGTTGCTCTGGCTTGGTCTGTATTATAAACTGCCAGCAACCATAATGCATTAAGAGTACTTGCATATCATGCTTCCACGTGTTCCAGTTATTTGGAGTCAACACTGATATCTGGTTGTTAAACTCCATATCTGCTACTCGATTTAGCGTACTAGCAACAGAGTTCATAAAAAAAAAGTTCTAGACTGGAACAGTATTTAAATAGACAAAGTTCATGGCCTGGTTCAACTGCTTAGCCTGCCTCGACACAGTACATGGTCTGGGCCCATAACCAAATTTGTTACACTTATTGGTAAACTGATTTAAATTTTGCAAAACTAGCAGTGAAATTTATGTGTCTAAGAGGCATGAAGACGAAAAACAGTTTCTTAAAATTGGCCTTTAATAATCAATCATAAAGTCACTCTGCTCGTTACTGGAGCGATAAAAACAATAAGTTCAAAAAGCAACATTACCAGAGACATCCGATTCGAACCGTCTTCTAATATTGAAAAAATCATTTCTAATCTAAAATGGTGATGCAACCTGCAGTTGCATTGCCAACCAGCCTTTCTCCTCTAAGAGAGTAAACCACTCACATACTTCTTATATTTCCGTTTCTCCTTCCTTTTTAAAAACTAACATGAGCCGAGTCTAAATACTAGCTCGATTTGCATGGCAGCCGCTGCCAACCTCAAATCACGAAACTCAAAAATAGATCGGGTTCGAATCGGTGTGTTTCCTTTCATTGAGATCATGGAACGGGATTGGAAAAACAACACAAGGAGATCATAAAAATCTGGATCCGACTCCCCAAATGTCTAACAATAGTAATAAAAAATAAACCAGTAAAAGAATAAAAAATAAAAATACCATATCAAATTTATTTTAATTTTGAGAGCAATTGAAACATAATTATGTACCTGTTTATTCAAGTTTCAAGCAAGAAGTAAGTAACAATACACATTTCCAAATTATTTGAATAGGAAGATATTGAAGTTCTGATTAAATATTTTCAGTATTTTCAAAGATTGAAAACATCAGGGTTGTCATGAGTCATGAGTAACTTAATTACTTGTGTAGGATGGAAAAAAAGATAACACAATCATTTTTATGGATTATGGAGATTCACCGCGAATGTTGGATAAATGTAAAATAATGGATACATGTAAATAATAGTCTTGATTTTTTCGTAGTAAGTCGGTTAAGTATAGGTTGCAACAGCAAGTAATGGATGACAACGGAAAAACAATTTTTTTTTGAAGTTGGGCAAATAATTCTAAAGTTTTATTTATAAAATCCTCTTTAAACTGATGGACCAATAAATAAAAATAATCGTAGTTTTAGGTTTTAGTGAGTATAGACAAGGATTTCTTATTTCTTTAAAATAACTAGGTACTTTGTTTCAATTATGTCAGAAATATACTATATTGTTTTGTAAAAAAAAAAAATGGTTAGACCATTTTTAGTTTATTAAGCACAGTCGGTTGTGTTTTCGTAATTTTATGACCTAAAATTCTAACTTGATTTTCAGGAAAATCAAGTACTTAATTACCAATATAAATATGTCTGCCAGAAAATATAAAAGTGCAGCGGGAAAACAAAAATTACTGTTAAATCGAGAGAAAAAATATATGTGTCAAAAATTTAACTTTTTGACAATCTTGAATCCTTATAACAGTGGAACAAAGTAACAACAATAATAAAACAAACGCAGAGACATAAACACTAGTTTGCCCAAGAAAGTCATTTTGACTGCTTTTTGATTTCAAATAGGAAAATATAATTATGTATATAATAACACAACTTCTTAGAATCTTTTTAGAATACACTTCTTTCCCTAGTGATGTAAATTTTTCTTATTGTTAATATTTATTAATAACTTGTTATATGACTGTAAATAATATAAAGAAATATTAAAAACTAATTTTTAGACAAATGTTTTTACAAATTATTTATTCTTTCACAATGAATTGAATCATTTTGACTGCTTTTGGGCAATATAGGTATATATAAACTCCAGTCTTTCTAGCGTTAACAAACGAAAGGGAAAGGAAATTCATCAAAGAAAACGAGGAAACACAACAATCAAATATTAATGATGAAAATATGTAAGATTTCGATGACCAGCAGCCTTCTGTAAAAGGTATTGTTCGGCCAGAGGGCATCTCCAATGTCCCGACCAAAAAGTATTTAGAAAATGTTGGGTATAAGTTTGAGAATTATACGTTGAGGTGGGTTTGTGACCGAAATCGATTGTATCCTTTCACAAGAAATGAGTTATTTTCAAAATAAAGATCCAAACAAGAAACATTCTGTTTTGGCAAGAGAATACAAGGAATAAAATGAACCATTTTCGAATCATCATTTAATTAAAATCTTAAAAATGGCCAAGTGCTGGAAAGGTTTTGGTTAGGTCATTCAACTAGTATTGGTAGTGTTTTTTGTTTGACCTGAAAACTTTTTCTAAAACAAATTGTCAAATCGCAGACGATTTTCGGATTGGAAACACGTAAAAGTGATTGGAAACAATTGTTTAGAAAATCATAAAAATTATATGGAACATAAAAATTCAATGTTAGTTTGGTTTACTCGAAAAGAAAATAAGTCTGTTTTAGATAGACAGTTACAGGAACAACTAAGAAAACATACATACTATTACCACTATATCCTCAAACGAGCTATTTCGGCAGTAAAGTAGTTAGCTATAAGAGGTTTATCAATAAGAGGGGTACCGAGAAAATTTTTGGTTCTTCACATAGTGGTAATTTTATGGGTGTCAAGGAACTACTAGCAGAGTTCGACCCATTCATTTGTGAACATATTGAACAGCGAAATTTAAGACCAAAACCGTTAATATCGCACTTATCAATTTAATATATGACCACATAATTGAGATCATGAGTAAGCAAATCCTTAAAACAATTACAACTCAAATAAATAACAATGACACAAAGTACTATTCAATTAGGATGAATTTAACACCAGATTTGTTCCACAATGACGGACTTGTTATTGTAATACAATAGTTTTCGGGAA
Source organism: Trichonephila clavipes (assembly GCA_019973935.1). NCBI lineage: Eukaryota > Metazoa > Arthropoda > Arachnida > Araneae > Nephilidae > Trichonephila > Trichonephila clavipes. The sequence continues at coordinate 65,106 of BMAU01020011.1, forward strand.
AAAGTGTATGAAAGATGAGTCTCATTAATTAATATTAGCAATCACACTGGCTTATGCTTTTTCAATTCTCTACAAGAATTCTTAGAAACAAACGGAACTGCTATTGGATAATTGTAGGGGACAGTCATTTGACAATGCAGCTAATATGTCCGGTGGATGTGATGGTGTGCAATCTCTTTTAATAGAAAAAAAATAAAATCAGTAATTATGCACCGTGTGCAGCATTTTGTCTTAATCTGGATGGTGCATAATCGGTTAAGGTTGCAACTGAAATCATGAACGTCCTTGGATTAGTGCAACAAGTATGTTTTCTTATCTGCTTCGACCCATAGGGGGGAATTTCTAAATCGTGAAATTAAGCTGAAGTTTACCTTAAAAAGTTTAAGTCAGACCAGATGGTCTTGTCACTATGATGCTGTTGAAGTCTTAAAAGAAAGATAATTATGATAATGTGGCGGTGGTATCTATATAAGCCAGTAAAAGCCTCCGGACTGAAGTGATCATTTTAGTCTAGTTGTTAAGTTACGTGTGTGTATGGGACCGAAAAAATTAAAAGGGACACGCTTATTGCTGCGTTAGATAAGCTAATCCTTTATTTAAATAGAAAAATAGAAGAAATTCTTACTATATATATATATATATATATATATTAGAAATATATATAAGAAATTTTAATTTTTGATAGATTTACAAGATCACAAAGTAATAAGTACGTATACCTGGAGAGTGTACGTGCTATTGATTACTATTCAGATGACGTAGACTAACATTTAATATATAAAGGCGTTCAGTTCAAAGCTTATATCTAACAATAAAACAAACTGAGCTAGAGTCCTATACTTGTAGTGATACGTTCAGTTTAATTTTTGAAAAGAAGCTTGTTGACATTTTACCAAATTTGTATATACCGTTTTAAAGATTTTTCTAACGCTCCCTATTACTAGTTGTGAAGCGGAGTGTGAGTTCTCTAAAATGTTCTATATAGAAAACAAATATAGGACAACAATGACAAATGCTAGGTTTTATTACTTATCTCTTTTTTCTATTAATGCTGATCTCACTAAAGACTTAAAATGTGATGAGCAAATAAAAAAAAATTTCCGCACAAAATTGCAGAATTTTTTTCTGTAAATTATGTATTTTTTATAACGTATTTAGATAGTATGAAATAAAAAAAAACCCTTAAATGTCCTTTATCTTAAATTTTCCCGCACAAATTTTTTTGAGTAAAATGGCAAAAATTTTAATTATGTAGAGCGCCTTCAGGTATCGTTAGTCCATGTTCCCCAAAGGTCACGGTCCGGCCCTGCTTATGATAAATAAAATATGACACACATACTTGTGATTTCAAAGTATTTAAAAACCATTGTAAAACAGCGTTAATAACAGTACCACTGTTAGCAGTCGAAAAATTCTAATTTGTGTTTATTTCGAGCTTGATCTCATCCTTCATAAAATCTATGAGTGGCTCAGCTTTTTGCAAACTGTAGTTAAAGTTAAAATCACCTCTCAAAACAAGGGGAAGCGAGAGATAATTTTTTTAAAGAGCAGAACCACCTTCGTTACATGGTAAAAGTACAAAAAATGCAGGAAATCTTTAATGTATTTTTTACCGTTTCATTCGAAGAAATGCATACGACCACCGAAATCACTGTTTGTCCATTGTCAAATAAGCATTCTGCCGCCCTTATGTCCCCCAATATCATGCCTAACGGATTTAGAGGCAAGCGATCGAGTGCTTGATGACTACTAGAATTGGACCCTAATGCGAGTGTAGCGCAAAGACACAGCCACGCACTCTCATTGGTCAAATCAAGTAGCGCGCGCTTACGTTTCATCCTGTTACATACATCTGTCCCCTTTCATGACATCACTCCCAACAAATATTCAGCAACCCAGAGGAAAGATGCTACACATCGATAAGTTGCAAATTCAAGTATCAGTTCTGTCACTCGGCTACAGTTCAAAATAACGTGGTATGTTGTCAGTTGCCCTTGGATGCAACGTCAATAAACAATTAATACAGATAATATGGACGTCAGTTAAAGATAAAGGTTCCGTCATCGTTGTCCTGGTGTCTTTATCATCAAAATGAAAATAACATAGCAAATACCAAATATGACGCATTTTTTTGTATCATTTTAATTTCAGTCCCATCAGCTACTTAAATCTGCTCAAAACTTGTGTGATGAACTTTCATTCTACCTGTCTATTAAAAGTAATTCCTTATTCTGTAACTCACTTTTGCATGTTTGAGTTTAATCGCATTTTTAGAATATTTAAATTCAATTTATTGGTTTAATTAATTTTTAGATCACACAATGGTATTGTTACGTAGATCCGAGGGTTTGAGGATTTTATGCAAAAAACAATAATAAAGAAAAAGTAATCAGTTCTTTAAGAGCGATGCGAATTTATTATCGAAAATCCAATCCTTTCAATACAGGATTCATCGGCAATATTCACAGGGTAAATATCCGAAGGTCTTCACACTTTCAACAGCAATCTAACACAATAACAGTGTTTAAAAATACATGTAAGTAAAGAATATTCACAAGCACAGCCGAGCTAATCACTAGTCAAAACAATCCTCACTACTCGCTGGCTTAATCCAGACTCTCCTCCATACCGGCGAGCATCCTTTTATATGCGCGACAGAAACTTCTAGAAATATAACCGCTCGTATCATTGATCGTGACACTAGTGGAGAGATCTACTACTTACTGGAAGATTCCTGAGGGTTCCGAACTCGCCAACAAGGTCACCAATGGCGCCAAAATGGTTGCCAAAGTCGTCAAATGAACCGCCAACTTGGTAATCAAAAATGATGCCAACTTGCCTCTACCGCCAAGATTTCGCCAAGTTCTCATTTAATCGCCATTATAACGTAAGGGTTGACTCTGCTTGTGAATAGTACAATTTTAACATGAAATAAATATAACATAGAGTAATATAAATGCATTAAACACTCAAATACAAATTATTTACACTATTTACACAAAATTCATAACACTGCCTCCTCCTCAAAGACTGCACGTCGCGGGGTACAATACTTGAGTAAGAGGCATCTATTTACAGGCAAACTATTCACATAATAATCGCATATAAAGTAACAAATGTGTTCCACAGCATATACAATACAAATAAATTAAAAGCACACGAAGAGATGTAAACATAAATTTCAATATTAGGGGGGTCACTTCACGAAAATCCATTAAATAATCGATTTTTCAATTTTGATTGAAACATAAAATACCATTCTTTTTCTTTCTAATGCAGTCTAAATTTTTGCTCTAGCTTAATTAGAAGTATTTTTAATATTTTTTTTAAAAAGTTGTTTACATCTGTCAAACCCCAAAACCGCTGATTGCCACGCCCTCTCAAATCAAAACAAAAGACACATGCTACTTTTCAGCCTTATCAAATAGTTTAAATTGATTAAAAGAATTTATTTTGATCAGCAGCTTATCCAGGAAAGAAGTGAAGTGAATAGTTATAGATGTTTGTTTACTTACAGCCTATTTTTACCTCCTTAAATGCAACGGATTTCTGCGATCGTTTTCAATAGTGTTTTCCATCAAAAACATTAATAAAACATTTACAAAACGTTTTTAAAGTCTATTAAGTAATAAAATGTTTAAAAAACGAAAGAGTTTGGAAAGAAATGTACAACATTCCAAACTTTTATGGATTTAAATGTTGATAAGTCAGACAATTTCAACATAAATAAATCAGCTTTAAAATCTAAGTTAGGTAAGTTTAATAAAGAGTATGTTTCTTTTTTTAGATTCATTTGAATGTTTCTGTAAAATTCCTGACATTATACTGTTCTTTTGTGCTTTGAAACAACATTAATTACATAAAATTAATGTAAAAACCAAGGTATTCACATAAATTTTGGTCACCAAATCTAGGGTTTTTGGCTACAAAATTGTTAATATGTTGTAACTTTTGTGGTCTTATTCAAACATTTCTTATTACCAGGTTTTCTAAAACAGTAGTTAATCAAAAAAGGTACAAAATTATATGAAGTGGACACAATAGAATTTCATATGCTATGAGGTCTATTTAAAAAGTAGCAGTTGCAAAAATATTTTGCGGAGTTATGCATTTGTCACTTACACCATAGTGGTTTTGTGATTCCATGCATACATTAAATAATGTGACAGAGAAAGTAACCAAAGTGTCTATGGCTTTAGCTGCTGCCGAAACAATATTTAATAATGGATAACCAAATGTACCAGTGGCTATCAATGGTACCTGGCTAAAAATGAGCTATATATTTCTAAATGGTGTTGTTACAGCAGTTAGCTTGGACACTGGGAAAGTTGATGCTAAAATATTATCGCAGAAATGTTTGTGTAATTTTAACAGCGATGTACATAGCAATGAGTGTTCGGCAAGTTACATTGAAAATAGTAGGGGAATGGAAGTTGAAGAGGTGCACTTTTTTTTTGTATCTCTCATCACTCGCAGACATTACACAATTTACGATATACACAATATTTGAACTATATGGGAACTCTAAAGCATACAAATCAGTTTTAGAATCTAAAGATATGTCAATATTGAACAATTTGAATGTGTTAATCATGTTGAGAAAATGATGGGGACATGACTTAGGGCCTTAAAATTAAAATTAAAAGACAGAAAGCTTAAAGACAAAAAATCTCTAGGAAGCCGTAATGGCTTGACAGATACAGAAATAAACAAATTGCAAAGTTGCTATGTTTTGGCTGTTCAAAACAACTCGGGAAAATTTGTCAGCCATAAGGCAAGCTATATGGGCTATAATTTTTGATAAAATGTTCACAGGTTTGAATCTACGACACGGTTTATGCCCCATGGGATGTGACTTGTGGTGTAGATTTAATATGTCCACATACTGAAAGGTTACACATACAAGCATAAACACGACTTACCTATTGTAATTAGGAATTACATAAACAAAGTATTTAGAGGTCACTAATCTTGAACATTTATCTGGATGCTTGCTTGATAAAACTCAAAATATTAGTGAAAGCGGAAATAGTTTTGGTGTATAATTCCAAAAACTGTATTTGTGCAATTGGGAACTTCAAAAACTATAGTACATGAAGCTATATACTTATATAATAAAGCTTCATTACCAAATTGAAAGTTTTAGATGTATTAAACATTCAACACCTGAATTTTACCAATGTCGAGCATTGCAAAAAGTAGATCATTCGTGTATTAGGAAAGCAGAATAATCAGTTTTAGAATGAACCAAAGAAGCCAGAATTAAAAACAAACAATTAAAATATAGGCAAGAAGATGATCTTGCAGATGACACTAGCAATCCAAGTTATAGTTCTGGTATGCATTAGTTAATAGTAAGTTTGTGCTTTAAATCACTATTTCTCAAAAGTGTAAATTTCAACACAAAAGGAACATTTTTGAAAAACTACTTATTTTACAGCCTTGAAACTTTGCACATATGTTAACACTATACAAATAAATATTTTAATGAGAGATTTTGTCAAAAAAATTATTCAAAAATATTTATGGATTAAAATGTACAAGAATTTTCATCGTTTTAAAATTTTTGACGTGTTACTCCACATATGAATTTTTTAAAAAACACTAATCAAAATTTTGAAAAATGCTCCCATTAAAATAATAAAAACAATACAATGAATACACAAAAAATATTCATGACTGTACAACCAGCCAATTTTTAAAAATGTTCCTTAAACTTGGTCATTTTTAACATTACGGAGATAGGGGAAAATGCTGCGTGAAGTGACCCCCTTAAAATAAAACTAAGCAATTAGAAAAGAGAAATATAATTTACATTATGTACAAAATAATTAATGACCATGGTCTGAACTTAAGGATCTTATAAATCTTGGCCAAGATAAGGGGATAGCCTATTGTAATGTATTACCCTCGACTTTTTTTGAGTGTGGTGATTTCTGTATCCGCACCACAACGTCGTTCAGTCTTTTTAGGACTGTGTAAGGACCTTCCCAGTTGGTCTCCAGCTTCGGAGAGAGTCCTTTGTGACATTTCGGATTTCCATAACCACACTTTGTAGCCTTCATGGAAGTCGTGTCCGGTTGCTTTTGCTTCGTATAGGGTCTTCATCTTCTCGGAAGCCAAGCCGATTCTTTCCCCAGCCAGATGATGCATTTCCTCCATCCGTGCCTGGAGTTTCTCGATATACTCCTCAGGCGCCAAGGGTGCATCTGGTGTCCGGCTGAACAGAATATCTGCAGGCAGACGAAGATCACGTCCAAAGAGAATCTGGGATGGGGAATAGCCGGTAGTCTCGTGAACGGCACTCCTGTAGGCAAGCAGGAAAAAGGGCAATTTCTTGTCCCAGTCCTGTTGATTACTGGATACCAGGAGAGAGAGGCTGTTCAGGATGGTCCAATTGAACCTCTCTACCATGCCGTCTGACTGAGGATGCAAAGCTGTTGTCCTGGTTTTGGCGATGGCGAGTATTTCACACAGTCTCTTGCAAACTGCAGAATCGAAGTTTCTCCCTTGATCGGAGTGCAGTTGTAGAGGGACCCCGAATCGTGATATCCAGTGTTGAACTAGCACCTCTGCAAAAGTTGAGCCATCTTGGTCGGGAATAGGATAGGCTTCAGGCCACTTAGTAAAGTAGTCCATGACAACCAAGATGTTGTTGTGGCCATCTGATGATCTCGGAAGTGGGCCTAGGATGTCAAATGCTATTCGTTCGAAAGGTGCTCCCACATTATACAGCTGCAGTCTTCCTCTAGTGCGTTTTCTGGGACCTTTGCGTGAAGCACATGTATCAGATATGCGACAGCACTTTTCCACGTCACTCAGCACATTGTTCCAGTAGAAGCGCTCAAGAACTTTTGTAAGGTTTTCATAACACGAAAATGACTTCCAGTTGGACTGCCATGCAGTTCCTTAAAGATTGTTGAAACTCTTATCTTTGGGAGTATTAATTGCCACCTGAATGTTTTTCCGTCATCAGACTCCCATTTTTGATATAAAGCACCATTTCTCATATGGAGAGAGTCCCATAGAGCCCAGTAACACTTCGTTGTAGGATGGACAGAGGCTATGTCTTGCCAACTGGGCTTTTCGTCAGACGACTCTTTGAATTCTATGATTGGTTTTATTTCAGGATCAGCCAGTTGATCTTTTCGGACGTTCTCATAACTCCACGTGTCCTATGCCGATGTTGATGGCGTTGTAACTTGGCGGACTATTGGAACTATCACGCCAAAGTTCTTTTCGATTCTCGAACAGTATTTGCAGCTCCCAGGACATGGTCTTCTCGAAAGGGCGTCTGCATTTCCATGTGCTGATCCTTTTCTGTGGCGAATTTCTACGTCATACTCCTGTTGTCTCTGTATACACTTAGTTAGTTGGCCTTCTGAATTTTTAAAATTCAGCAGCCAGGTCAATAAGGCATGATATGTTCGCAGCAGGAACCTTCAACCATAGAGGTAAGGATGAAAGTGCTCCACGGCTTTTACGATAGCTATCAGTTCCTTCCTGGTCACACAATAATTTCTTTCTGGTTTCGACAGACACTTGCTAAAATAGGCGATGACACGCTCCTGACCATCTACCTCTTGAGACAATACAGCCCCAATACTCTCATGACTTGCATCCGTATCCAGAATAAATTTTTTCCCAATTCCAGGGTATGCTAGGACTGGAGCAGATGCTAGTGCGTCCTTAAGCTTGTTAACCCTCTAACTGGATACCTTCCTACTCAAAAATTATTTCGAAAGCGTTTAACTCTTATTTTGCGATTCCCTTCAAAAATGCAACAGACTTCTTTCCTTTCCCTCTTTTAGAAATTGGGAGGTCGAACGGGGACAATTTTACTACCCAGTTCGGTCCCTTTGTAAAGTAAGAACCAAGAGATCAATCGTTTACAGCTAGCTGTTAAGTTGCCTTGGGCAATCTTCTTTGAACGCGTAGTGGAATTCGGAGTTTCTTTCTCCTATATGTTCAGTCACAGTAAAATTAAAACGAAATGAAAAGTAAAAAAAAAAAGAGGAAAAAATGAAATAAATAGTATGTTAGAAGTTGAAAATAATTATACATTCTTCAATGAAAATTTCTTTTTCTGTCATTTTTTAAAAATTAAAAAAAAATATATATATATATTTTTTGGTATTGCGATTTGAACCAGAAAAAAAGCATCCTGTATTCATTTTTGAATATGAGAGTAAGAAAACGCGCTCACTTTCCTGTTTTTTAAAAAAGTAATGAGGTAAAAAGAGCAAAGGCCCTATCTCATTTTTAAACAATAACACAATAAATATTACATACGATGATTATATTTATGAAATAAAACCGATCTTTCTCTATATTCAGTTATATTTTTAATTTAAAATAGCATAAAAAAGGATTTCAATACTTTTAATTTATTTTAATTAAAATCATATAAAAGATATTTTTATGTTAACTGAATATTTTTCGAAAAAAAAATTAATTTTCCTTCCTAGTGTTCTCTTTTTCGAACTTCTTGTATTAAATAAAAATTCCTTTTCTACATCGGCATTTGTGATGGACATAACACACATTCAGTCAATAATTTTTAATTTTAATGGGGGATATACTTCTTCAAATGCGCATGACAGTACTTCTAACCATTTTCTACTCAAGTTAAACTTCTTATCTTTCTGTTTCTTTTATTACAAGAAAAAATGTCACACATCGATAACTACATTTTCACACAATTCAGTCATTACAAATTCTATTGTGAGAAAAGTTCTCCCTAATTAATTTTGTCTTTCAAAACAGTACACTTAAAACAATTTTGTTCAGTGAAATTAACCGACAGTTCTCCACAATGTATTCATACCAAATTTTAAAAACAAATTTAACACTTGAAAAGGTATCCTGTATTAAATTTTTCAGTATACACAAATATTTCCTGCTGTAGGAAAGATATAGTATGAGATGTGGTGCGCAGTTGTGAAAGAATGTTTTCGTACGTGCAGACTATTTTTGAAAATTTAAATATCACTGAAGCTGATCATATAACTGCAAATGAGCCTTATTTTTAGTGTGTGCAGGTATCAAAGTAAAACACTTTAAATATTAAACAGCCTATGGGTTTATACTCAACATCAAACTATTCGCAAAATGTGGCTTACAACTTCTACTCAAATTGTAAAGAAACTGAAATATAAATATATCTTACTGCAGTCAAAAATATTCATAATATGTAAATATCCTATTCCTCCACTTATTTCAGTACATTTTAAAAACTGTAGCTGAATGCCATTTTTTTATATTTATAAACGAGGCATAAAAGCTCACACAGTCGAAAAATGTCTTTATCATTTTTTAAATACACTACTATAAAACGTATATGGATTGTAAGATCAGTCGTAAAATCCTAAAAGCTTTTAGAGGAGCTAAAAACATGTAAATTTGTATTGATAAAATGTTTAATAAAATACACAAATATACATGTTATTAAGCAAATACATTTGAAAAATCAAACTTCCTTCTGAAATAAACGTAATTGAAAGAAAAATGTTTAAATACAAATGAGTGGAAATACATGTTTATCTAAGGGGTATCCCCAAAGTGAGGTAATCCTCAAACTTAAGACTCAAACTCAGAAGCACAACAATCCATGAGGGCCAGGAACTACTGTGCCCATCATAATACACGTGACCATTGGACGCTGAGGTGCATGAACAAATGTCCCGATTTGGTGGTCTGTCTGAAGAGAGACCTTCAGTGTTTAAGACCCGAAGCAAGCTTGGTACTCATTTATCGACCCAATGTAGCGGGGATGAAAGGCAGAGTCGACCTTGCGCATCCCGTTAATAGAACCCCAGACCTTTGGTGTGGAAGAAAAATACACTACCACTCAATCCTATTCGGTGAAAATAAATTTTAATGTTAGAATCTTATTTAAATCCCTAATGAATGAGGGAGTCCAAACTTTTTTTTCATGTAAACTGTTTAATCGGAAATGGTTAATTATGAACATTTCACAAGTTGCATAAATTAAAATTAACAGTTATAGTTTACATAAATTTTTAAGGTTACAAAAGGTGTATTTTGGCTGCACAAATTAATTTTAAAAGGAATACGGTTACGAAAAAGTAGTACAAATCTATCTAAAGTAGGGTTGGTTACCTTAGATATTATCAAACACAACAATGTATTGGAAGCCAATTCCACAATTCGTTGTTATAAAAATGTATGGAAAATTACAAGATTTATTTTTGCATTTGTAATTTATATATATATATATATATATATATATATATAATTTTTCCTGGGAACTTTAAAAGCTAGAGCGGCAACCATCAAAACCGCGGTTCTCTCTCTTTTTTCCAGATCGCCCCTGACTAAACCGGCTCTGCCATAGTAAGTGAAAATGCCGGATTTTGTTTGTCAAGATCATTTTATAGCAGACTGAATTTTTCATGCATTTTAGATGGTCGTTTTATATTTTCTACATCAATATCTTAATGTCTGAATTTAAAATTACATAAAATTCTTGACATTCGCATCAATGACCATGATAATTTTTGTTAGTATATGAATGTGTCATCAAACGATTACATGACTAATATTAACACATTATTTTAACCATTTAATTAATATTAAGAATAACATAACGCACACAAATTTTCTAAACTTTAAAATAAATATTTCGAAAACTACTTCAGATAAACTCAAAATTTTTTATTCCTACGCTTTAGCTTCTCAGTTTTGCTTCTATGTAAGAATTTATTGTAATTGTATATTCATCAATTTTTTTAGTATATTTTTTGCTCTTAGCAAGCGGTTTTCAACTGAATTGTATGAAATCTTCGAAATATATTAAATGATTGATTGAATATTAACGTCGCACTGTTCAGCTACATGAGGGCTTTTGGCGACGGACCACGTAATTTTGAACCATGGTCAAGTGACTGTGGACGACACCTGAGCTGGCACCATCTCTCCTAACTACCACTCCACACCAACGGGAGGAGGTTTCAGCTCTCGACAGATTTAACGTGCATCGCTGCCCTACATGGTGGGTCTTTAGTGGTACTGGGCTCGAACTCGTGACAAACAAGCCACGTTCCGATACCTAAACCACTCGGCTACCGCGGCCGAAATATATTAAAAGATACCAAAGAAGCTATATAATAAAATTTGAAATTTTTATTATACTCAAACAATTGCTAAAACTTATGGTAAATAATTTTTAACTGCAAGATGCATTTTTTCGAAATTTCAAATGGAATTTTTAACATAAAATTTCTAGCTTTATAAGGTCGAGATTTCAAAAAATATCCAGATTTTAATTACTTATTCAGTTAGCCTTTAAAAAAGATAAATGTTGAGGTATTTTTGAACAATATATAATTCGAATGTTTTTCAATAGCTCAATTTAAAATTGATTTTTATGTTTTTTTATATGCATAAATGTCTACTGTAAATGTTTCCGTATATTTTTGATTACCATTTATTCAAACATTCAAGTTATAAAAAAATGTGTGAAAATCTTCATTCATGTTGTCTTTGAAGTAAACTGAAGTTCAAGCACTTAAAATTCAAATATAATTCGGTGTATTTTAACAATATATAACCGGGCACTGTACTTAAACTACCCTGAACACTTAGGCTTTGAAATCTAAAAAAAAACTAATAAATCTTAATTAGTTTTTTTTTTTTCGTTATTATTTTTATCAAAGTGTAAGAAAATGTTTCAAATGATTTGATGAAGTTTAAATTTATTCATTTTAAGTGGTTGGAAAATTGAAAAGGTTCCAAATTTTAAAGAGTTTGGTGTTTTATTCATTTTTCGGTATCTTATAATAAAATAATCATGTTTCAAAAAACTGAAAGCTTTGATTAAATTAAGAAAAATGAAGCGAAAGAATATACTTAAAAAAATATAATTTGTCTAACTATATAAAATAGCAGATTGCACTGGCATGCCCCAACATGTTACAGTTTCAAATTAATATGAACCCACACAAAAGGGAATTGTAACATATTTTACTTATGCGTTGGGACTTTACAAAACTTTAAAAAAACGAGGTAACAAATTAACACTTCCTGGTGTCTAAAGAAATTTCCCATCGATTTTTACGATTGCCCCAGGGTCAAAACACGGGGTTCCCTGCGAGCCATAAAACTCCTGCTGTGTTGCTTCCTCCGTCCCTCATTATCTTTCAAGATGTTAAACCTTAAAAGGGGGAAAGGATTTCAGAAAAGTGCGGCTAATCCGCTTTTGAAAACGTTACTTGAAGGTAGAAAAATCCGTGCAGTCCATTTTCGAAGTATCTTTACACTGACGGAATTTTTCGTGCTATATGGTTAGAGGGTTAAAGGCGTTGTTACAATCAACCGTCCAGATGAATTTCTGTTTTGCCTCAGTTATGGGGTGGTCTGGCAATCGTTGATAAATTTTTGACTTATTTCCGGTATTACTTGCATAAATTTAAGAAACTCCAGAGCTGGTGAACATCCGTCGGGCAGTTCCAGTCTTTCACAACCGAGATCATATCCGGGTCTGTTAGTACACCTTCTGCCGAAATGATGTGCCCGAGATAGGTGACTTCACGCCGTATTAGGTGGTACTTGGTTTGACTTAATTTATAGCACACGTCTGATATTTTTCAGATGTTCTTCGAAGGAGCGCCCCACCATGATAATGCCATCTAGATAAACCAGGCAAGCCTTGTACGAAAGTCCTCCGAGGACTTTCTCCATAAGACGCTCGAATGTTGCAGGTACATTGCACAAGCCGAAAAGCATAACCTGAAATTGCCACAGTCCTTGTCCTGTGGTTAAAGCAGCTTTATCTTTATCGTCATGTTGGAGTTCTACCTGCCAATACACGCTTTTGAGATCTAGGGTAGAAAACCAGGTATTGCCGGCAAGTATGTCTAGCGTGTCATCTATCCTTGGCAGAGGATAGCTGTCCTTCTTGGTGACATCATTCAACCGACGATAGTCCACACATAATCTGGTAGAGCCATCTTTCTTCCTGACCAAAACGATGGGAGATGCCCAAGGACTTGACGATGGCTCAATAACATCATTATTTTTCATGTCCTTAATGAGTTTTGACTTCCTCCTGTTTAGCGAATGGTAGTTGTCGGGGATGCTGCTTAATAGAAGGAAGCTCTCCCGTATCGATTCGGTGCTTCGTTAGTCTTGTTCTTCCACAGTCCTCAGTTGTTCTTGAAAATAGGCTCTGGAATTATTTAATCTACCCTCCTACAGCACATCTATGTTTCTCGTCCAAGTCCGTGTTTTGTAGTAAATCCTTGAATAGATCCTTTGAAGAATGGTCTTGTGTATTGCATTTCCGGTCTACGCGAGTGACAGGAGCACAAGCTGCTATTACCTCTCCTTCCTGGATAGTCCTCGTCCTATCACTGATGTTAGCAATTCTCACTGGGATGACTGAATTTGAGAGGTCTACTACCGACGAGGCTATTAGTATTCCTGCTTTTAAACTCTCTGGGTCAGGATAATCAATTAGGCCTTTCGGAATTTTCTATTTTCTGCTACTAAACCGGGTATTACACATTCAGTCTTGGTGATAATGAGAGTTTGGTTTTTGCTATAATTTTCTGGTTGGGTTCAAATTGAGTTTGTAAGCCAAAAGAGTGATGTCTTCAAATTTTGAATGCATATTGCTATTTTCAAAGTCCAATTTAAAGTTATTGTTCTTCAGAAAATCTAGTCCAAGAATACAGGGTTCGGTGATACCTGCTATATATGCCAAATGATGATAGTCAATATTTAGTGTGATGTTATCTTTTCCATGAACATGAATGATGTCACCCGTCACTGAACGCAGGCGGCGTCCAGATAATACTAACTTGTGAGTTTTGAGCCAATTTTTTCTAATTATAGACACATTGGCTCCAGTATCAACAACCATACGGCACGAGATGTTATTAATTTGTCCTATTACGTAAAGTCCCTTGTCTCCACCATTTACTGCCGCAATCTGAAGAATTTATTAATGGGGCTTTTCATTATCTGGCAACCTCCGCCCCGCGAGATAGCCATATATTAGTTTTCCTATTTGGAAGAAGAGACGGTGTTATCATCCTTTCTTGATCGGGGACAGTTTCTTCCCAGATGTCCAGTTCCACCGCATCCCCAGCACCTGAAGTTGCGTTTCTCATGGTTCGAAATTCCAGCCTTTATGGTTTGCATTTCTTCTTTTAATATATCCATCTCTTTCAGCAATTGAGATTCGCACGGTTCCTCTTCAGTCACCCTAGCTCCTCGGATGAAATGACGATCTTTGTGAATGGCTTGAGTAGCAGCCTCAATTTTAGTGCATATAACAGTGTAGATTAAAGATCTTGTACATCTGCCATTCTTACAGCCTTCTGAATTTCCCCCTACTTCAGGCCGTCCACGAAATACAGTAAAGAGATTGTTTCTGTCACAGTTGTTGGGTGATCGGAGAAAGCCAAGCTGGCGAGCCTTTCTACTTCGGAGGCATATTCCTGCAAGCTTTCTCTGGTTTTCTGGAGTCTTGTTTTCATCTGCAGACGTGCGTATTCCTTGGAGTATTTCTGGCCGAACCGAAGATCCAGAGCATTGTATAAGGAGTTCAAATTGAGTCGCTCGATGTCGGGAAGAGCCTGCAATATTTCAGCGGCTTCACCTCTAAGGGATGCTGCTAGCTGACATGCTTTGACCCCTTCATTCCATCCGTTGCCTTCGGAAATTATACAAATTGAGTCTTGTACGCCTCCCAGTTGGTTTTCCATCATAGGTGGACATTTTCCCTGATATTGGTGAGGCAGGCACAAGCACTGGAGAAGCAAGCACAGGCTCTGGAAAGGGTTTGAGGATTTTTATGCAAAACCCATCACAAAGAAAAAGTAATCAGTTCTTTAAGAGCGATGGGAATTTATTATCGAAAATCCAATCCTTTCAATACAGGATTCATCGGCAATATTCACAGGGTAAATATCCGAAGGTCTTCACACCTTCAACAGCAATCAAACACAATAACAGAGTTTAAAAATACATGTAAGTAAAGATTATTCACAAGCAAAGACGAACTAATCACGCTAGTCAAAACAATCCTCACTCCTCGCTGGCTTAATCCAGACTTTCCGCCGTATCGGCGAGCATCCTTTTATATGTGCGACAGAAACTTCTAAAAATATAACCGCTCGTGTCATTGAACGTGAAACTAGTGGAGAGATATACTACTTTCTAGAAGATTCCAGATGGTTCCGAACTTGCCAACATGGTCGCCAAATGAACCGCCAAATTGTCTCTTTCGCCAAGATTTCGCCAAGTTCTCATTTAATCGCCATTATAACGTAAGGGGGTGGCACTGCTTTTGAATACTACACTTTTAACAAAAAATAAATATAACATAGTGTAATATAAATGTATTAAACACTCAAATACAAATTACTTACACTATTGACACAAAATTCGTAACAGTATTTACATAAATTAAAGAAAGTTAATGATTTTGAAGGTAAATCCCTTTGAACGCATTATTGGTTCTCTTCATATTTTTATTATTTTACCTCTGTATTTTTGAAAATTTATTTTGCTTTTTCACTTCTCACCATATATATATATATATATATATATATATATATATATATTGATATGTAATAACTCTTTCCATATCAGCACTATCACTTTCACTTGTTTCTTTATCTGACCCTATTCCTTCAAAGTCCCTCTACTGAGTTTAATTTTCAAATTTTCATGACACAAATCGGCAGCAATTTCAGAAAATTTAAAAATGTTTATCTTTTTAAATATTATTATAATACCTCAATCATAAGACAATCCATAGTTGATCACTACTACATAATAGGATATGTCACTAATCTGGAGATTTATAGGTAGTGTTGGCCGATGGTTATTTATGTTGATTGCTTCATAAATAACGGATAACTTCTTCTGGATTCTTTTTCACCCTTCTTTATTTTCACAAGAAATATAAAAAGCATTACGGCAACACAAAGAGGTAGATATTTACACATATTCAAAACGACGAGACGGAGACAAAGAGAATGCGCCCAAAGTGAACTTTGGCTTTTATACTGGCTGTGCGGGTCACGCGACTCCTTTCTAAAAGGAGATATGATTTGATAGAACGGGTGGTAGTGAGTTTTCTGATGCAAATTTACTATTCGATTACGATTAAAATTAACGTTTTAGTCTTGAAACAAAGTATTAATAGTTATTTAATGAAGATAATTTGAAAGAAGTTCATTAAATGATACTAGTGGGAATTACTACATATATATATATATATATATATATATATATATATATATATATATATATATATATATATATATATAATATACATATAAATTAAAATAAAGTGTCTGTTTGTAATTTGATGTTAGCAGCTTTTGACTAAATGCATTTAAAAGTATATACGATACTTACATGAAAAAATCAATTTTTAAAATTTTAGTCTTTCTGTCTGTCTGTATGTTCCGGCTAATTTCTGAAACGGCTGGACCAATTTCGACAAAACTTTCACTGCAGATAGCTAACTGGTGTAAGGAATATTTTTAGGCTACATTTATTTAGAAAAAAATATTAGGATTCCTAGAAAATATATATAAAATTAAAACCAATGAAATAGTGAGCGATATCCGATTCAAATAGGGACCATTTTCATTCAATAGGGATTCTTTTTTATTTAATAGGGATTATTTTATTTCGCGAACCTTCTGTCTCAACGATTCTAGCAGTTATATCAAACTATTTTCTTTGATTAGGTTGCTGCCCTTCGCGACATTTCCCGTTCATGTCTTGATGCTAATCATTTTACAGTCCTTAACTGCATTGTCAAAGGTCATGCGTCACTTTCACCCCCTTCCTTGCGGCTTCGTTTGTGTCCCCGTTTCACCCTACTTGCTACTTAGACCTTTCTTGATCCTAAAGATTTTAGTCCTCACCCCATCGACAGTGTCAAAGGTTATGCGTCCCTTTCACCTCATGCTTAACAAAAAGCAAAGAAAAAAATAAGCATAGATTCCCAAAGTAGATGAAAAGATTTCGTAAATACTGGGAAGTGAATAAACACTTTTTTGTTAAACTCCACGTGGATGAAGTCGCGGGTAACAGCTATTTAACATAAATAAATGCATCAGAAAGTAATGTTAACGTATTACACATCAGATAAAAATTATTTACTCTATGTTTAGCGTTTATTACACAAAATTTGTAACAATATGTTACTTTTGCTGAGCAAGTAGGTGCTTTCAAAAAAATCAACCCAGAAGAAAGTTACGGGGAGTCATAAATAATAAAAACAATAATAAAAAAATCAGTAATTATATCTAAAGACTTAAAATTTAGCAAACATGGTTTTTTTGTTCAGCTGAGTTATGTAAAAGCTTTTGTTTTTGTGTTTAATTTATACAATTCACGTAAAATTAACTCATTAAAAACTTCTTTTTATTCTTCAGTCTGTATTTTTAATTTTTAAATTCTCCCGTGCGAAGAACGGGTATACCAGCTAGTATATATATATATATATATATATATATATATATATATATATATATATATATATATATATATATATATCTTTATGTATAAAAATCTTCTGTGCGCGTGTTTGTCACTAAACTCATCCTAAGCGGCTGGACTGATTTAGATAAAAAATTTTGTGGGGGTTCAAATAAATTCGAGAATGGTGTGAATTCACAATTCGGTCCGATATCGCACAATTAGTTAAAAATATATTAATTAAAAACATTCAAAAAATACAACTCAACATTCACCTGCATTCTTGTAACAACGCTATTGTTATAAACACGTAATATAAATTTTTTTTTATCCAATTCCTACTTTAATCAACCAAGAAAAATTTATTTTAGCTACTTTTTTATTAAATAGTTGAAATTAATATAAATATGTATATACATATGACAGAATAACAACATTAAGCGGTAATTAATTTTTATTAATTATCATTAAAGTATCGTATTTTCATCCAAAACAATCGTGTATATAAAATTTCCTTTCAAATGAATGCACGTGAGAAAAAAACATTTTCAAATTTTGACATAAGTCGCAAACGTGTCTGTATTTGTAGTTTTTTAAATAATTAGTTTTAATCAATAGATTTTTATTAATTATAATTAAAAATTATTGTATTGCCATCCAAAATAATCATGCACATTACATTTCAGCGCAATTGAGCGCTTTAAAATGTATTTCATTAACGATTCAAAATTCCACCAAGATAAATAAATAATAAAACAAACAAATAAAATATGTATAGAGATCGTGAGCTAATAGCGGGATTTGAGAAAAGACGTAAGTTGGCGTCGAAAATTGATTTTCAGCCAGACTGGCCAAACCCGGTCTTTATTGTTACCAAAATGCAGACGATTCACGCTTTTTTGCGTTTTTAATTATATGTTTTCAAATAATCTTCATATATGTAATTCTTCTGTGCGTGTGTATGTAACTGAACTCCTCCTAAACGGCTGGACTAATTTTGATGAACGTTTTTGTTTGTTCCAGTGGACTCGAGAATGGTCTAGAATTATAATTCGGCTTAGAAATGTTTGTTTAATTAATTTTTATTTGTAAATTGTTGATCTTGGAATGTCTTACATTGGATCCGGCAGACTGCGCTACGATTGCAGCATCGGATATTCAAAAATCTTTTATTATAATTCAAGTTGGTCCCAACAGTTGGTGCTGTGATCATTTCAGGGAAAATATTTTGTCACTTCGTGTTATTAGTTTCTTGAAATAAATCATGTGTTAAGTAAATTATTACATTCAGATGTAATTAGTGTTTGAAGAGTTTTGAAGTGTGCATAAAAAAGTATACATTCTCCATGTTTAGTATGCAATTGAAGTGAGTATTTTACATGATTTTTTCTATTAAATTTACACGTGCGTTGACAACAATTATCCTAACCTACAAATCTATTTGTGTAGCTGATTGATTATACACATTATTAAACTTTTTTATTTAAAATTATTTCTAATCGAAAATAGTGTGTGTGTGTGTGTTTCACTTCTAAGCAATCCAGAAGTAAAAAAAAAAACTTGGCACATAATTACAGTTTTATAACTTTTTAATACACAATTTACTCAAAATGGTCTAGATTGTTAAAGCTTATTCATAAAAATTTGGAATTTTTGAATTTAAGATGTGTGTACAGGACAACGTCTGTCGGGTCCTCTAGTATATGTATATAATGTATAATAGGGAACAATATTTATTTCACCCATTCAAATTTAAGCACAGAAATATGATATTTAAATGTTTGAGTTTTCTTGATAATCACAAAAGGTCCCATCACATTGTTTATTGGTAAAAATGTATCTTAAAGTTGTTAATTTATAGATCACAAATGTTTTAAACTTTCAGTGTAAAATGCGTTAGCATGCAACGTATTGTCTTGCTTTTTTTAAAGTCAGATTGTTTAAAAACTGATCATTACGCAATGCATTCAGACTGAAGAATTATTTCTGTGAATCAAAATTTTAAATAAGAGGATAGTTTGAAAATTTTCAGGAATATAAATGCTACTGTATGTATATTGTTATTCATACTGGATTGTTTTTATGCTTTCTAAGATATTGCAATATAATAAATATTGCATTAACTACATTATATTTCCAAGAAATATTATAGTTTTCAGTGTTAGTACTCTGTATGTTTAATATTCTATAGATACAAAGAATAAATATATATTCTAAAGCTATGCGGTGTATTTGCATATTTTTTTTATATTACAAAATATGTTTTATATCTAATATTATTTGCTTTTTTCATTACATTTTACCGGTAGCAGGATATTACATCAGATTTTGTGATATGTATTTCCTATCCAAAACAATGATATGTGGTATATACTTGTTTTTCTATAATAAAATAGAGTTATTTTTTAACATCATCAGATGGAATATATTACGTAATCTTAAAGGAAAGAAAATGAAATACGGAAATCTGCTAAGAAAACAAGCAATTGTATGCAAGTTTTTCTTTCTCTTTCAAAAATGATTTCTGTAAGATAATGCATGATATATGATGCACCAGCAAACTCCAGATTTATACACCAATCATTGTATTTTATATATTTTCCTCCAAAACATACACTCTTACATCAATTTAAATTTTTTCAAACATTTTCCTTTCTGAAAAAAATATTTTTTCTACTCTATATATTTTATGTTTTTTTCTTTTCTAAAACATATATTCTTCCAAATCTGAAATGTTCACCTTATATTTCTAGTAAAAAGAAAAATTCGAAAACCCTATCATTTTAATTATTTTATGCACTTGAGTTATTTTGTTCATAATGATGTAATTGCAGTAAATTGTCCATATGTGAAAACAAATACTACATTTTTTTGACATTGTTACTGAATGAAATCGAACGCAGTATTTATTACAGAGGTTCTAAACCTTTACGTGCTGTTTACTTCTATTTAGCATAATTATTATAATTAAACTTAGCATATTATCATTATAACTACATACATTAAAAGTAATATTTAAAATTTGAATTTAAATACGTAAAGAATTGAGAATCATATTTTTTCAGTGAACTATTTAATATTAGTTGCTGAATGGTGAGAAGTAAATAAACCATTCTAATTCACCCAGCAGTTATGATGAATATTAACGTAGTACAATGAAAATTGAGCCTCAGGTGTAACTATTGGAATATATTTTCTATCTTAAGAACAGTCAGTAGGACAAAGCCCTTTGGGAAATTCATTTCCAATTTTGTTATTTCTAACATCTCAAAATCAGGGCCTTTCCAATGATATAACGTACTAGCAATTTTATGAATTAGAAGTATTTTAAAATGAGAATTAAAATCATCAGCTGGCGACCATGTCAACTTTGACAGATAAATTGTCAATATAGACCGTATAAACGGTTGCAAAGCATCTTTCTTTTTCATTTTTTCATACGCAATTAACTTTAGATAAGAGTATAATTGCATGTTTAACTGTTAGATTTTGGAGCGGAATTTGCAGTTAAATGGTTGGAGGGATTTGAAGCTTCATCATAAACTAATAGATGTTTAAACTTAATATTTGTGGAGTACCAAACAAAGATTACTAATCTGTAAATAATACTTACTTTGGAAAAGTAAGATTTTCTGTAAAATCTACTGTTTTCTAAAAAAATTATTTTTAAAATTGTTCGTGTTTTTTTTTTTATCTAAACCTGCTTTCCACATGCATGGATATTTACTTGTGTATTTTGAAGTGAAATTCTTGAAATATTTCTAAACCATTTAGCTAAAAATTCATGTCATAACAAAAAAAATTACAATTTTTATGAAAGTCCTAATTATGTTTTACAAAAATTATCTTTTCTTTTTAAATAACGAAAATAAACAAATTATTTTTTTAAAATTCCACTGAAGTATAAAGACAGAGGTTTATTCAATATAGAGACAAAATCTTAAGTCTTAATGTTTAATAGTTTCTGAGAAAAAGTTACAAAAGACATTTTGTCATTACCGTTGCGAGAAGCTTGTTACATACATAAAAAATGAATTTCATGTTTTAAAAAAACAGTCTTGTGGCTGTTTTAGAAATCACTTGTCTAACATATAGAGAAACTTGAATTCTGATAATTTAGGAATTTGGGAGTATATTAACATTCAAATCCATAATAAAAGCTTTCGAAATGTCGTATAATCACCTGTTCCCAAATCATTACTTTCACACATTGATGCATTATTACAAGGAATTAAATATGCTTCATGGTTAACTTTGAAGTAAATAAGAACCACACAGAAAAAAAAGTTCAATGGGTTTAAGTTCATTGAGCAAGGAAGTCAAGCTATATGTACTCCAAGTTCCATCGGTAATGTGTGTGTGTGAAAAAAAACTTTTCTGATCCCAACTTCAGAAATACCAAGCGATGATTTCCGTTCACTGTTTTTTCGTAACTATATTTATTATAATTGAATTCCGAATGTTTAGGGATTTCTTAGAACGCTAGAGCTGATTTCCACTAACAAGGAACACAAGTTTTGGATTCATTAAGTCAATCCTTTATTTATGTTTCTCCCATTATATTGGATTCAAATATCTGCTGAATTTTATTAATTGTTTTTATTTGGCATATATATATTAATTTTTTTCTAGTACAGAAATTCAAAACAATAGTGTAAATTTTACGAGCTGTGTGCTTACATTTCAATTACTGCTTCCCCCGCCACAGCTCATAAGCAAAATACCAAATCTAGGTAGAATATAAACAAACTAAAACTCAGGTTGCTCTAACCACGTTCAGTTTCAATATAATGGACTTAGAGTGCCATCTAGTGTTCATTAAAAATAGTTTTAGCTGAAAAGACATATACGCATCTCGCGGCCTACAAGACCGTTTTTCTGAAATGCATATTTGCACCGCCCGGCCATAAGGAGTATCTGTGATGAATGCATTAATGACTCGCCCGTCGCGAAGGGGTTGAGTAAAGTTTTGCACACTTGAATGCGGAGAGAACATTCAAGTATGTGCATTATGCTGTTGCGTGCCGCTGTGCTTAGTAGCGCACTCTAGTAAAACTTCTGTATGCAGTAAAAAACGTATGTTCGTGTATTTTTGCAAACTCTTCGTAAATTAAATATGCATCTTATTTAGATAAGTTGAAACACTTTCTTAAAAATGTGCTTTAAACTTTTGCGAAATTTTAATTTTGCCATAGGTTTTACGTAGAAAATTAAGAATAACTACTTACACCCAATTATCTGAAAATTAATTTAAATATAGAATTTAATTTTAATAAGAATGATTTTAAAACTTAGAAAATATTAAGTTGACAAATAATTATACATCTATTTTAAAACATATACCATATTGAGTGCGCTAGTTACAAATTCTGCAGTAGTATGTATTGCCAAGGTATACCCTTATTTGTTTATTGAAAAGGGGAAAAAACATATTTTCCCTTGATTTCAAGATTCTAATCCTAGAGAAATTTGTTTTTTAACATAGATTTATGTATGCTATCTTAACATATATACATACTATAGTCTGTCTCGTTTCATGATGCTGTAATAAATTTATTACCTACTATTGCAACAATGCCACCGTCCAAGATAACTTGCCAAGTTAGCAATCCCGATTTCACATGTGCCTCACGCACTGAATCGGCAACCAAGTGTTTCGTATCATATAATGTCGCCAATACGTTTGCGAGGTCATATTATTGCACGCTATTGCAGATAAATATCGCAACGATTGCCTGACCTCGAATCTTTGCAAGAGAAGAAATGTGTTGTCTAAAACGAAGGCATATTAAAAATGAACTAAATTACTAAATTTTCCAGGAAACTCCAAAAGTTGCAGATTTGTCAAAATCAAATGATTTTATTGATGAAGTGTTGCACGATGCAGCTTTAGAGATGAGTTAAAGTGGGCGCCAAGAACGAATTTTGTGAAAAAAAGAACAAATAAATGCAGCTAATAATACATGTAAATTACAATTTCACAATTTGAGCTATAAATATAAACATTGGGGATAGGTCCACCATTAGGTAATCCGAAGCACCCCTCCCCTTTATTATTCTTAAAAGAAAATACCTCTTCAATACTTCGAAAATTAAAGCAATTAATTAATTTTTGAAAGCTACATTTTTTTTAAATGCTATATTAAACTTATCTATATAAAGTGCTCTAAAGAAACTACCATAAAATGTAATCAAGTTGAGAAGAAAAGAAAACTTGCCCTTATTCACAGTACAAATGCGTGAAAAATCCATTTAGGTGGAAATACATTGTCACCATTTTCTTTAAAAAGTTAATTACCTTTTAATTAACTGCGTTGGTATTCCATGACACAATCTTTGCAGGTAATTAGCTACAAACTTTTCTGAAGCATTTTTGTATAGATACCGAACATACTTAAAGTAGATACAACTGCATAATTAAGCAGAGAATATTAACTTCACTGAAGCAAAAATGCCTTAATTTTTATCCCCTTTATAATGGGACAGAATGAGCAGAAATAAAATATCGCAGTTAAAGCCAACATAATTATTTAATACGTAAGATAATTACATTTCTTTTAACAATACGGAAGAATAATTTTGATTATATATATATATATATATATATATATATATATATATATATATATATATATATATATATATATATATATATATATATATATATATATTAGTTCTTATTTTTCTTTTTTTTTATAAATTAAATTTAAAATAAAACATGTAATATAAAAAATAAAAATAAGTCACTTCCTACTTTGGTCAAAAAAGAAAAAAAAATGTGTTAGTTATTTTTTATTAAATAATTACAATTAATAAAAGTATGTATATACAAATAAGTGAATCACAATATTAAGAGGCAAAATAGAAGGCGATTTTCCGCGTGCAATTTCCCTTTCTATGTATGGAGTTGGACTATTATTTTTGTTACTATTTATTCATTAATTATATTTAATTGTTCCAATAAAGTAGTACAAGGAAATAAATCTTACTCTCAGAAATTAGGCCATCCTAGTTCAGAATCGAACCTGCGACCTTCGGGTTAGAAATCCAAAGCACTATCCATTGTGCTACATGGACACCACGAATGAATTTCCTTTTAATATATGGTGCTGTACTATTATTTTTTTGCTATTTATTTATTAATTAAATAGAATTAGGAAGTTAATGAAGCCCAGTGGCAGAGTGGTTAGCGCATCGCTCTTCTACACCAAAGATCTGAGTTTCAAATCCCGGGCTGGGCAAGGTTGACTTTCATCTCTTCAGTGGGTCGATAAAGTAAGTAACACGCTTGCTTGGACACTTAACACTGGGGGGTTACGCTTCAGACTTACAACCTGACCGAAACATCTCTCAGGCACCTCAGGGCTCATGGTCACGTATACTAAGTTGGATACAATAGGCCTTGGCCATCATGAGCAGTCGCGCCATTGAGTTAAGTTAAGGTAATTAATATTTGAAAAAACTGTATTAACATCAAGTATCATCCACTACAAGTTCTAAAAATGCATTTGTGGCTAACCGGATGTACCTGGACTAACCAGCCTGATTTTGCTGTTCTGCTACCGGATATCAATGCTTGCCTTTGCCACAGCTGGACTTCTGACGGATATCACTGCCTGTCATTACTGCTGCTGCTGGATTTGCTATCAAGAGTCGCTGCTTGCCTTTGATGCCACTGTTTCTGACAATAAATACGCTATCAGAGTAGAACTGCCAGCCTTCTCCTTGGCCCTGAATGATGGTTTTAGATTTCTGCACTTGACAGCTGTGCTGATGCTACTACTCTGATCCTGCCACGAGACTTTCCTGGTGACTTTAAGCTTCTCTTTCCTGGACTTAATGGAATCTCTTGCGTCCTTCCACTCATGTGGCGCTCCATAATCTGCTTTGTTTTGGATCGTTCTTATAAGATGGGTAATGAGTGAATTAGATTTACAAAACGAAATTCAAGATTTGCAAGAACAATTAAATGAGACAATCTCAAGTTTAATGAATTGCACCACTCGAACCCGGTATACACGATATGTCTGTCCTGCTCGGATCACTCTTTCTTTCATCCTAAGGCGTCTGGGTCCGGCAACCGAATCCTCTCGTGGCGCAGCAATTTACTATCACCACGCACAAATACTCGCACACACACACACACACACACATATATATATATATATATATATATATATACATATATATATATATATATTGATACGGGTTCGAATAAAATAGCCCATTTACCCAAGATGTCAAGCATTCAAATAAGATAGCATAGCTTGCCTAACTTGCTTGTGTGATTTAGCTCAGTATGTGTGGATTATTTCCCCCCATATTTAAACTTGAGTGGAATATAATTATTTTATTAACGAGATTAAAAATTTAAACAACATATATATATATATATATATATATATATATATATACATATATATATATACATATATATATTATATATATACATATATATATATTATATATATATATACATATATATATATATATATATATATACATATATATATATATATATATATATACATATATATATATATATATATACATATACATATATACATATATATATATATATAAATACATATATATATATAGAGAGAGAGAGAGAGAGAGAGAGAGAGAGAGAGAGAGAGGAAAAAATGTTATTTAATAGTACAAATTGAAAAGAAAACCCATTGTGAGCATTTTTTAAGGAACCTCGTGATTTTTCTTAAAATTTAAAGGATTTTGGTCCTCACAAGGGTACTTTTTCCCTTTCATGTATTTATTTATTTCTTTTGTTAATTAACATTTTTAAAAATTTAAGGTATCCGACTACGTTCAGAACCGTGATTTGGCAAAAGCGTATAAATGGATGATATTTATGATATTTAGTGTCACTTAGATTAGAAAATGTATATGAAATTGTTTTAAGAGTAGTATTAAAATAAAAAAAAATATTTAAGTACAATAGTTTGACAAAAAATGAACATAGAATGACCCAGTTTCAAAATATTCTCCTTTTGTGAAAAATGTTTCTATTATAATAATAATTAACCTATATATAGCTCAGACCTCTATACAGTGGATAAACTAGAATTTTTTTAAAATATACTTAGATATTGGCTTATCCCCGCGTTTTACGACAACAGAGGGAGAAATTTTAAGAAACAAATGCCGATAACTATTTCAAATGGTTGTAACTCTGAAAAATCATAGTTAAGCCTCTGTACAGAGGTCGGAGATGATAATAAAAGCATTTTTCACAAAAGGGGAACATTTTGAAAAAAATATTATTCTAAGTCAATTTTTTGCCGAAATATTGTATTTAATTATATGGTTTTTTTTTTCAAAATGTCCTTAAAACAATTTTATACATGTATTCTAATATAAGTGACACTAAATAGCATTACAATTATCCATTTATGCACTTTTTTAAAATCACGGTTCCAAACGTAGTAGGAAACCTTTAAAAAATATTATTAATGTTATAATTTTTTTTAAATTTGAAATTGGCCTAATTTAAAGATAATATTAAGCATTCATATAACCTAATATTTTTAAAGAAGAATATTTATCTTTTAAAAAATGAATATAAACACTCTAAACAATATAACGAAATTTTTGTTTTCTCCAGTTCTGACTGATAACTGTGAAGCTCTCAGTAATCTTTTACAGAGAAATTTATGACTATGCGTAGCATAGAATAAGAAAAACCAGTCTATATATCTCATTTTCTATAGTAATTTATTTGTTGTAATTTTTGAAAAATGTGAAGTTTACTTGTATTTTTAGTTTATCTGTGTTATTGTTATAATCTTGTAATAATTCATCAAATACTTTTCCCTTCAGTAAAATTAAATTTACTCCGAAAATTGTTTATTCACATAAACTGAGCTAAAGACAAAAATGGAGCTCCTAAATTTCGACTGAATTACATTTTCAGAATTGCTCAAGAAAGTATGTTAAAATTTTAAAAGTAGTATTAATTACTTAAGAGGACTACCGACAATCACTGCTTTAACAGTTAATCTGATTAACGCAACCAATTTGGGTTTAAAGTAATGCATATCTCTACTAATATTTTAAATTTTTCTAGCTTTAATTGTATCATTATTGAAGTAAAACTTCTTTACGCACGCTTGACTTATGGAGTAAGCTGGTGAATGCGTGACGAGAGCGTTACAAAAAGTGTGATCGGGCGAGGCGAATGGAAGTTGAGAGGGAAATATAAGTTAAGTCAAGTTAGAAATTTAGCCAGAAGTTCGTTTGCGAGTTTGCTAGCGTAACCCGAACGGTAATTTCTTGTTTATTTCGTAATTTCATTTCATTCTTGAACTTTTATGAGTTAATATTTTGTTCAATACATTAAATATTCTAAAGTGAATAAAACTGTAAATTCATTTTAAAGCTCATATTTTGTGAATTAGTAACTTTGAGCATGGACACATTTTATTACATCATATTCATGAAATCGATATTGGTCAATCAACAATTGGTGGTATATGTGCTTCTCACTGTGTTTTAGATGATAGAACAAACATCATAATTCTAGTTGCTTACATTTCGTCCAATAACACAGTTTATAATATTATAAATTTTTTATATAGAAGACTTATTATTTACGGTCAAGGATGCTCTGAAGAATTAGGAGAAAACTATCATACGTTGCCACTACTTTTAGCAGGATATTTCAATGTGAATTTCACTTCCGAAGATGTGCAGCTCTTGGTAAACTTTCTACAAGTAAGTTAGAACTACATATGAATAAAGTGAATATTAACCTAAATTAGTCTACCACAAGACATGGAGCAAGAATTGTTGCAGTTTTCTCTAGAGATATCTTTCTAATTTTCATTCAAAACATATGTATCTCATTTCGCATACCATAAGCCTATTGTCTCTGTCTTACAATCAACCACAGTGATTACTGATGTATCCAATAATGAAACTAATGGAAATAATGAATAAAAAAATATATTCAAAAATATTAATTCATCAGAGAAAATCCATAATAAATTTAAATATTTGTAGAAAATTAATAAATGTGTACATAAATATACATGTATATATTATACATATATAAACATATATATGGAGCTAAAGAAATTTTACTTTAATTGTGTGGTCTAAAGCACGCTTGTTTTTTATTCCAATAACTTTGGCACATAATTGTTGTTATTATACATCTTGAGAGCAAAACTTTTTGAATATATATGTAAAAGAAAACAACGGTCTATTATACACTACTGGCCATTAAATCTGTCTTACAAGATAGGCGATACACCATACCTATGAAATAGATAATGTCGGATCATGCTGTGGCAAACATGCTAAAACAAATTGATCATGATGTGGCATACATGAAAAAACAGAATGATCATGGTGTAATATGTAAGTGGTTAGGCAATACAGTCAAGAAAAGCACACATAGATTGCAACATCAACACTGTGATTACGGAAAGATATGGTTTAGAAGGTTTCTCATACAGAAATTGTATTTGAAAGCTAATTTTTCTTATAGAGAACGTTATACTTCGTCTAAAAAGAAATTTCTAATAGCAAGTATGTAACTTAAATCGTTGTAAAATTGTAGCCTATCGGGTTTGCGGTTTATCATATAACTGTATTGCTGCACGAGATGATGCAGATCCCATTAATGTTTCTAGATTATGCAATGAAAAAGTTCAGGATCGTGCAGGATTTCAGGAACACGGTGCAGGATCTCAGTAGCCCTCCATCCAGCCCAGAAGACAGAAATATTATCCACGTGGTCTTATGAGATCGTATATTCCTGTTACGAACTTTGAATCACGAAATCGGTTTTTTTTCAGGGCAAGTATCAGTGCGGTCAGTACGACGACGTTTGCAAAATAATTGACTGTCTGTACTTTGACTATAGCTTCGACTACTCTTGATGCTGCATCACAAACAAGCAAATATCTAAACATGAGATCAATTAGAAGACCAAATGTCTTCTTTTCTGATGATTCCTGATTTTTATAAGCAGCATGGTGGTTCTACACGAGCTGGTTGGCCCTCTATCCCCTTCTTACACGTGGCATAATAAGTTTTTATACCAAGAAAGAAATGGAATGTTATTTCTGTGTGAAACACCTGCAGTGCAATATGACCTTTTATACGCAGTGTAGGAGGTGATAGTACCATCTACTATACATGCTGTGATGTGTATTGTATTTACATCTCACGGAATTTCGAAATTTCATATGTGTGGGAGGTGTATGAGCTGTACGTGGAAATGTGGTTTATGCAGTTGAATTTATCTGGTTGTTAAAAAGGAGTTGTCCAACACAATATTAAATTACTTTATGGTTATTCACCTTTCTATTATCTTAGAGAAATTTAAGAAGAAATTTCACACTTATTGCTATGTACTAGAAGCTATTATACTGAATAAAGAAACATCATAAAAACAAAGATTCAGTTAACCCTTTATCTACCGCATTATGATTTACTGCAGTTTTTTTAATGCAATATTTTTTTAATCACTACATTGAAAATTAAGGGATATACAGAAATAAAATACTCACCTTTGGGAAATTTAATCCGTTAGAGCTAATTATTTAATTAAATATATTCAACTGAAAACTAATTATATACACTGTTCACTTAAAATAAATAGTCAAATCGTTTTCTAAGGTCTTCAGTAATATATGTATATAAAATAAGACACTTACCTTTTTAACAACTATTTTTTCGGGACAAAAATGATAATCTTCCCAATTCGTTGAAAATACCGTCAGCTGATAACCCAATTTCAGCTATAAAACTATTCGCTTTCCCCGCTAAAATCCTCATCATAAAATTCATGCTGCTATAAATCTTAAAAATGTGGATTTAAAAGAATATTTCTGCTCATTATTGTCAGAGTATTCGCAAAAATGGTTGTTCTACGTAATTTAAAATCGAGGGGTACTTATAAGTACCGTCGGCAGATAAAGGATTAATTGGATCGACTTCAAGACAGTGAAACGAAATGCATAGCACTAAGGACTGTCAGCACTTACAGTGTGACGACGTACCCAGCCTGATGTACTGTCAGCCCTGTTAGTGCGACGTCGTATACAGCACCGTGGAATAAAAGCATGGGCAGAGCACTGGCACATACAGAACTATGAGCTGCCAGGATTGACAGTGCACTGACACATGCAGCACCACGGACTGTAAGCAAAATCTGCCATTTCTACTGTTACGCCTTACGTACATTATATAGAGGTACGCTCCAAAAAATGTGATTAATGGCGAATATGGGGGGAAGCAGTATATTTGTTATATCATGTATTCAAATGTAATCCACTTCTATACATAGCATCCTGATAATCCTTTCAGTATTTGGCTGAAACAAAATAACTTTGGCAACTGTATTCAATATGGTCATAAAATTCAATCCCCTAGATTGATGGATTTTAGTGGCTTTGGAAATGTTCCAGTCACCTCTCATAAAATTGCTGATACTTCAAACAACAGATGTTACTTTTGTGACTTGTTAAGGCCGGGGTTCCCTACTCAATCCAAAGCATACGAGACTTTATATTTAAGCAAACCATGCCAACATGTTGTTAATCCTCTTTTTATCTTCCTTGACACGTAACATGTTCTACAATTATACTGGTCAAAACGTGTTCTAATATCCAACCAATTGGAAATATCTTATAAATAATTACCGAGCAATTATCATGCCACCATTTACCAGTGACTATGATTGATGAACTGTGGAATAATAGTGAAAATGTCTGAGCAGCATTACTTATCCTTGTATGATTCCATGGTCAAGCAGATAAATGCTGTCATTGCTGACATAGGTAGTAATGCATTCTGGATACTGATTTCTCAGGAACTATATCTGAAAATTTACAAAAATTTTAATCCCTCATTCATCTATATATAATGAAAATTCCTTAAAAGAACCGAAACGTTCATTAACCAGATTTTAGGTTACAAAGCCAGCGTTATGTTTAAAACAAAACCTAATACTTGTAGAAATGTTAACAACACTTACTAAAGGCGAACTACGGTAATTCCTTCAAATTATTCATAGTATTCGATTGTGTTCTTAGAGACATATAATTATGTAGCCTTTTACAGATGCAATCAATCCACTTAAAGTTTAAAGTATTTTATAATGCAGTGGCTGCTTTCAAAACAAAATATAAATCTCAGCCAAATATAGAAATTGTACTCAGATTGTCAATTTCCAATCGTAAACCGTCCTTTAAAAAACTTCCCTCTGCAAGAGAAGCCCATGGAAGTCGCTAATACATATTAAAATGGATCCTAAGATTAGTCGGTAGCCCCTATAACGACAATGTAAATTGAGCCATTTTAGGAACCTGTTTCTAAGAAATTTTTAAATACAAAAACTTCAAATTTTGGCTGTATAATAATTAGGCGTTTTTATTTAAATAATGGTAAAATGTTTCAAATATATTGTTTATTTTTTTCAAAAAAAATTCATCGTAAATGTATCGCTTTGAAATTTGTGAAAATTGTCATTTTTTCGCGATAACTACTTCTGAGCAAAATATTTTGAGAAAATCTCCAAAAAAGTAGCTCTATTATATATAGTTACATATTATTTATGTGCAGGAAAAATTGCAAGTATATTGATTTTTTAGATTCTTTGAAAAAGGTACCCATATAGTTTGAAAACAATCATTCTGAGATAATTGCATTTTAAGTGTAAAAAGGCACTTAATCACAAAAATAATAAATTACAACATGTATTTGCCCTAGTTTATTAAACATTAGTATCTTCTTAATTTTTAAGCATAAAATAGAAAATAAAAAAGCCTTAAAATGTTCAGAAAATACATATCAAGTAATTTTCAGTGTTTGTTCAACGAGATTTTTT
This sequence comes from Trichonephila clavipes, assembly GCA_019973935.1. Taxonomy (NCBI): domain Eukaryota; kingdom Metazoa; phylum Arthropoda; class Arachnida; order Araneae; family Nephilidae; genus Trichonephila; species Trichonephila clavipes. The sequence goes on from BMAU01020011.1 coordinate 97,432, forward strand.
TTAGCATTTTGCATCAATTTTCACAAATTATGTAACAATCTGTGAAGAATTTTTAACTTCGATGCATTATAAATATCAACTTTGACCTTATATCATCATAAATATAATGTAAACATGTATCAATATGTAAAAGTCATGATTTGGGAATATGGGATTTTACGACGTTAGAAAAATTTAATTATCGATTTGAATGTTTCCATGCAAACACAATTTCTAAAAGTTTCCAAATTCAAAATTTTCTCTAAATTGTACAAAGATTTCTGAAAAAGTCAAGAATAAAAGTGTTTTTATGTTTTTAAATATGGAGTTGGAGTATTTTCATGCATGTAACAAGTTTCTCGCAACGAGAAAAAGCATTACAAATCTGAGTTGTTGTTAGTTACCTAATATTGAAAAGCTTTTGAATATTAAAGCTTAAAAACTTGTCTGAAAAATAAATAAACATTAATATTTAGAATTAAGTGAAATATTTAAAATATATTGTTTAGTTTTCTCGAAAGCATAAGAATAAAAATATGCGTATTAGTTTTTTAAAAAATTCACATTTTTTGTAACGATATATGGACTCCATCAAATATTTTGGGAAAATCCACAAAAAACTCACATGAATATAGATAGTTACATATTAGTAATATGAGGTAAAAAATTAATTACATTTATACATTATATTCTGAGAAAAACACGAATACAGTTTTAAAAACATCATTTTTTAGAAAATTGAATTTTCACTATGAAGTGCCACTTAATCACAAATATAATGAATTACAACATGTATTTGTCCGATTTTATTGAACATTATCATCTTTGAAATTTATTTTGTATAAAATAGTAAGCAAAAAAGTCTTAAATTGCCCAGAATAGAATTTTTCAGTTTTTTTTAACGAGCTAATTTCTAGTATTACATTAATTTTCTCAATTCTGTATAAATTTTTGAAGAGTTAGTAGCTTTCATGCTTTACAGATGTCAAGTTTTTACATAAAGCAACATAAATATAATGTGAACATGTATCAATATGGTTTTGGCGTGAATTTGAGATGGTATTTAAAAATACGTGACTTTATATATATATATATATATATATATATATATATATATATATAACATATATACAATGTTTCTTAAGTTTTCGTAACATTATCATTATGCCTTGTTGTTGCAGACAGTTTCTAAGTTTAAAACATCAAAAATTATTTTAAACTGGACAAATGATTTCTAAAACAGACAAAATGAAACTGTTTTTATGTTCTTAAACATGAAATTTATGTATTTTTATGTATGTAACAAGCTTTTCGCAAATGCAACAAACATCACATTTGATGTATCATCTCATACCTTTATCTCAGAAACTATTAAACATATAAACTCAAGACTTTGACTATATGCATTAATTATACATGTACATGTATACTGAATTAAATTTTTTTAAATACATTAATTAGTTTTCTTCAAAAACAAACTTTTAGTTGAGCGAGCAAAAATATGATTATTATGAATTTATTGAAAGTTGTCATTTTTTGTTATAGCTGCTTAAGAATATTTCAAAAATGTCACTTCAGTATACACAATTGCATTTAAGAAACAGAGTACATTTATACAATTTAAAAAAACATTTAGAAAACTAGTTTTATAAAAAAACTTACCTTGTAAAAGTATTATCGTATTTTTTTCATCACATATTATCTTCATTATGCATTATACAGTTATAAAATTACGATTCACTACGTAAATATTTTTCACCTGGTCACAATTATATATCCTAATTTTATTTCTTTTAATACTTTACTTAAACACGCGAAGATTTAGTAATCATTAATTAACTAATTAAAAATGAATTTCAACTAAAGGTAAGATCTAAATTTTAGTAAAAAAATGCTTATATTTTAAGCATAACATTTACTAAAACCCACATGAAAATCTAAAATTGCCTCCAAAGGTTTTTTAGCAAATCTAATAGTTGCAGTTATACACTTATCTGAAGTTAATTTGGGTATTAAAAAATAAAAATTAATCGAGGCTTTGCAACTTTTCCCCAGTTTTAAAAAGGCAATGTTTACATTTCTATTTGTCAAAATGGGCGTGGTAAATCAGCTGATTTTTTTTTTAAAAATTATTTTATAATACTTCTAATTAATATAATGGCTTGTATGTTATATCATTGGAAAGGTCTTGATTTGGAGATTTTAGAAATATCAAAAATTCAAAATCGATTTTTAAAAGGGTTTACCCAACTGACTGCTCTTAATTTAGCATTAATAAATTAGTTATAAAATACCTTGTGCAGACCTGATACATTAAACATGAACTGTCTGAAGTACCCACTCTTCACACGAGTTCATTTTTTAAAAAAAACTAAAACATTCTTGATAAATAGCTGTATAGTCAAGAGAGTAAACCCAAATGCTCAACAATGTTTACGAAAATGTAAAATGATATTTTAAAATGAATGATCATATTATAATTGGTTTTAAGCAAACTGTAATTTTAAGCCTCAGAGAATAAGCATTTAGAATTAATGTTAAACAATGAAGAATAATATAAAACTCCAAAGAAAAATAATAGTGTTATTTTTAATATTTAAAGCGAGAAGAATTCAAAATGTTTTATCCCGGGGGCAGACACACACTCCATACTAGCTTTAATGGTCACGCGGGGTCATTGAGTTGCCCCAATCCTTTTTTTATATAATTATTTTATTGTACACAATAAAAATCGTGATTCCAGTGAATAATTTAATTACGAGAAAGTAAACTTACCTACTTTCAAGGACTTTTAAATTTTTTCTTGTGGCAAAACAGTTTAGCCAGAATTAATGATTTCGTGATCTGTGTGTCCCGCGTGACCACTTCTGGGTAAAAAGTGTATTCATTATGATAATATGTATGTTACTGCTAAAAATTGAGTAAAACGTTTTTCATTACGATTTATATGTTTGAGAATACTCATAAAAATAAATCTTGACCAAGTGATCTCACAAAGTGCTCTCCGTGGTTTTCCTTATATCATAAAACTCTTTTACATCGAAAAAAGGGCAACAGAGGAATACATTACTTACATTTTCCCTAAATGAGAAAAAAGAGAGGGGTCATAACTAACTGTACCAATAACTTAGAAAGTCAAACAAATTATCAGCAAAAACAGATTACAGCTATAATGTGCAGTATTTCAAAAATAATCACAGTGATGAATTTTTTATGTGTCTATACTTTTTCGATTCTGGTTTTGAGATTTTTTTTTCTCTGAAAGAGTAGTATTTTAGGTTTAAAAAGAAAACGGAATAAAAAATCTCTCATCGTAGGATTGCAGCAAATCAAATAAAAGTTTTTTTTATTTGCTTATAGGATCAAAGATAGCTAATTAGGTATTGAAGAAGCTTATATTTTTGATGACAATATCGAGCACGCGTGCGCCTATAAATTATATTTGAGTAAAAATGCATGTTTTATTATGTCTGAAAGTATTTTGTTTTAATTCACTCCAAAAAATAAAATATTTTTTTAAATCTTTTATTTTCGATATGCTCGATATGTAATGATATCTCGCCCCCTAGCTCCACAGTTTGAGAAACACTGATATAAGGCGAGAGTGAATGAGAACAACACACTTGTTTATTTCTTTGTACTGACCCTGATAATTCACCGTGTTTTTCCGAACTATTTTAGAATATATGTAATATTTCAAGCAATAGAGTTATTCTGAATTGACACGTAATATTCAGATATACGTTTCTTTAAAAATATTTTCCGATGGAAATTCTTCAACAACTCACACTTTCTTATTTTTTCAAGCAATATCTTTAGTGGTAAGTTAATAGAAATGAAAAGTTGGCTAGTCAAATAGATTCTAAATTTAAAAAGGACACTTAATCGTCAGTCAAAGAAACAAAATAAAATTTCCATTGTCATAAGTTTTCTTCTATTTTCTTGTACAATACTTTTAATTCCCTTTAATACACTACTGGTCATTGCAATTGCCACACCAAGAAGACAACATGCTAATGATTGAAAAATTAAACGTCAGGAAAAAGGGGCAATGATATACAAATGATTAACTTTACAGTGCATTCCGACAAAGGGGGAGCTGATAGCGACACCTACAGTGTGCTTAAATGAGGAAATTTTTCAGACGGATTCTCATGCACAAATTACATTTTAACGTTGTAGCCTGGTGAAACGTCATTTTGATGCCTCGTGAAAAAAGTAGAAATGCATACTAGTATATTTCTGATTCTGATAAAGGTCGAATTGTAGCTCACCGGAATTGCGGTTTATCGTATCGCAGTATTGCCGCTCACGTCGGTTGAGATCCCATGACTGTCCGCAGAATGTGGAATCGATGCGTTCAGGACGGTAATACGTAACGCCGTACTGGTCCTTAACATTCCCTATCACTAGCAAGCATGTTACTCGCATGGCCTTAATGGGTCGTGCAGCCACGTCACAAGCCCTAAGGCAAGAATTGAGGTCCTTCGACGACGTTTTGAGAAAGCATGGACTGTCAGCTCGGAGACCATGTCCGTGGCTACTCTTGACACTGCATCACCGGCAGGAGTGTCTTCAATAGTGTGATCAATGACGAACCTGGACGAACGAATAGCCAGACGTCATTTTTTAGGATTAATCCAGATTCTCTTTAGAAGATCAAAATAGTCGCATCCATGTTTGGTGGCATCGTGGTGAACTCACGTTGGCAGCGAGCATTCGTCATCCTCATACAGGCCCATCACTTAGATTGATGCTATGGGTTGCTATTGGATACACAACTCGGACACCTCTTGTTTGCATTGACGGCAATTTAAACGGTGCTCGTTACATTTCTAGTGTGTTACAACCCGTGGCTCTGCCCTTTTTTTCGAGCCCTGCAATACCCTACGTTTCAGCGGGAGAATGCATGACTTCATGTTGCCGGTATTGCACGGACCTTTCTTGATGGGGAAATGTTCAGCTCCTGTCCTAGTTCGTTCCCTAGATCTGTCACCAATAGAAAAGTCTAGTCTATGGCTGCCGAGCGACTAGCTTGTCACCTTACGGCAGTCACTATGGTTGATGAGTTTTGTTACCGTGTTGAAGCTTCATGGTAATCTGAACCAGTATATTCCAATCTATATCTGCTTAACTCAATGCCCAGGCGTTTAAGTGTTGTTATTATTGCCAGAGGTAGTTGTTTTTGATTTTGATTTCTCAGGATCTATGCAAACAAATTTCTTGAAAATTTAATCTCACTTGTTATTAGTATAATATACTTGGTCAACAAACATCATTTTGTTTTATCTGCATTTCTTCTTGGTGTAGCAATTTTAATGGTCAGTAGTATTTTTAGATATAGTACATTTCGTTTGAATTGAGTAATATTTTTTTTTCTTTTCATAGTTATTATCTTGACACATATTTGAAATAAAAATATTTTACACACTTAAAATTTGGAAACCTATAAAATTGTTTGTGAAAACTATGTACTTTTTAAAAAATATTTGTAAATGATATTGCATAAACTATTTTTATAAGATATATTTCTCCCTAAAAAAGAAGAAACAATTTTATTTTGCAAAATATTATAGGAAACCATCTCAGTATTCTTATGATAATTTCTATTGCATATTATATTCCTAGAGTTTTATTTTCTTTATGTGTTATCCCACTAACAAAATGAAACTATTTGCATGGAAGTAATGGATATTAACGAAGTTTAATATTCATGGAATTGTTTTGATTCAAAAGAAGTACCAAAAGTTTTTGGACGCGATTGCATATAAAATATGCGCATATATAAAGTAATAAGAAATAACCTAAATAATTCAATAATTCAAAAAAATAAAAATACAATTTTCTCTATTTTTATGAGTTCTTTCTTATCTTACTTCCATCGTAATTTTATTTGAAGTGTGCGCATTATATTAATTTTATTGTTTTTCTATGTTCTTTTTTTTTACTTTATCAAGAGTTAAAAAAATAATATGTCACCCATTTAGACATAATTTCAGTTATTTTCCTATATAATTTATTTAATGAAAAAATTGTAAGCAAATTTATTAGCTTCCTATGTATAATTAGTAAAAAGGATAATAACACCTTATTTTTTATTTATTTATAAGAAAATAATATTAGCACTCTCACGCACAGTACTTCCATCTTATAAAATTTCATTAGTATTTTCACTTGCATCTAAACTTATTTCTTATTTATCTGTGAGTGAGTATTAACGCCAAACTGTTTTGCTACTCCTTGGCTTTTGGCGACAGACCTCGTAATTTTGAACCTTGGTCAAGTGACGAGGATGACACCTGTGTGTGTGTGTGTGAGCTGATACCCCTCACATAATTAACGCACCATACCAATGGGTGGACGTTTGGGCTCTCGACAGATTTAATGTTTATCACACCCATACACGGTGGGTCATTAGTGGTACTAGGCTCGAACTTGTGACAAACCAGCCACGATGCGATATCTTGACCAATAGGCTACACCGGCTACCTTATTTAGCGGTTCTTTATAACTAAAAAAGTTTTTCTTTTTGATAATATATATTATCGCCTCAATGAATAGATACACTCAGGAACATTGAAAATAGCGACCCAAGAATAAAGCATCGAATTGAAATGAAATTTAATACACATAATGACGCAGATGAGAAATTCACTTGATCTCAAAAACAAGACAATTAAATGAATACAGGGTGTTCAACGACACAAATACTGGGAAAATTCAATACCGCGTAGCGCATTGGATCACCTCCAGCTGCAATACATGCTGCCACATGGTTCGGCATTGAGTTGATTAGACACCTTATGTTGTCCTGAGGCAGATGGGTCACAAATCTTGAACAGCCAACTCTAAATCATGTACAGAGTGGCACGATGGAATCTGCAGTTGTAGCTTATCCCACACGTGCTCTACAGGGGACAAATCGGGGGAGCGAGTCGGCCATGGAAGAGTCTGAAAATGACGTAGGAAGTCTTGAACAGCTCTTGCTGTATGCATTATCTTGCTGAAAAATTGCCCGTGTGAGACCATTTAGGAAACGGTCTCCCAGGGGTCGAAGAATATCATGTTGGCCCGTTAATGTTCCACGCATCACAATTAAAGTGGACAGGCTATCATAGGCTATGGCCCACCCAGACCATTACACCAGCAGTGCGGTTAGTGTGATGTAGAACAGTGTGGGGGGAGTTGTACGCTCACCAGGGAGCCTCCACACCCGTACACGGTTAACATCTGTACCCAAAACAAACCGGGATTCATCACTAAACACAACCTTTTGCCTATCTGTGACATTCAACATTGATCTGGTTGGCATCACTGTAGACGCAGTTGCTGATGTTCCGGTGTTAAAGGGAGTGCACGGATAGGGCGCTTGGATTTAATATTTGCTTTTGCAATGTGTCTGGAAATTGTTTGTGGAACAATAGCTCCGTCTACGATTGCTCGTATCGTTGAACGAGTCACTGTGAGGTCCACAAGTGCTTGCCGCACGATCTTTCGATCCTTTCTCCTCGTGGTCTTCCTGGTTGCTCCAGACCCGGTTTTCCGCGGGTGGGTACCTTCTCGTGTTCACTGCTCCCAACAATTTCTAACGGCAGACTCCGAATGATTCACCTGGCCAGCAACACGGCGCTTCGGTCAGCCTGCAGCTCTGATCTCGATGATCAGGCCTCTCTTAAACTCGCTTAACTGTGAGAAATGTCTTCTAGTACATTTACCTAACATGTTTCGCTTACCAAAGTCTTCCTACAATCGGCGGGTAATCGTCACGTTCATGAATCTTCGAATCTTTGCGCTGGCTTATATAACACCATGTTCCTGATTGTAGCGCCACCTCGGCTTGTATGAACATGCGTATTGGCTCAAAATTTGGATCATTTGCATATCACATTACGCTGTACTTATTTGCAAAGTTTCGTGATTGCACTTAGCTTCCTTCTTGGGTCGCTATTTTCAATGTTCCTGAGTGTATATAATATTTCATAATACCAAGGCATTTTGTAAATTACATCCAATATTGGTGTTATACTAAACACTAGATTGTTAGAAAAAATTAATTGTGATATTGTTACACAGGTATTTAAAAAATGAAAGAATTTCTTGTTTTATTTCTAAAAAATCTGCTATTGTATTACATACAGAAGTTCGCTCGCACTTTATGGTAACAAATTTGATATTACTTTTTTCGTTTCCTTTTTCAGATAAAACTTTGGTTAATTCAAACAATAGTCTGCTATTACATTTTCGTTTGATTGGAAGGAAAAAATAAAAGTTTTATTTAAAAAAAATAATTCCTAAAATTTATGTATAGCCCGAAGGTTACGTAACTGCTCTTTCCGAGAAAAATTATTCATATGAACAAATTAAAAGCCGTTGCAAAAATTTCGGATTTTGTAAATAATAAATTTTAAATCGTACATTAAATCTGAAAGGGAAAATGCATCTAGCTAAAAGTAAATATGAAAATATGGCCACAAAACTTCATCCTTAGACTGTTCAAACTCAGTCAACTATTAATAAGGTGACCATTTATTTTTATAATGAAAAGGAGGAGGAAAAATTTAAAAAAAATGTTACAACGTAAATATATGAAATATTTTATTAATTCAAACAAAAATACGATAATTACGCTTACATCCCTTTTAATTATTTACTTAAACGAGTTTTCCCATTGAATTAATTTTTTTGTTTGTCAATGTATTATTTTCTAATATATATTGGAAATTTCAGAGTAAAAAATATCCCTCATCTTTACTGTAAGTACTGCAGCTAAAATATCAACATACAATCTTGATTTTTTACTTGTCCAAAATTTACCAACTGAAAAGACTCTTTCAACTGGTGCATTCGTTTCAGGGCAGCACAACCTAAATCTAAAAAGAATAACTAAATTTTTATATGGAATGTGTTCCTTTTTGAGATGGTTAAGTATTTCACCCCATCTTTTATCAATTTTAGCATGTTGATTTACCAATTGTTTCAATTTGTTATAATTTAAATATACATTGTCTTCCAATTTCTTCAAACAGACCATTTGCAACGATTTTAATATCAAGCATTTTTTTTATAAAAATTCAACACAGTTTTCTATATCTACCTAATTTACATATGCAGAAATCAAAAAACACCATTAAAAACTCTTATTTCCTGTGATATTTGTTTCAAACTATTATTCGACGTACTGGAAACATATTTGGTTCATCTCAGATAAGATCAACAGATCAGTTTTAATATATTCAAAAGGAGGACAAGTAGGAGGACACTTTGTAATGGCCTCCCCCCTAAGTAAGCTTTCTCCTGATCTAATCGACCTAAATCTGTGGGAGGTAAAGATGGATGACCCAACTAGCCATGATAAATCCCATTTATTATGACCAAAGATAATATTCCAAGACAAGCGAACTATAAAGGGAAACTTTAGTGATATGACGAGAGCTCAAACCCTATGTGAATAAGTGCATGAAAGTTTATTAAACTTTAACTATGTATATTGCTAATCTGCATATTATGATTTCTTCTTGAGATGGATGATTGTGAAATAACTCGATTGCTGGCCCAAAGATTCCCTAAGAGGATTATTAGTGGAAATTCTCTTAAAGCCCCGTCATAACTTTTCGAGGAAAAAAATAGAACTTATAAAAATAGGACTATCCTCCCTAAAAGAGGACGGTTGGTCACCGTATTATTAAGAAACTGCTAAGATAATTCCGCAATTTAAAAGCGGAGTTCACTACTTTATATTTAAATACAACATTCATTCCTGCAAATTTACGTTCATTAAATACAAGAGACAAACACTGTATTAATTTGTTACAACGAAAACAAACTACTTTAGAGGAAGGACATGACCTATGAAAGGAGGAATGTCCTCCCTAAAAGAGAATGGTTGGTCCCCTTACTATTAAGAAAGTGAAGCCTTCCTAAAACAAAATCCGCCAAATCAAAGATTCTTTGCATTGAAACTATGGGTGTCTTCCGGAAATGTAATTAAAATCATTCATTAAGTTTTCCAGATGTTCCAACCTCAAGTTCGTCTGCTTGATTAAAACAAATTGCTGAAAGAGAGCAAATCGGTGAAAATAATGGAAAAGCACCAAGCTGTGGTAACATTTGATGAAATGTGTGGTAACACTTGATGATATGGATATATTTAAGTGACAGTAAAAGATCAATTTTCCACTGCTTAACTCACGGGGATGACCGTAAAAGAAAGGCATTACCAGTGTGCAATATCTGTTCCAAAGGGATTAATGATAGGTATTGGACTTTATAACAACGTCGAGATAAAAAAATAAATAAAAAGTATCAAGAACCAAAAATTTCAGTGAAAATGTCAAATCGGCCACTTGTCCAACAAATTTTGAAAAATCGCCTGTTTGGCGCGTTTTTGCGTGTTGTGTCACGGAGTAGCAAACCTACTATTTTGCGTTTTTGACCCTTTATCGATTTGACGAGAAAAAAATTGGAGCGATAAGTGTTCGATACGATAATTCAAACCAATATTTGAAGGAGAAATTTATATGAAAACGCCATCGATAAACTTGAGCTTCTCATATGGGTAAAGCTTCTAGTCACACGTCTAAGTCAACTGCCGCTTATTTAGAAAAGAAAGAATCACACACAGAACGAAGAATAAAGTGTATCCCATTTGATACAATAAGTGTAAAATCACCCCACGTTTCCCCCATGGATTTTTTTTTTCTTTTTTTTGCTTTCGGTTTATTAAAATGAGCCTCAGGAAAACGACATTCAAGAAAACAACACGACTTTAAAAAACTTTTGAAGATGAATGCAATGAAATTTGCATGACAATAGTTAGAAAGAGTTTACTTTCAGTGAAAAATTCTCCCTAGGTCTATTGACAAGAATCATCTTCTTCAGATAAAAAGCACTTTAAAAAAATACAGTGTTTATTGATAAAAATTAGGTATCAAAATAGTATCCATAAAGTGCGAACGACCTTCTGTAAATCAGTCATGTTTCTTTTTCAATTCCTAACTATTAGCTCACACTCTCTATTTATTTATCCTCGTGGAATTTTCAATCGTTAATAAAATGCATTTTAAAGCTCTTCATTAAGCTGAAATTTTATATACATATTTTTTGGATGACAATACAATAATTTAATTATAATTAATAAAATTTAATTTATTAAAACAAATTATTTAAAGAAGTACAAATACAGCCACGTTGGCATCATTTGGGGTGACTTAGCGACCAATTTGGCGACTTGTGTCATAGCTGAAAAAGGTTTTTTTTTCTCTCGTTTTAAAGCATTCAGTTGAACTGAAATTTTATATACACGATAGTTTTGGATGACAATACGATACTTTAGTGATAATTAATAAAATTAATTTCAACTTTATGTTGTGAGTCTGTCATATGTATATACATTTTTCGTTTAATTGTAACTATTTAATAAAAAATAGCTAAAATAAAATTTTTCTTTGTTGATTTATATATAAGTAAGAATTGACTAACAATTTTTTTTATATTACTTGTTTTTTTTTTGTTTTTATGAGTTTTAGTGTACCTATTGCGTGATTTATCCTTTTAATGATTTGACATATACCTTTTGAGTACATTATATATCATTCAGTCCAAAAACTGGAAAATCTTGCAACTTGCAGCTTCTATTTAAATAGTTAATTTTCATAATTCTATTTAAATAGTTGATCAATACATTTAACTGTTTGTTGATTATCAAGTACTAGAATATAAACTCTTAATAAAACAATAAGCATGATCCAAATGTTTTAATTAAAAATAGTCAAGTACATATGTATTTACATTAAAGAGTTAATTCTCGGTTATGTTGATTTTCTCCTTTTTTAATATAAGCTAGAAAATAATGTTTGCATGTAGTACAGTAAAAATAAATTTAAAATTATCTAAACTCCTTTTATTTCTAAATTATTACTTACAATTCGTTTTATTTGAAATAATGCCTAGTAAATTAGTTACATATTTCTTAAGGTTACATATACATATGCATTGTTCTTTATATATATGTGGTAAAATAAAATAAAATAAAAAAATCAAGTGAAAAAGTTCTAAAAACTCAAAGCCTAAGAAGAAAGAAATTGGAGTTCAAAAGACAGAACAAATGTCGATACAAAAAGTGTCTTTGGACTAAACTGGAGACCTATTATGATTTCCATTGCATTCGCTGAATTAAGCCAGCGATTTAGGGTTAAGCAATGATATATATATATATGTATATTTATATTGTTCAAAGATTATCCACTTTAAAGACAAGGATCATAAATACATTACTAGAGCAGAAGTATACAAAAACAGAAATTGTAATATAAGTCAGATAATAGAGCAGGGGTACCCAATCCAAATCGGTTGGTGGGTCACGTAAAAATTTACTAAACTGAGGTGTGCAGCACATATCAAAACAAAAAAAAATATTCTAAATATTTTACTATCATACAGCATTCAAAATATGATATGATCAACATTCAATTATTGATATGATCAAAAAACACCAAGTTTACCTTTTACTGGATCACAATCACAACAAAGTTGAAAGTCGAACGACTGCACTTGTTGATGGAAGAATATCTCTAATCTACAATGTTCTTTTCTGCAGTAGATTTAATCTGCCATCTGAGGTTACGTAGTATAACAACTATGGGCGTAACATCTTCATATTTTATTCTTGTGTTACAGTATGTTTGCATAAAATTGATTTAGATTTTCAAAAAAAGCATGCATAAAATTGATTAGAACACAAAAAAGCAATTAAGTATAGAAGAACAGCTTTGTAATTTCTACACTGTTTGTTAAAAAAAGGGGTTTTTTTCTGCCTGATAGCCAAATGTTTAGTTTCTTATTGTATGATAATAATTATTCAACCGTGATTAAATATATATCATACAATGAAAAAGTTACATAATTTCAGAAGATTAAAATACTAAACATTTTTATTGTACTGCCGCAATTATCTTACATTTCTACTAGCTGGTCTGACAGTCCTGAGGCAACTCATTTAATCCACCATCGGATTCTTTCATTGCCAAAAAAAACAAGAAAAATACTACTAATCTGATCTTAAAAATATAGACATAAATTATTTCTCTGACAAATGGAACTAAATACAGTACTCACTCTCAACGAAGTTCTCGTTGAAAGAGGAATAACACACCCAAGCTCGTCTGCTTTCCTTCATCCATCAGCACCTGTTATTACAATTGCTTGGAAGTCAAATGAAGGAAAAAAACTATTTCGGCAAAAACTGCATGAGGAGGGGTGAGGGTGGGTCAAAACACGATATTCTCGGTTCAACCGTCGGTAGTCCAAATGTCTAAAATAATATAGGCAGAAACTTCAATTGGGCCGCATGTGGCCCATGGGCCACGGGTTGGGCATTCCTGTGTTAGTGTTTTCAACCGATAAAATAAAATTTATAAACGTAATAGAATTTAAATATATATATATATATATATATATATATATATATATATATATATTATCTTTTATATATCTTAATATTAACTTTAACAAGAATTTTAATTGTTTTTATAAATTAACATTGAGTATTTTTTTAAAGATTAATAATGATTCAGAGATGGAAGAATGTTTATAAGAGGTTAACAAAACAAATAAATCGTTCCGTTAAGAAATGTAAGGATGAGAATTGCTTGGAGATTGTTAAGTTATAATAATGAGTGTATGGTTAAATACATGAGAGAGAAATGTTGAAAAGGATCCGCTATTAATGGGATAATTATTTCTAAGTGCAAACATTATTTATTCATATAGCTGTAGTAGATGCAACATGAAACTTTTGAACAGAAAACTCTTTACACATATGTCCACAAAACAATATAATTCAAAGCTCACACAAACGTAAATCACAGTAATTGAAATCCATTCTTAAAATATCACTAGAGTCATATCAAGTGGAAATAAAATCACTGTCACATTTTATTCTTCAATTTTGTTCAATTTTCTTTTCTTTAACGCTTTAAAATCATTTTACCTGAAATGGTTGCATTTTTGTGAAATATATTATACAGGTTACTTGGTGCATATTTTGTTTTATTCCCTTTACAGTCGATTAAAAGTTACACGTTTTGCTTCCCAGTACCACCGTTTATTGCATAGGCGAGCGTATGTGGTGTATTTAGGGGAAAAGAAATGTGCACAAAGAAGAGAAATCCTTTGAAACCTCTGTTAAGGTCATTTTCTTGCATTTCAAAGCTCTCCGAATAAATTTTACTTATAGCAGCGCAAAGAAAATAATCGTATTACGGATGTATACGTCAGGGGAACATAACGTATGGGCTGAGTGAAGTGAATGTGTGCACCGGTGGCCCCTAAGAAGTTAAATAATCACTCTAAGCTAGAGGTCATTAACTCAATGTAAGAGGCCAAAAAAATGTACCGATGATGACTTTTAATAAACTTTTTCTGTACTGTTCGCATAATCCACTCAATAACTATATCCACTGTGTACAGGACACTATAATTGCTCAAGCACAGTTCATCAAAAAGCAGTCGAGATTAAGCGACGGAAGTGCCACTTAGCATGTCGGAAGTTTTTTCTCATTGATACAGTCTTTAGTATGTGCTGCGGCTGCTATTCTTAAGACACGTCTTTCGAGTATTGGTAATTACATCATGAAAGATAATCGCTTTTCTCATTACAAAATGCGAATCATAATTAGTTAAATGCATATTCACTATAAAACGTTACGAATAAATGCAAGAGAAAAATAATTTACTCTTTTAACGCTAAACGACAATTGACGACAAAATTTGCCGCTTAATTAATATCTACTTATCCAATTTTATTGATTAGGTCTTCTTTCTGTACATGCAAACAATCTTACTAGAAGAATATCATTTCGACAGGAAAATAGTCCCTATGGTTTAGAATTGTTACATATGTATAGATATTGGCAGTGAATGTATAGATAACAATACATAAACGACAATATACAGGGTGATTTGCTACCAGACCTACAAACTTGTAGGGAATGTAGGGGATACAGAGACGACTCGAAATCACTTAGGAATGCAGATTCGCAGATGTCGTACTTACGAGCTAAGTGCAAAGCAGCAGAGAGAAAGAACAGAAACCGCAACAAATAAGATGGCTAGAAAGCAACTTATTAAAAGTTTGTACTGTAACGCACAGGTGTTCAAAACTGCGCTCGAAAGTCATCTGGCAGTTCTGATAGCAGAACTGCATGTACTTTCTTACGTTCTGAAAGATCCCTGGCATGTCACATATCTTCCCGGCATCTACAGATATCCAAACGATTAGGCTTTCAACTGATGACACGTGTGTCTCTTACACTAAAAAGAACCAGTTAAATAGACACAGTATGATTCAATTGACAAAAATCGGTCAAAAAATCAAATTTATTTTTTTCCTAAATTACTCTTTATATACTTTTCTATTACCTCATAAAATTTGAAAGATCTAAACGTAAAAAACGCAGAATTATGATGGCTTTTGCACACACGTTCGTTTTTATTCACATCCCTATGACAAATTCAAACTTTAAACTAACTTATCTCGACTAATAAAATAAATAGTTTGTCTTCATTTAAAATGCTAAGGATTTTTGTTTCTATTGTGCCTAATGCTTTGAAGTTTTCTCTACATATGTTTAATAGTTCACGGAACAAAAGTTGGTATGCCTTTTTGAATTATAGCAATGCTTATTTTTAAAAAAAAATAATTCAACTAAGAATTTATACATCTTTTTGGGAATTTCAATAAACATTCATAAATTGAAGTATTGCACAAATACCAATCATGTTATCTCAAAACACATACCAATTTGTGTTATACATAGTTTGATGTACTTGTAAATCAAATTTCATGCGTGTACGTAAATATTTGTAGGATGAGTACCATTTTAAAATCACTTCTCAAATTAAATTTTTTTTCCTTAAAAAATGAAATGACCATTTTTTTCTATGAAATTCTGAGCACAAATAGGTTTATCATAGTATACACACATAAGAGACAGCCAAAAAATTTTTGAAAATCCATTAATTAAAAAATATTGCGTAAATCGTACCATGTTGCCTTAACTCGTTAAAGAACCAATCTTACGTACTCGTGAGGTCTTGGGTTGTGGGACACTTCTGTTCAAATAACGTTGCTGGTAAAACCACCGAGCGGTGCTTCCTTTACAATCCGCCTCTCCATACATCATCAACAGGTCAATGGGAGTTCGTTCTACTACCTCGAGAAACGGATCGCAAAGGACGACTTCCAGCAGGATCATGAAACCTCCCGTTCAATGCCGTATGACTGTTTGGACGAATCTTCCAGAATGTCATGTAAAGGGTAGTTGTCAGAGGATGTCTGGTTATAATTTCGAACACCTGGGATAATAAAAGGTGTTTTTTGAGAGGTATAGAACTTTAAATTGCAATAAAACAACGATGTATTATTCGATTGATATGAATTTTTTTTATTCCAAAGATAATCTTGTGGCATTACATTTTAAATATTATTTCTGGCATACGACTGCCACGGCTGGCTCGGATGTGGTCCAATCTGGACGTCCAATTTTCGATGACTTTTTCCAACATTTGTGGCCGTATATCGGCAATAACACGGCGAATGTTGTCTTCCAAATGGTCCAGCGTTTGTGGCTTATCCGCATAGACCAATGACTTTACATAGCCTTACAAAAATAGTCTAGTGGTGTTAAATCACAAGATCTTGCAGGCCAATTCACAGGTCCAAAACGTGAAATTAGGCGGTCACCAAACGTGTCTTTCAATAAATCGATTGTGGCACGAGCTGTGTGACATGTTGCGCCATCTTGTTGGAACCACAGCTCCTGGACATCATGATTGTTCAATTCAGGAATGAAAAAATTAGTAATCATGGCTCTATACCGATCATCATTGACTGTAACGTTGTGGCCTTCATTCGTTTTTGAAGAAGCACGGACCAATGATTCCACCAGCCCATAAAGCGCACCAAACAGTCAGTGTTTCTGGATGTAACGGTGTTTCGACATACACTTGTGAATTAGCTTCACTCCAAATGCGGCAGTTTTGTTTGTTGACGTAGCCATTCAAGCAGAAGTGTGCTTCATCGCTAAACCAAATTCGCTTATGAAAATCGGGAACAACGGCAATCTCGTTTTGGGCCCATTAGACGAATCTATGCCTTGCTTGATCATATTTAAAATGTAATGCCACAAGATTATCTTTCGAATAAAAAAAATTCATTTCAATCGAATAATACATCGTTGTTTTATTGCATTTTTAAGTTCTATACCTCTCAGAAAACACTATAACCTTTCATCAAAATGTCTTCAGTCACATTAATGTGTTTTTTCTCTTCTTTGCATCATAGAGCGCAACTACATTTGCGACCCTGCATTCTTATATATGTGATTCCTATTCGTGTATGTGACCTCTACACACTCTGAAAGTTTGTTGGTCTGGTACCGAATCAAACTGTGTATACTCTTCCTATTTCAATTACACGCTGAAAAATAACCCTTTAAATAAACATATAATCACCAAACGATAATTTACTTCATCTTTAATAATTTTTTTAAAAAATAATCTTATGAAGCCTAATTTATTTTTGTTTATAAACCATACTTCTTTAACTGTTTTTTGGATTGGCATTTAGAATTAATGATATCTATGAGCGTATTACACTACTTGTAATTTACTTTAACAAAATAGAACTAAGTCTACAAAGCTTGATTTTCTCATATATGTGTTAAATAGAATGTCAAAAAATATTTCTTTTAAAATACGTAAACTGAAAAGAAGATTGGTAATATAGTTTTGAAATAATTTGAAAAGTTAGGTTTTCCAATTTCGAAACAAGTTGATTACGTCGCTTCGAAAATGCCAAACATCTTTTGAAAGAGAATTCTGAATTTTTCATACAAATCTATAATCAGTTTTTCTGTTTCTTGTATATATATATATATATATATATATATATATATATATATATATATATATATATATATATATTGCATGCTTTTAAAAGAAGATATCCGATTTTTCCTTTTTTTAAAAAAAAAAACAGACTAGCAGACGATGTTGTTGCTCCGTCATAAAATTTGGCAATAAATATTTCAACTAAAATGGGGATTATTTTTCTGAGTAATACTGTAATTTTGAGGAAACAAAATAGCTTTGTTTTCGTTGAACATAGGCTTGGAATGGCATGTTTTAAAAGCTAATAAAACATTTGTGTGTGTCCCGTATTTTTATGACTTAAAAGTAAGTTAAAATATATTTTCAAAGAAGGTATTTTGGAAATCTCCTTTTAAAATGATTTGAAGGAGAATTATCTGACGAATATATAAAAGTAATTAAAATGTCTGGTTAATTTAAAATAATTTTAAGAATCTAAATTTTAACGCTGTTGAAAAATATTATTTTTATAAAAATATTTAATAAACAATTTTAATAATGATTAATAAAAAATACATTTAATAGTTTTTATACAAATGGTAAAACTATCCCGTGGTCAAAATACAGAAATTGTTCTTTAGATGAATACAAGTGTTGTTTTAAACCAGATAACAAAAATTAAGAGAAAACGAAATGAATGAATTGTTTAATTTCACACACACACATACTTATTGTTTTAAATTACATAATTTTATTCAAAATATTTTGATAGTTCCATTCATGAAGATTGAAGAGAGTGTGCAGTTAAACAGTTAGCTCAACATTATGTATGTTAACGTGTTAGTTGGTCATTCAACATCAAAATATACCCACACATTTAAGGCATATAACTAGGTTAAGAATTGTGTGTGATTTTACATAAAACTTAACTTTTAACATCTTCAAGTAATAAGTTAAACACACAATTATTTCTCCCAAACAGATGGCTCAAACACAAAAAACTTCTAACCCCAGATCATTGTATTTTATGGCCATAAATGTCAGCAGTAACTTTCAAGTATAACTCATAAACTAAGAAGTACTTTAACACATCTGAGCATAATTGATAAAGCCAACTTAGGTTTACACTTTGGTGTCGTTTTCTCTCATCGACAGAACAAGTAGATGGTCCCATGTGAGTAAAAACCATTTTTACGAAAGCTTGGCTTTAACTTGAAACATGTCAAATATACAAAATGCGGCAAATAAGTTTTAAGACTGTGTCCATAAAAAAGGAATAGAAAAACAAGAAATTAATTACTGTTTTTTTTTATTCAAAATAGAAACCTCCGACTTCAATGCACTTTTTATAGCGATTTATTAAGAAATCGAACCCTTTTTTGTAAATCACTTTGTGGAATGGTCTACAAAACATGCATCGAAGCTACTTGTAAGGACGAAATATCTTCAAAGTTCTACCCTTTTAATTTCATTTTCAATTTTGGGAACAAGGTGTTCTGATACAGGGCTAAATCAGGTGAATACGGTGGATGGTTCAACACACAAACATTATTTTCTGCCAATAATAGACGAACAAGGAGTGAGGTGTGACTGGGTGCATTGTTGTACAACACTTACCAACTGTTTTCAGTCTGATATTCTGGAAGAATGTGACAAAACTTGGCCATCAACATCTAAAGTAACAGCTAACAGCTAAGTAGTATCAACCTGCAATTATTCGTGCAGTTTGAACAAATTCTTTGTTTATAATACCTTTAACGTTGGAGAATATAATAAGACTTGTTTTGATTTTATAAGGAATTTTCCTTGGTTTTTTTTTGGCTTGCGGTGAAATTCCTGACTTCCATTCCGCACTTTGTCGTTTTGTTTCAGGGTTATATTGGAAACACCAGGTTTCATCACCTGTAACAATGGATTTCAACAAGTTTGGATCGTTTTCAGCGGATGAAATGATGCCTCTTGCAATGTGCTCTTCTCATTGCTTTTTGTTCAGGGGATAAAGTGTGTGGAACAAATATAGCCCACACTTTTGTTTTGCCCAATTCTTCATGCAAAGTGGTTCGAATTGTTCCTTTGTTGATATTTAAAGTATCTGCTATCATTTTTGATAGCACACAGTGATCGTTTGCCACGAAGCCTCACACTTTTTTCAATAATTTCAGGTGTTCTAAAGAAAATTGATCCTTCACTACGCTGATCATCTTCTACCGCAAATATTCCATCCAAAAAAATGTTTGTGCAAAACAAAACCATTTGGCCTACTTAAATAACAGACACCGTAAAGTTCTTTCGTGAGTTGGTATGCTTCCGAAGCATATTTACCAATTTTTGCATAGAATTTGATAACAGCACTTTTATTAATCTTAAAAAATTATCATGAAAAAAAATTCCCTTCTTCAATGTACGCTCGTCCTCTCTCAGCTGCTTAACCAAATGCCGTCAACTTGTTCGCAGTTTGTCAGCAGTCCATGGACATTATGACGCATGCTCATTTGCACTCAAGGTACCCATACAGCCTACGCTCTGTGACGAGTCTTAAAACTTATTTGCTGCACTGTGTGAACTTTTCTAGATATAGATAGGTAGATAAATAGACAGAAATAATACTTTTATTGAATTGTAATATACGGTATATGTGCTACGGTAGACGAGAAAAACAGATGATTCATCTAATATTAATCCTCATTTGAATTATAATGCACATATTATTTTTATTATTATTGCAATAAAATTTAGAGAAATGCAATTTTTTTGTTAAAAAAAGACAGAAAAAACATATATATCAAAACATTCTCCTTTAATATAAAAATCATACTTAATTATATATGGCTAAGACTTCTCTACAGAGCCTAAACAAAGGGTTTGAATCTTCCTCGTCATTTTCAAAAAATACAATTAATTAAAATATCCACCGGTATTTTTTATTAAAATTTCTTTACTCTCTGTTATATAATGAAATATAAATAAATCTACTTATAAAATATATTTTTCAAAAATTCTAGTTCAGACTTTGAACAGAAGACTTAGCTATGCAACGGATCTATACGTGCTCTTCTAATTAACCCTCTTGGGAAATCTTTGGGATATGCATTCACGTTATTTATAACCAACCTCTCGGAAGAAGAGAATCGTGATACGTAAATTAACTTATTATAAATAGGCTAGGGTGCCTAGCTTGAGAAAGAGAGAAGTAGCGGAGATATACTCGACACATGTGAGATTGGTACTTATGATATTATATTAGAATTATAGAGCTTTGATTATTATTAGAAGGAAAATTTAAATTGACACGATTGTTCACTAAGATTGAATTAAGATTAGCTTAGATCGGATAATAGGTTATATCCTTAATTAAGATAAGAATCAAGTTTGTTAGTCGCCTAATCGCTTGCGCTTTAATGTCCTTGATCCACTTTCACGATTTTCATTCAGACATTCTCTTAATATTATTAGTTGAAATTGTGTCTGCTCTTAGTGTTAAAACAAATAGAAAACTTGAATCATGTCGAGTGTTTCTTCCCTTCCCCCACACATCTAAGTACTTCCAAGAGAGGCGCGGGCCTCTTACAACTATATACATGAAGCTATTTTTCAATGAAACCGTTTCGACAAAAAATAATGTTTTGAATTGTTTTTGTTTTTTCTTTATTTCCTTCTACCCGCAGAAAAACTACTTTTAAACAATTTTATTTCTCTCATAGTATTTTTAAAAGTTTCATATATATATATATATATATATATATATATATATATATATATATATTGTATATTGTAATACAAGTGACATTAAATATATATAAAAAAAATTTATTTCTTCTCTTTTGCGAAACAACGCTTCCAATCGTAGACAAGTAACTTTTTGTTCCTGAATGTACTGCATTGGCAACAAATCTTCCAGAGACACGATAAGTCATCAAATGTGAGATCCATTTCCTGTTGGTATCATCTAGTGAGGATCTCGCTATTAAAATCAGACGCTTCAATTAATTTAATTCAAGCTCTCATTCGATGATAAATACTGCTCTGCCTTATTTTTGCCGCGAGTACCAGAACCAAATTGACAATAGAGGGATATTTTACCTACCCCATAGTCATATCACATGCATGCATATGATTTTCGTATACTGAAAATCTGCCGAATCCAGCCTTGATCGAACCCGCAACCTTAGGCAAACAGAGCGGTTATGATAGCTCTAAGCTACCAACCCAACAACCAAGTTTCTTAACAGGCAACTTAAAAATAGTTCGTTAATTTTGTGCATGAATGTATGATTATGTGACATATAAAAACTCCCTTGAGTATCTATTTGTCCCCGGTTCTCTTGGGAAAAATTAGAGCACTGCAATATTCATCATCCGAAGAGAATTTGAATTAAAATGAACTCATTCGTCCAAATTTGTTCCGAGTGCTAACACGAAATGACACTCAGGTTTGGGATTTGCCGTGTCTTCAAAGGCTTATTTGCCCATATGCAGCCCATTTAGACAAAAAAATATTTAACTGCCTTTTCAATTGAAATACCGTTCTCGCAAGAAAACAAATAGTCCGAGTGAGTGAATATTAAGGTATCCGACTACGTTCGGAACCGTAAGTTTACAAAAGCGTTTAAATGGATAATATTTATGATATTTAGTGTCACTTAGATTAGAAAATGTATATAAAATTGGTTTTAGAAAAATAGCAGAATAAAAAAAATTTTAAGAACAATATTTTGACAAAAAAGGAACATAGAATGACCCATTTTCAAAATATTCACCTTTTGTGAAAAATGCTTTTATTATAATAATATTTTCTTAGAAGTGAATTAATCCATATTTTACGACAACAGATGGGAGCAATTTTAACAAAAAAACGCCGATAATTATTTCAATTGGTAGGAAATCTGAAAACTCAATGTGAATTTTTCAAAAATCTTTGTTCAGACTCTCTGGATAAGTCTTTACTTTATATAAGAAAAATGTTATTATTATAGAATAATTTCTTATAAAAGGAGAATGTTTTGAAAAAAGATTATTCTATCGTAATTTTTTGCCAAAATATTGTATTCATATAATATTTTTTGTCATAATGACCTTAAAACCAGTGCTTCTCAAACTTTCAATACTTGCGACCCAATTTTCAACCATAATTTTTATCGTGCCCCCCTTATGTAATAATAATAATACATTGAATGAAATAATAATATATTTTGTCGCTAAAAGCTAGAATAGGATCTTAATTATAAACCATACAAATTAATAAGATAAGTATTAAATTTTTTATATATGGTACTCTTAAGTAATATGTATTTTAAATTACTTTTAAGAAATAGGTAAATTATGTTATTCTTCTTTCTCTAATTTTTCAATTAAAAGAGATTGAGAAATGATATTTAATTAAAGATTTATTTCCTTTATCAACCATTTCTTAAAGTACAAATGTCTTTAAAATATAGTCTAATGTATGTTGCTCTTTATCACATCCATTACATCTGATATTCTCGCGAACGTTCACGTGAGTCTGGGCAACCTAACGGACGTCAGCAAAAAACATGTAAAAATGCTGTACCTCGTACAATTCCAGTCAGTCTTCGCCGAGTCGATAAGCTATCGAATCTCTCTTGAATGTACAATTCCTCATTCGTGCGTTAGTTGTAATTCCCGGTATTAAGTATTTACGGCAGTGGATTAAAACAAAATCATAGATATATTTTTAAATCGCAGCGAGCATTCGACGATAGTAAAGCAACAAGTAACAAGTACACAGACGAGGGTAAATTGATAGCAAGTTACGAATGTGTTAGGGATCCATTTCAAAATACTCCCCAGTAGGGCTCTCAACTGCCTAAAGAGAGATCTTCATAGATTTCACATCTACTGAAGAACTTTAGGGCAATTTTGTAATAAATCACTCTTTGAGTTCTGGATAGAGGTGGATGCTGAAATTTTTGCAATGAAAACAACAGCATTTAATATACTATTACCATTTTCAACATCATACCTTTGTGAATCCGGATTTTCTGCGATGGCAACTTTGAAGACAAAATATAGATCTCAGCTAAATATGTCAAAAAATAACTCAGATAGTCAATTTCTAATTTTAGCCTTCCTTTGAAAAGCTTTACTTTGCAAGACAAGCCCATGGAAGTCACTAATAATTATTAAACTTGTTATTTTGCTCTCTAAAGTACCCACTCTTAACACGAGTTTATTTTTTTTAAATGATAATACACTATCATTGATATCATAGCTTAATTGTGAGGAGATTAAAACCAAGTGCATGGCAATGTATACAAAAATGTAAAATGATTTTTTGAAATGAATGCTCATATTATAAATGGTTTTGAACGAACTGTTATTTTAAGTCTCTCAGAATTAGCATTTAGAATAAATGTTACATAATAAAAAAAGAACGTAAAATTCCAATGAATAACAATAATATTATTTTTCATATTTAAAGTGAGAAAACTTCAAAATGTTTTAGCATGGGATCCGGTGTGCACTAGATAGTAACGTTAATGGTCGCGCGGAGTGACTCACCCCCAATTTTTTTTATGATTATTTTTAATATACACGATAAAAATCGTAATTTCTTTGAACAATTTAACTAAGATAAAATATACTTACCTATTTCAAAGAGTTTTTCATTTTTCTTTAATAATTTGAGAAAAATCCAAAAAAATGAACTAAATTGTTCCAAATGTGCATGACCTTAATAAAGGATACAAATCACAGATACTTTTCGCGAGCATTACAGGAAAGTTATTTACAAGCAAAATTGTCACATTTTGTTAGCGTTATTGTAGTTTTTATTTCCTTTGATGATCGGCAAATATCCTGTTGAACCTTTTCTTGCTTGTGTCTTTTTGTCAGGGTGTAGTGCATTTTGCGGTACACTTATGGCTTCATATTTTTCTTGATGGAGTTCTTAAAGTAGCTATTGAAAATTTTCCTTTCATTTAATGTTCATTGGTTTTCTCAAATTTACTTTTACTAACATGATTAATATACATTATTTCAGCAAGTGTTTCCCCTTTTTTGATAAGTTTCAATTTCCTTCCAGAGCGATCACAGATGCCCATTTCTTTTTTATAGTCTGCTCATTTACATTTATAAACCATAATCAGTCGTACAACATCACAATTAAAACCACTAAGTTATTCATAGGGGAAAATACAGCATGTTCAAGGAAATATTTTTGAACAAAAGCGGTCGGGCCGGGAACTGGGTCTAAATAAGTACCTTAAGATTTTAAAAAATCATTTGCCACTCCCAAATAAGAAGGAGATATGTGATCAATTCATTTTAGTTCCCATTAAGACTGTCATATTGGAGGATTCTCTGTCAAGGTCATTGGTAACAAATGAATAGTTTTCTCAGAATTAACGATATCGTGATCCTGGGGTGACTATCTGCATAGTTTCCGTGTTAAAAGTTTAATAAATATAAAGGATGAAAAAAAGTTCAAAAAGGAATTGTGTTAAACGTTTTTCATTATGCATTATATGTTTCAGAATACTCATAAAAATAAATCTTGGCCAATAAATCCTTCAAGGTGATCAATATGCTTATCCATATATCATAAAACTCTTTCACATTGAAAAAAGTGCAACAAAATTATATAAAAATTTACAACTTCCCTGAAAAAGAGGGACGCAGATAACCTTACCAGTAAGTTCGAAGGTTAGCAAAAGTAATATTTTAGGTTAAAATAAACGTAATAAAAAATCTCTCATCGTAGGATTACTGCAAAACAAACAAAATATTTTTTTAATTTAGTTCTAGGATCATGAGCGTTCAAAGTAGAATCTTTAAATTTTTGATGACCCTTTTTTCTCCAGATGATATATATAAATCTTACAATGTAAATCTGTATTTTTTATTATAACAGAAAGTATTTTGTTTTAATTCATTCCAGTAAATTAATTTTTTTTAACCATTTATTTTCGATATGCTCGCGACCCCCGAGGGGGCGGGTCCCACAGTTTGAGAAAAACTGCAAACATGTATTCTAATGTAAGTGACACTAAGTATCATAAAAATTATTCATCACACACACACACACATTTATGCACTTTTTTTAAAATCAGGTTCCGAAATTAGTGGGATAGCTTAATGTAGCACCGTTCAGCTACACGATGGCATTTGGCAACCGACCACGTATAATTTAGAACCTGGGTTATGTGACGAGGACGACAATTGAGCCTGTCACCCATCTCTTCAAACTACCACACCTTACCTACGGGAACAAACAATCCGAAAGAGGGAGAGTTATACTAACGGCGCTAAATAAAACTGAACGACGGTTATTTGCAATAGATCTTTCATAAATAAATGCATACAGATCAAATAGTTTAACTCTACATAATATTGTATCCTTAAATATAATAGTATTTAATTCATAATACGTATTTTTCATATAACTAAAAGTTTTTTTCTTATATATATCTATTGTATATTATAACTTTTTTAATCTTACAGTTAATTAATCTAATTGTATGCTTGGAATGTAAGATTGAGGTTCAGCTTATGTATACACTTCTGGACAAACAATTAGTACACCAAGAAGGAATCGTCAAAATGAAACGGAATTTTATGTACGTAATGGCTATTTTGATATAAGTAAATGATTAGAACAACAAAGGAAACTGATCATTTATTTTGTAGAAAAAGGCAAAAGAACGGAGGATTTAATAGAGTGTTGAACCCCTCGAGAGAGAGACAGAGAGAGAGAATGCACGATGCGAAACGATCGGACATTGAGGCATACAAGTTCTGTATGATGTCTTGAAAAATTTCCTTCCAAATATGCTTTAACTTTGCCTCTATTTCGTTCAAACTCGTGGGATGCCCAACTCGCCGTCCTAAGGAATTCCAGATATGCTAGATTGGGGACAAATCTGAGGATCGGGCAGGCAAAGGAAGGGTAGTAACGGTGCGGAGACAGTCTTGTGACATTCTTGCCGTGTGAGGCAGAGCATTGCCATATTAAAAAAGGGATCCTGGGAGATGTTGCATGAGTGACAACACATGTGGTTGCAGGATGCCATGGACTTACCACTGGGCTGTCGTGGTGCCACGGATCAATTCTACGAGTGACCGTGTATTGTAGGCAATGACACCTCTTACCATCACACCAGCTGTGGCAGCGTGCGTGTCGCTGTAAAACAAAGGCAGGATTTGGGCTCTCACCACGGGGCCTCCACACACAAACACGATTGTCATCACTGCTGAGATTGAATCTGGATTCGTCGCTAAAGACAACCTTGATCCATTCCGCTGCAGGCCAGTTTTTTTGTGCGCGGCACCACTCCAAATGAATGCGTCGATGGGTGGACGCCAAGAGCAGCACATGTAATGAGCGCCGCAATCCCAAATGTCCTTCAAGCAGGCGTCTTCGTATGGTTCGAAAAGACACAGGGAGCCCTAATAAATGTGCTACTCTGCGCCTGGATGGCGGCTGATGAAGCAATAGCCGTATGCATACATTGGTTACGATGTGGCTGTCTGCTCGATGACTAGATTATTGAGTGTGTCCTGAGCCTGGTCTTCGTGTAAATGACATCTCTTGGAGACACTGGTACCAACACTTTCTCACAACATAATCAGAGCAGCCTAATTGACGAGCTACTCGCCTAGCTCAATACCCAGCTTTCATCATGCCGATGGTTCTCCTCCTCTCAAACTGCCACAGCTGCTCATATTGTCTTCGAAAACGGCGTAAGAGCATGTCTACCTCAGTTCTTCCTTTGTAAACGATTCAGCACACTGAAACAAGCTTTGGTTACATGTTTTATAATCCACGGAGAACGATGTTAAATGCCCTTTACCGGCTTTACGTAATGTGCAATCACACTGCATTTCTAGTCATTTGCATATCACCCGATACGTACCTTAATGACAAGTTTTGTTACGATCCCGCAATTATCTCTTGGTGCAGTCATTTTTTTGCCCTTAAGTGTATTTCGAGGTGTAAATGTATTTTAGAAGTATTGTTAAGCAGATACGAAATGCAGATAATTATTTTATTAAAATCCATTTCTTATAAGCGATTAAACTAAGTTTATTAGTAAAAGCTCTATCATATAGCTTACTTCTTTTTCTGTAATTTATATGTATATTTTTTTTCAAATTTTATTAAAGAAATATACTGTTTTTGCTATGTTCACAGTGTGGTATTAAATTTCGTAAAACTAAATTCTACACAGACATATTGCTTCCAATTCTTTATTTTTAATGTTGATTTGTGAATAAATTAACTCATGATTATAAAAAAAAAAACTAAAAGTTAAGCATATAGAATACATCTTTTCAATTTGTTAAAAAATGTTCAGAGACCACATATCGTCCATGTGTTTTTAAGGAGAAGGGGAAAAAAGAGCAAAAACGTGTTCGAAATAATTTTAAAAAATTTAAATTCCTATAAAGTTATACATTTTTACGATGCCTTCTTGTGAATAAATCTGATTCGTGTCTTCTTGTACTATAGAATGGATTTACAAATTTTGTATATGTAAAAATTCCACAAGAAAAATACGAAATGTTCTGTGATATTAAATCAAAATGACATTCTGAGCAGTAGAAGAAAAATAACTGAACCAAAAATTACATTAAAGGGGCACGTCTGTAATGTAAATCACTTATAACGGGGTAACATTTAAATAATTTAAAAAAGTAATATATCTAAGTCTTAACATAAATATATATACAATGCAGACACAAAGCAACCAAACAGTCTTTTAAAATATATAAATATTTCCTCTCTTCTGCCTTTTACAATTCAAACAGAATTCTAAACACGAAATCATCTATCTTCTGTCTGCTCCACTAGACACATAAATTCAAAACAATTTTCAAAAGAAGAAAAACCAATCTTCAAATGATAGAAAATATTCAGCATTTATAAGAATGTGCATATATTTTTATTCTGGAAGAAAATTAAATATTTATTTTTAGTGCGGACACACAACAGAAAATAACGGACGAATAATATAACAAGAAGAGTATACGTTACGTTGCATAGAGTTCGATGCTTTTTTTAATAAATGCATTCACCGACTGTGAAGGATTTTTTTTTCTTGGTTGGACCAGCAACTATCTCTACAATACGACTATGAGTAAATTCGTCCGTTTGGCTATAATACCTCTTCAGCGGTGTTATAAAAGTATTTCTAATTTTTGGCTGTGTAAATAACACTACAATGCTGCCAAAAAGAAAGGATCAATTATCCGCAAATGTTTCTTAATATAATGCCTGAGGATGGACCAAAAGAGCAAAGTTAATATTCACTGACTTTGGGAATTAAATTATTTAATTACTTGAGGTATTAAGGAATTTTCATGAAAAAGGTATTAAGGAATTTTCATGAAAAACATAAGCATAAGCATGCAAAAATAAGCACATAAAAGCTCTTAAATAAATGCAACGAAAGAAGGGAAAGAAATAGATGGAAAAAATGAAGAAAATGCAAAATATTAAAACTACTCACGTAAACTTAAGAAAATTTGCAAATTATCTAAATTTTTATAAATAGTATTGAACCAAAATACTAATTATGCTGCTTAAGAGTTATGCAAATAGCAAGAATAGAAAGCGTAATCATGCACAAACGGGCGTGTAGAAGTTGCTGTTGTTTCTAATCCCAGATTGTCTAGCAATGCTAGACAATCTCCATAAATCCAAAAAAAAATCAAGAAAGTTTAAAAGCAGAACAGAGTCCAGAGGGACCTCGTGATTCTTGAAATTCAATCGAGTCAAGCTGTGGGCAGGAGAGGCAAACTCAGAATAAAAATTTGGCACTCTGGAAATATATTCTGATCCTTGCGAAAAGTGAGATATTTTACATGACCGCTCACAAAGCGCGAGAAGACAGTCTGGTATTTCCTTAGCATAAGCTGGAATGAACCTCCTGAATTTCTTCCGAAGTACCAAGGATGACTAGTAGAAGCTCTTTTAAGATGAAGGAGTTAAATTTTCTTCAGGGAAGATAATTCACTGAACGTAATATACCTAGTAGGACATACCTCCTCTTCATCCGCAGTCCTGGCTAAGAAATCCGCTTTCACATTATCGTCAATTCCCACGAGGGATGGGACCCTCTGAAAATGTACGCGATAATTAGAAGAAATCCGATCAAAAAGATTAAGAATATCAATTCTAGTTTGATCCCCTATAGATGACCAATTGGAAATATGTTGTACGGAAGCACGGCTCTCAGTCACAATCCAAACGTCTTGAAAGTGAGCCTCGGTTTCACATGCGTACTGCAAACCCCTTCTGATAGCAATAAGCTCCAATCTAAAAACTGAGCAAAAACTTTATGCATGCAGATGGGAAATGATATAAGCCAGAGTCTCTCAAACTGTTGAGCGTGCCCCCTGGGGCGCAATAAACCTGCGAGGGGGGTGCGAGCATATCGAAAATAAAAGATTTAAAAAAGAATTAATTAACTAGAATGAATTGAAACAAAATACTTTCAGACATAATAAAAAATGCATTCTGATATAAATTATATATGTATCATCTTTTTTTATTTGATTTGTTGTAATAACAGCTTTGCCAGTAAATAATATTCCTGTAATATTAGTGATAAGTGTCTCTGATTTGCGTCCCTTATTAAGGTCTTGCACTTTTGAATCATTTTAGTTCAGTTTTATTGGATTTTTTTTCTCAAATTATCAGTGAAAAATGGAACATTCCTTGAAAGCCGTTAAGTATACTTTCTCTTAAATTATTTATTCACAGGAAATCCGATTTTTATCCTGTACAGAAAAAATAATTAAAAACAAATGATTGGGGGACTGAGTCCTCCCACAATATCATTAGCGTTAGTATCGAGTGCGCGCCTGCTCCCGGGTTAAAACATTTTTAAATGTTCTCGATAAAATATTAAAAAAGTAACACAATTATCCTTCATCGGAATTTTATTTTGTTTTTCATTAATTAACATTAATTCTAAATGCTTATTCTGTGAGGCTTAAAATAGCAGTTCGCTTAAAACTAATTATAATATGAGCATTTTCATTTTAAAATAACATTTTACATTTTCGTAAACTATATTGCGCATTTGGTTTTATTCTCCTGACAATTCAGCTATTATATCAAGAATGCTTTAGTTTTTTTTTTAAAAAAATTGAACTCTTGTGAAGAGCAGGTACTTCAGACAGTATACTTTTATTTGCATCAGGGCTGAACAAGGTATGGCACTGCGGAAGCCCAGTGTTCAAGGTATCAGACCATGACAGGCATGTCATGAGTTCGAGCCCAGTACCACTTAAGACCTGCCGTGAAGGGGCAGCGATGCACGTTAAATCTGCCAAGAGCAAAATCTTCCTCCCGTTGGTGCGGTGTGGTAGTTATGAGAAGGTTGTCAGCTCAGATGTCGTCCTCGTCACTTGACCATGGCTCAAAATTTCGAGGTTCATCACTACAAGCCCTCATGTAGCTGAACAGAGTGCGACGTTAATATTCACTTCCTCACTCCCTGCACAAGATATTTTATAACTAATTTATTAATACTAAATTAAGAGCAATTTTAATAAGTATTAGAGACTTTCATGGGCTTGTCTTGCAGAGGAAAGTTTTTCAAAGGAAGGTTTACGATTAGAAATTGACACTTTGGGTACTTTTTTCTATATTTGGCTGACATCTATAATTTGTCTTCAAAGTAGCCACCGCATTTTGCAATTGTTATAATTTAAAAATCCGAGAAAGAAAAATAAAATATGTATGATTTAAAAGTATATTTATAACTTATATAAAATTTAATATACTTATCTTAATAATTTGTACCGTTTATAATTAAGATCGTATTGTAGCTGTAGCCTCTCTCTCAAAATGCATTATTTCAGCATTCATTGCATTATTATTTTATAAGGATTGAAAAGTGGGTAAACAGTATTGAAAGTTTTGGAAGCACTGATATAAGCACAAGTATTGTGGGCGATTTGTGTGTTAATACTTCTGCGGGCATCGCTATATTTTCCTAGCAAAATATGTATACATTTTATAATGTAGCGTTTATTAATACACACACACACACACACACATATATATATATATATATATATATATATATATATATATATATATATATATATATATATATATATATATATATATATATATATATATATATATATATATATATATATCATGTATTTTAGTAGCGTTGGCCGGTGTTGATTTGTTGTCATATCGGGTTTATTGAAGACATCTTTAGAATTGAGTTTCATCTTTTATTTTGAAGCCCACATAGTGTAATTGGTCAATCACTTTATATTTTACATTTATTTGTTAGAAACACAAAAACCGACACATATAAAAGAAGCGACATCTTGACGAATACAATGCAAAGACAAACATAGAAAGCGTTGCAGCAGGCTGATTACATGATGAAGGCAGGTAGACAAAAGAGAGCGATTACACCAGAGTTTTGCTTTTATATCAACAGAGGTTATTACGTAATAATAGTTTTGATTGGATAGAATGGGCGAGACAGGGATTTCGGACTAGCCGATTATGATTAAGATTACAGTGTTATTTTTAAACTAAGGAATTAAAGTTTATTTAAATATGAATACAAAGAGATAACAAAAATAACACTAAAAGGAATTATTACATCCCCCCCTCCGTAAGACGTGTGTGTGCACCAGTGTCCTTGACACAGACCCGTATCTTACAGAGATATTAAATGTAAAATAAAATTATTATTTATTTAAAAACTTCTAGCAATTGCCGGTAATGACATACATAGCAGGATCTCCAACACAGAAATTAGATATTAGAAAAAAATATATATATACTGTTAAATTACAAAATATAGGTTTTCATAAATAACCTTCAAAACATAATACGATTCAAAATGTAGAAAAAATATATTGCTAAAAAATGTTAACATTTTCTTGAGTAGATGATGTAATAATGTTTGCACCACTAAACTTTATATCATAAAAATAATCAAAATCAAAAATAAAAACAAGGAACATTTGAAATAGAATGAAAATAAAATAAGATTCAAAATAATTGTAGCCTAAAATATCAAAATATAATCAATGATAAACATCATGGAAACATCTAAGTTTGTTTCAAAAATATAAAAAAATGACTTCTTCTTCTAAAAGTAACCTTAGTAATCTGAGACTATTAAAGAAGGGGGAAATCTTGATACAGACTCTTCCTTGTTTCCATCCAATAGCATAACACTGCTCCAAAACTGAAACAGTATACCGAGATGAAAACAGGAAAAATATCCGAAATGGATTGGAAGGTGGAACCATATTTCGCAAATTTTAAGATCTGTAATCAATTCTTATTGTGATATTTCACAACAACAGTAAAAGAAAAAGAATATCTCAAGAGTGGAAAGGGGTCCACCTAAAAGGGGTAAAAGGACAATGATTTGGTTTTGTGTAGGTGTGTGTTTTTTAATTTTAGTTTAGGTATTATTATTATTATTATTTATGATTTAATTTCACTTCTTCAGGAGGATAATAAGTTCTCAATTTTGAAACGTGGACAATTTCAGATAAACATTATTTAAAAAAAATTCTCTTCACTTAAACATTAATGTAAAAATATTCTAAAATTGGTAAAAATATAATTTTTAAAGTATGTAAAAATTTTTAATTAACCATCCTCCAACTTATTACTATTGACGATGAATTCAAAAATATAAGTTTCTAAAATACAGAAATAAATTTTCCCATAAATAGATCAAAAATTGTTTACAAGAGCACTGAGGGTGAAAATAGACTAGAAAAAACGAATTAAGAGATTGACCCACGCCTTGCACAATCATTAAGACAAGTTTTCCTTCTTATCGTGTAATATTGCACCATAACGTCAAAAACAGAATTTCCCAAGACTAGAAATTGCAAGTCAACCGAAAAAAGGAATTTGTATTTTTTTTAAACTGTTTATGATTTATTTTTTATTCATTTTAGGCTTTAATTCTTAAAAAGGTACAAGTTAAGAGGCAATAGTATTTTGACAGTCAAATGTGTATTCCTTTTTGAGGTACTCACTATGCACAATCCTTACAAAACCATTATTTAGTATTTCTTCTATATGTAATTGTTTTTTTTGCTTATACTTTTATTTATTTAATAATATTTCCTCATCCTAAGTGCTCTCAAAACCATTATAATTTTATACACATTTAAAGTTGTTCATTTTCCTTTCAGATAAATTGTATCATAGTAATGGATTTAATATTATCATAAAAAATCTTAAAACCACATAAATATATCAACACAAAATTCTCAGAATAAAAATATCAAAACATTAGTAAGAATTCAATGAACATTTGAAAAAACTATAAAAGCACCAGTACTCATATTCAAAAATTTAAACCCGAGATCTCTGGGAACGTTTTTAAAATTGTAACTTTAAAAGAACACATACACAATAATAGGTGGAGTTGACTGCCCAATCAATAATTTTAGATATAATTGGGAAATAAAAATAACTTGTTAAATATATTTTGAAAAACAAAATAAACCATAAATTTATATCAATATCATTTTTTTAATCAAACTGGTTACATGAGATAGCATTTTAAACTTTAAATTTATTTGCAAATTATCTCATCAGTCATATTACTAAAAATAAATTTCTTAAATACTTTAAAATCAATCATTCAAAAACCAATTTAGAAAATAATATACACTCAATTTAAAGCAGAATAAAAAAAAGACTTATTACTGGGTTGAAAATAGCGAGTGTTGCACATGTTTTCACATTATTTTAAATCAAAACACATCTATTGCACTTCAAGATTATAAACGTTCTTTCTTTTCCATTGGAACACAGAACTACTCATCGAATTGTAGACTGCTTATTTTTTTAACACATCTTGGCGGATGAAATAAACTATTTTTTCTATGATGTATTATACTGTTGTAGATTAGGAAGACGAATTCGACGAAGCTGGGAAACAGGAGTTTTCTCTTTTCCGGACACCTTTGCTCATCAGGTAAGTGAACACATACGCAGAATTTTTTTTTCTTAATTTTAGCACGGCACTTTTTAAAATTTTGGTGTAAGATTTCTTTTTTAGACATTATGTGAAATATTGATGAATTTTTCTTATTTCTTTTAATCTTTTTCTTGCACATATTTGCGGTTGGAAGCTATCCTTGCCATCTTTCTGTAATGTATTGTAGTAGCGTTGACCGGTGTTGGTCTGTTGTCATATCAGGTTTATTGAAGACAGCTTTAGAATTGAGTTTCATCTTTTATTTTGAAGCCCACATAGTGTAACTGGTCAATCACTTTATATTTTACATCTATTTGTTAGAAACATGTAAGCAGACACGTATAACAGAAGCGAAATCTTGACGGACACAACGCAAAGACAAATATAGAAAGCATTGCAGCAGGCTGATTACAAGACGAAAAAAGGTAGGTAGACAAAAAAGAGCGATTACATCAGATTTTTGATTTTATATCAACAGTGGTTATTACGTGATACTAGATCTGATTAGATAGAATGGGTGGGAAAGGTATTTCGGACTAGCCGATTACAATTAGGATTACAGTGTTATTTTTAGACTAAAGAATTAAAGTCTGTTTAAATAATAATACAAAGAGTTAACAGAAAGGATACTAGAGGGAATTATTATATATAAAGGGTGTTTTTTAGAAGTATAGAACTTTAAATTGCAATAAAACAACGATGTATTATTCGATTGACATGAATTTTTTTTATTCGAAAGATAAACTTGTGTGGCATTACACTTTAAATATGATTTCTGGCATATGACTGCCATGGCTGGCTCGGATGTAGTCAAATCTGGACGTCCAATTTTCGATAACTTTTTCCAACATTTGTGGCCGTATATCGGCAATAACACGGCGAATGTTGTCTTTCAAATGGTCAAGTGTTTGTGGCTTATCCGCATAGACCAATGACTTTACATAGCCCCACAGAAAATAGTCTAGCAGTGTTAAATCACAAGATCTTGGAGGCCAATTCACAGGTACAAAACGTGAAATTAGGCGGTCACCAAACGTGTCTTTCAATAAATCGATTGTGGCACGAGCTGTGTGACATGTTGCGCCGTCCTTTTGGAACCACAGCTCCTGGACATCATGATTGTTCAATTCAGGAATGAAAAAGTTAGTAATCATGGCTCTATAGCGATCACCATTGACTGTAACATTGTGGCCTTCATCGTGTTTGAAGAAGTAAGGACCAATGATTCCACCAGCCCAAAAATTGCACCAAACAGTCAGTTTTTCAGGATATAACGGTGTTTCGACATACACTTGTGGATTGGCTTCACTCCAAATGCGGCAGTTTAGTTTGTTGACGTAGCTATTCAACCAGAAGTGCGCTTCATCGCTAAACAAAATTCGCTTATGAAAATCGGGAACAAAAGCAATCTCGTTTTGTGCCCATTCGACGAATCTACGCCTTGCTCGATGATCGTTTTGATGACTTGCTAAACCAAACTGAGAATAAATCACTTGACAGCTGTTAAATCGGTCGCCATCTTGGAAAGTAATGCCAACTTAAACTTCTATACCTTTAAAAAACACTCTTTATATATATATATATATATATATACACTCTGTCGCAAAAAAATATATGCACCCAGAAGAAATTGAGCTACATTCACGAAATTTGGTATGCATGTAGTGCATATGAAAATAAACAAATGGTTAAAAATTCAGAACAAAATATCATTTTATTAAGCGGTTACAGCTTGCAAAAGGTTAAAAATCAGTAAGTAGTAAAGCCACCTCTGGCAGCTATACAAGCCGAAATTCGGCGTGGCATCGATTCAATTAGATCACTTATGACCCCCTGTGGAAGATCCTGCCATAGTCTTTGCATCTGCGCAGTTAATTCTCCTGTATCTCGGGACGGCTGCAGTTGCCTTCCCAGCGCGTCACAGACATGCTCTATTGGCGAAAGATCTGGTGACCTGGCAGGCCATGGTAGGACGTCATATCCTTGAAGACATTGTTGGGAGAGTCGCGCAGTATGTGGGCGAGCATTATCCTGTTGCTAAATGGCACCTGGGCGACTTGATAGCATGGGTAGCACAATCGGCATTAAAATATCGTCCACGTATCTGCGAGCTGTCAAAGTGCCTTGAAGGACCAATAAAGATGATCGTGTGTCCCAAGAAATTGCTCCCCACACTGTCACACCTTGTGAAATTGCTGTATGCCGCTCGACAATAAAGGCCGGATCGGACCGCTGGCCGGTGCGCCTCCAGACACGTGTGCGGTGGTCATCAGCACTGAGACTGAATCGGGATTCATCACTGAAGATGACACGTCACCAGTCTGTCACACTCCAAGTTGTCCGAGGTCGGCAAAAATCCAGTCGACACTGCCTATGATGTGGGGTCAGTGGTAAGCGTCTTAGCGGACGTCGGCTCCTCAAGCCAACTGCGGTCAGTCGTCTCCTAATGGTTTCTCTTGATGGCACTGGATGTCTGGAAGGAGGTAAGTGGCGTTGAATCGATGCTAGCGACGTTGTTGGTGCCGAAGTGGCCACTCTTCTGATTGCACGATCCTCGCGATCATTTGTGTTCCTGGGACGTCCTGACCCTCCGCGACGGTACACTTTACCTTCTGTGATCCACTGTTGCCAACACCGAGCAACTACCATATCGCTCCGACCGAGGTGGCGACCGATACGTCTATTCGACCAACCTGCTTCTCTGAGGTCTAT
Source organism: Trichonephila clavipes (assembly GCA_019973935.1). NCBI lineage: Eukaryota > Metazoa > Arthropoda > Arachnida > Araneae > Nephilidae > Trichonephila > Trichonephila clavipes. Next base: position 134,949 of record BMAU01020011.1, read on the forward strand.
TATACGGCCCCTATCAAAGTCCGTCAGCTTTTCTTACTGCCGCCGGTTACGTCTTAGAGGCATCCTAAGTCTCAATATCGTCTATCAAAGTCATCAGATTCGTTTGGATAGCCGTACGGCGCTCGTACTCATGCTTTTAAACTCTCCCAGTTGCGCAACTAATATGCGCATAGCACACTTAGCCTTGTCTCATTGGCTTCGAAATTTTAATCATTTGCATATCTTTTACCAGACTACATTCTTGCCGAGTTTCGTGATTGTAGCTTGATTTCTTCTGGGTGCATATATTTTTTTGCGACAGAGTGTATATATATATATATATATATATATATATATATATATATATATACATATATATATGTACTAGATGAGGTTGAACAATATCCTCAACAACAAATGAGGATTATATTTTGGTATTTTCGATGCCGTGACACAAGATTTCGTTACACTAACTGGCCTCACATTGAATAAGTACTGCAATTTTTTTTCAAAATCTATTGTCCAGATACTTCATGAGATACAACTGCACTCTAAAAGACTCGTTGTTTGAGTTCATTTGATTTATTAACACTTGTTTAATAAAATGCTATGTCGTCCCGAGAATCGAGATTTTTCAGATAAATCGATATTTAGCCTCGACACAATTTTAGTGTATCGGTATCTAGATGGGTCCGAGGCATAACATTATTCAAATTTTATGAAATAAAATAATTATTTTTGTGTAATGGTTTAGGAAGTCCATTTTCCGGATAGCTACTACTACGTTTGACATAAGTCCCTGAGTACTATGTAATTTAGCGAAAAAAATTTAGAGCCGCATGATCGACTTTTCTTTGACATAGAGTTCTAAGATCCTGTTAATAGACGCCAATGCTTGCTCGCATAAGGCTCAGCTGGTAGATGATTAATTATAAAATGAGGATATTTGTTGCAAGGATTCACTGGTCTAATGCAAACATAATCTGTCTGGAACGCTCTTGGGATAGAACTGCTTCTCGCCTTTGTACACACTTCCTAGAACATGAAGGAATGTGCTATCTGGGTACCTTCTGTTCCCAAAGGAGTATTTTATCCATCAAAACAAAATGATCGTCACCACGTGGTGGCTATTACTGGTTTATCTAGATATCACACCTCCAGAAACCTTTCTGGAGTTAAAAATCTAGCCTGTTGTAGAATTGTGAGTGACTGTTACTGGAACTCCTCACCTGCCGCTTGTCCCATTAGCTTTGGTATAGTGCAACATGTCAAGCTGTGAAACAAGAATACACCTTATATCAGATTCTAGTTCGATTTTGCAGAGTAGCATTTGAAATCTTTGTACTTTGATTTTTACTGATCATCAAACGTATATAGAATGACTTTTAGTTGTAATCTCTTGTTCTCTTATGATTGCATATTCATACCAATTTTAATTAACATCCGTCCACTACTTTTTTTCTGAATTTCTTGCATAATGTGAACATTCTCTCTCTTAATCTTGCCCACGAATATAGCTTTAATATGGAGGGTCTAGAGTAAAATTTATTTAGTGTTTGATATTTTGAAACAACATTTTTTAAGCAAATATGAAGTTGTGATTAATTTACTTAATTTAGTTTACATCAATTTCTTTTTATCCATATGAATGTATTTCTTTGAAATTAGTATCAGAATCGCAACCACATTTGTTGTTTAGACGTAATTCTAAAAAAAACTGCATTTTTTTTGAAAATTTCATAAATTATATTTACAGATGTGTTTGTGTTTATAATAAATTTGTGTTGTAGCTTGGGGTATTAATGAAGCATTATTAAAATAACAATAAGGATAACACTGGGAAGAAACAACCTATTCCTTTTGGATTTATCTTAAATTTAATCATTCAAGAAAGTGCTTTTTATGGTGAATAAATAATTATTGATAAATAATACGATAATTATTATCATTTAATATCTGTAAATTTTGCCTTAAGAGCACAAGTGTAATTATATTCAAATTTTTCCTGATAACATATTCTTTAATCTTTATAGTTTTTCATATCTTGCAGGCAATTATATATTGTCTATACAGTTTTGTTTATTTGCATAATTTTTTAGATGCGATTAGGTTAATGACTATATAAAACCTTCTTTGTCTTCCTAAATATTATACATTATTAAATTAGATACTCATTATATTGGTTATAAAGACAGAATTCTTTTAATCTGCCTAGGAATATTTATTCAAGCATTATCTTAACAAATATGGTATTAAATGTACACATGGCTGCAAGAAATTAGTAAATTGAGTTGTTTTATTTTACTTAAAAGGTAATCGTGCGTTAGCGTGATAACTATTGCAAGTAAGATAATTTTGTGAGTAAATATAGAAAGCTGTATATATTATATTATAATACAATAAAACAAATAATTTCAATATTAATTGCAATATAGATGAGGAAGTCAAATAAGAGAAAGTTGTTTTGAGATTTACCCATTGTAAAACGAATTATTCCTGAAATACCTTTAGGGTATATATATCCACAGTAACGTGCCTGTATTTAAAGCAACATAATTCAAGATACCTAACACTAAATAAATATTAATAATAAATAAATTATGTTTCTGGTATTCGAAAAAAAATAATATATAATGTTGAAAGTATTGTCTTACATCCATGCATTTGCCATGGAAAATATTATTTTATCAGGACAATATCCCAAAATTCATATCTTGTAAGCATCGAAATTTATACTCAAGTTGTGTTAAATGTGGAAAAAGAAAATAAGTGTAAATGAAGGTTGATGTTCTTATAGTGTTCAAATATATGCTGCTCATTTAACTTTTTTCTCATTATAAACAGGAGCCTGTAATTTAATTGTTCTTCTTAGCAAATGACCTGTTTCTGTTACGAATTACAGTTCATACATACAATTCTTTGTAAAACTGATTTAAATATCTTAACAACGATTTCATCTAAACGAGTTATATATATATAATTTTTCAAAAAAATATACGTACGTATAAGTATTTTTTTTGTTTTTTTTAAATAAGTAATGCACCCAATAACATAGTAAACGATGAACCAAAAAGGAATCTATCGAATGGAGCTGTAAAGATCTTGCAACCACAAATAATCTGGTTTGATCAAGCGAGTATGCTGCTGCATGAAAGAACTAAGTGGGAAAAAGAGAGAATTGTTAAAAAATAGAGAATTTGAGATGAAACTATCTGAAAAAGTTTTCAGATTATGCGCCATGTGTACTTGTAAATAACTTTGTACACTATCAGATAATAGTAAGTGGTTAGCCCAGTAAATAGGAGTCTTGTTTAAAAAAACACTATATTACAAAAGAAAAAACGACGCACCAAGATGTAGTTCTCCGATTGCGATAAAAATTGGTGGGAACATACTCAGAAAAGCAAGAGATTAAAATTTCCGAATAATTGATGGTTATTTCAGAGTTTGACCATTGCAAAGGGAAGAAGTCAATAATGAATTGTTTCGCATTTTGCATAAATGCTAACTGTCACTTAGCGGAGAATAAACTGATAAATTTCGAGAAATATTTCCTTCGGAATTTTGAGGTAAATTGCCTCTAAATGATGGGCTAAGACGTCAACATTTCAGCATGGTTGTAATCACCTTCTCATAATGCCCCTCTATGGACAACACGTGTCGTATGCGGCTAGGAACTATTGAAAATAATTCCTGTGAAACGCAAAAGGAATGTTAACATAATCAGTCATAGAATGCCATCAACGTACTGCTGTGCTCTCTGTTTGCCAGAAATGGCTACCAAATGGGATCAGCCTTAAATTGAGACGACAAATCAGGCCATAAAGTTCAGTTGTAGGCATGTGGGACCAGTGATTTTCAAGACATCAAGGTTCTGTCCTGGATATCTCTAGACACAACTAAGGTTGTTTTTAGGACAAAATGTGAAAACGGACTCCTCACAGTCAGCTCAGTTCGACGTTGACCAATCCCAGAATAATTGCAACATGACTTGGGGGTGTAAAGTAAGAGACAATAATTCTGCTATCTTAGTTGTCTTTCGAGGGTCATGCTGGACACATGTGTGAGGGTTACACGAAAGATAGTTAACCCTTTCGGGATGAAGGACGCAAACGCGTGCATACCACCAATGCCGGAGGCTTTCCTCACGAGTGTCACTGTCAGGTTAGAGGGATTTGTGTAATTAAGCCTAAACCTATAAAAGTACCGAAATGTAAATACGTTGTTCAATGTTGTTCTATATAGTATAGGAACGACATATGCTTTATATATTTCGCTTTGATATACTATATTTACTTCAGCCACTTTCTGTTTAAGTACAAGTTTTTTAAACGTTTTATAGTCAGCATTTGTACAAGTCGACCCTGTAAAAAAGCAGGGGAAAAAGATAAATTTTGTCTACCAGAGATATAATTATCCATTCAAAACTAAATTGCAAATCGAAATAAAATGCTTTAGCAAAAATAAACCTCTCATATTTACTGTAAACAAAAACCACATGTTCATTTCCAGAGCAGTCGTAAAGTATTTAATTAAAAAACATTCCCTTCCCCTTATGTTTATAAAACAAAATCCACGCTCTTATGAGTAATATTTCTCTCATTTCGAGTAGTAGGTCAGATCTCCATGTATTTTAAATCTTGTGGACATAAAATGCCACCTATTGTCAAAAATCTGAGCTTACAAAACTTTCCAAGCGCTTGGCTTATGGGTGAGTCGTTCAGGCTGGGGAGGAGAAAACACGCTGGCACACCCGCGATTCTCTGACGGTGTTTTATGCTGGCTCATATTAGGGACGTTCGTCCCGAAGCAGTTAATAAGGTCGAATTATGTTCTGTGACAGCTGCTTTAAAAATTGATTTGTCTTTCCATATCTGTCATTTTTGACCATGCTGAGACCGTCTAATCATCGCATCGCTTCAACACTGATGTCGAGTGAATCTTCCAAGCAATAACGTTCAATCAGATTGAACAACCTTTTTAAATTTGTACTTCTACTCGTAATTGGCATGAATCCTTTGGAGAGGCCTTATAACAGCAGTCGTAAAATATCACCCTCGAAATGTAAGAAACATTATAATCGTCACAATGAGAATTACTCTTTATATACACCAGCTGCATTTCAAAGCGATGCGCTGTGATTTACTTGATCCACTTACTCTACAACTAATTTGAACCATTTGGATATTAGGTCCTAATGTTTTTGCGTATGAAAATGCATTATAATCAAACACATCTATATTGGAGTGTCGAACGTTTATAGTTATTTATGAAAGGTAAAGAGTGTTTTTTTTCCAGGTATAGAAGTTTAAGTTGGCATTACTTTCCAAGATGGCGACCGACTTAACAGCTGTCAAGTGATTTATTCTCAGTTTGTGGTTTGGCAATTCATCAAAAGGATCATCAAGCAAGGCGTAGATTCGTCGAATGGGCCCAAAACGAGATTGCCATTGCTCCCGATTTTCAAAAGCAAATTTTGTTTAGCGATGAAGCGCACTTCTGGTTGAATGACTACGTCAACAAACAAAACTGCCGCATTTGGAGTGAAGCCAATCCACAAGTGTATGTCGAAACACCGTTACATCCAGAAAAACTGACTGTTCGGTGCGCTTTATGGGCTGGTGGATTCCTTCTTCAAAAACGATGAAGGCCACAACGTTACAGTCAATGGTGATCGGTATAGAGCCATGATTACTAACTTTTTCATTCCTGAATTGAACAATAATGATGTCCAGGAGCTGTGGCTCCAACAAGACGGCGCAACATCTCACACAGCTCATGCCACAATCGATTTATTGAAAGACACGTTTGGTGACCCCCTAATGTCACGTTTTGGACCTGTGAATTGGCCTCCAAGATCTTGTGATTTAACACCGCTAGACCATTTTCTGTAGAGCTATGTAAAGTCATTGGTTTATGCGGATAAGCCACAAACGCTTGACCATTTGGAAGACAACATTCGCCGTGTTATTGCCGATATACGGCCACAAATGTTGGAAAAAGTCATCGAAAATTAGACGTCCAAATTGGACTACATCCGAGCCAGCCGTGGCAGTGCTATGTCAGAAATCATATTTAAAATGTAATGCCACAAGATTATCTTTCGAATAAAAAAAATTCATGTCAATTGAATAATACATCTTTGTTTTATTGCAATTTAAAGTTCTATACCTCTCAAAAAACACCATTTACTTCTATTATAAAATTATGTATTATTAAAAATGTTTTTATATTATAAAAAGCAGACATGATGTAATAAAGAAGGTTGAGCAACAAGAGGTATTTTCTGTACATGGATTCGATTTCGAAGATTTATTTAACTGTATCAAAATAGAAGATATAATTCAGGTACTTATAGATGCATATGCTAAATATGGTTTGAGTGATTACATTAGTTTGGAAAAGTTCAATACACTATATAATTCGTTTTGCAATACAGGAGAACTTCATTATTTTTGATAACACACTTTACAAACAAATAAAAGAATTGCCTCAGGGTGACGCTGCCAGTAATAGCTTCGTTAACCAGTATTTACACCACTATGAATCAAATCAAAGAAATGGACCATTTTGCCACTTATTAAGAAACATAGATGAATTAATTTTTATACGTCACGCCAGGGAATTTAAACCTAGCATTAATTTTATCCGGAATGTGGGGCTATGTAAAGTCATTGGTCTATGCGGATAAACCACAAACGCTTGACCATTTGGAAGACAACATTCGCCGTGTTATTGCCGATATACGGCCACAAAAATTGGAAAAAGTCATCGAAAATTGGACGTCCAGATAGGGTTAGATCCGAGCCAGCCGTGGCAGTCGTATGCCATAAATCATATTTAAAGTGTAATGCCACAAGATTATCTTTCAAATAAAAAAATTGCATGTCAATCGAATAATACATCGTTGTTTTATTGCAATTTGAAGTTCTATACCTCTAAAAAACACCCTTTAGAGTGACCCAGGACAGTGAATTAATTAAAATTGTTTTATTGGATCAACAAGCATAGAAAAAGTTAAGTTTTTAATTGTCTATTTCTGATGTATTTTAATGAAGTGTATAGTGCAGTGCTTCTCCAACTTTCGATACTGGTGACCCAATTATATTCATAATTTGTTTCGCCCCCCAATGTACAACAATGATGTATTTACTGCAATAAAAATGCCCTTTGACCCTAACGCTACAATGCGATCTCAATTATAAACTGTATAAGTATGAAATTTTGTGCATGTTACTTTTAAGCAATATATATTTTACCAAAAAAAATTACTTAAAATATATATTACTCACTTATCATTATGTTATTTTTCTTTCTCTAATTTTTAAAGTGGTAAAGATAGCAAAATGATATATTTATAATTATTTCCTTCATCATCCATTTCTAAAAGAACAAATGTCATTAGAAAAAGATTCTATCTATCATACCCATCACATCGGGCGTTATCGGGAACGTCTGCCTGAGTCTGGGCAAACTATCTGACGTTTGCGCAAAACATGTAAAAAAGCTTTTCCTCGTGCAATTCCAGTCATTTTTGGTCGACTCGATACTTCTATATCTACCGAATCTAGCTTGAATGTGCATTTTATAAACTGCACGTTGTAATTCACTGTAATTAAGTATTTAAAGCAGTAGATCAAAACAAAATCATACAAACATTTTTTAAGTAGTAAGCGAACAGTCGACGATAATAAAGAATCAACAAGTACATAAACGAGCATGGTTCCGAAAATTAAATCAAACAAATATTCTCAAAATTACTTAAGTTTTGGATTTGCCTCTGATGAAATAAATGAGGGGAAAAATTCCCCAGCTCGTTATTTGTAAAAACTTACAAATCTGAAGAAAAACATGTAAAATCATTTAGCCATGTTGGCAAAGAATTTTAAAAAGTATTCTCTTGATGAGGACAACTGAATAGCAAGTTAAGGCTGGATTAGGGATCTATTTCAAAATAATCCAGAAGGGCTCTCAAAATTCCGAAGAAGAAATCTTCATAGATTCCACATCCAGTGAAAAATTAAAACACAATTTTGTAATAAATCGCTCTTTGAATTTTGGGTAGAGGTGGATGATGAATTTTTTTTACCGAACACAAATGCACTTCATATACCATTATAATTTTCAACATCCTACTTTTGTTAAACCAGATTTTTCTGTGGTGGCTGCTTTGAAGATAAAATATAGATTTCAGCTAAATATAGAAAAATAACTCAGAATGTCAATTTCTGACATTAAAACCTTCCTTTGAAAAACTTTGCTCTACAAGACAATCCCATGGAACTCATTAACAATTATTAGATTTGTTCTTAATTTAGTATTAATAAATTATTTATAAAATACCTTCTTCAGTACTGATACATTAAGCGTATACTGGATGAAGTACCATCTCTTCGGATGAGTTAACTTTTTTTAAAAAATAAAGCATTGTTCTTGATATAATATATATCCTGTAAGGAGAGTAAAACTGCATGCACACGACATTGTATACAAAAATGTAAAATGGTTTTCTTTAGATAATTGTAAAAATTGTAAATAGTTTTAGAAGAACTGTAATTTTATATCTCACACATTTAGCATTTAGAATTAATGTTAAATAATGAAAAAGAAAATAAAATTCCGATGAAGAATAATTGTCTTACTTTTTAATATTTTATCGAGAACACTTCAAAATGTTTTAACCCGGGAGCAGGAGCGCACTCGATACTAAAGCTAATGATAATGCAGGAGGACTCAGTCCCCCAATCATTTGTTTTTAATTATTTTTTCTGTACAAGATAAAAATCGGATTTCCTGTTTATAAATAATTTAAGAGAAAATATACTTACCGGCTTTCAAGGAATGTTCAATTTTTCGTTGATAATTTGAAGAAAAAATCCAATAAAACTGAACTAAAATGATTCAAATGTGAAATACCTTAATAAGGGAAGCAAATCAGAGACACTTTTCCCTAATACTACAGGAATATTATTTACTTGCAAATCTGTCATATTTTGTTCAAGTTATTGTAGTTTTAATGAGCTTTCATGATCGAGTTAGTGAATATCAATCTCGTACTGTTCAGCTACACGAGGGTTTTTGGAGACCCACCTCGTAATTTTGAACTATTGTCGATTGACGAGGACGACTCTTGAGCTGGCCTCTTTTAACTACCACACTACTCCAACGTGAAGATGTTTTAGCTCTCAAGAGATTTAACGTGCATCTATCCCCTACACGGTGGGTCTTTAGTGGTACTGGACTTGAACGCGTGACACCTTTGATGATTAACAAATAGCAAGTTGAACTTTTTTTCTTTTTTGTTTCTATTTCACAATGTGAACTGAACCTTGTGGTATACTTATGGCTTCATATTTTAGTTGATGGAGTTCTTTAGGGAGCATTTGAAAAATTCCGTTTCGTTTCATGTTCATCGCGTTTCTCAATCATGAATAATATGCATTTCTTCAGCAGGATTCTTCTTTTGCTTGATCAGTTTCTTCAATAGAGATCACAGATGTCCCGTGCCACCACTCCTGGGTTAAAAGTGTATTCAAAATAAAAATATGGATATTCTAAAAAGAATTATGACATTTTTCACTGTGCTTTATATGTTTGAGAATACTCATAAAATAAATCTTGGCCAAATAATCCTTCAAATCAATCAATCCTTTTCCAAACATCATTTAATTATTTATTATTTACAATTTCCCTAAGCGAAAAACAAACACGTAAAAGATGGTTCGGACTTAATGTATAACTAACCATACCAGTAAGTTGGGAGGTCAATCAAATGATCAGTAAATGTATTATGCTTCCGGACTGAAAAGTGATTGATGTCTTCCTTTTCTTTCTACAACTAACGCACAGTATTTCAATAATTATTACAGTGATGATTTTTTTATCTTCCTATAATTTTTCTCAGGGACTGGGTTTCGTTTTTTCTTTTAAAGAGTTATATTTTAGGCTTAAAAAGAAAACGTAATAAAAAAATCTCTCATCGAGAAATTACAGCCAATTCAAAATTTTATTTATTTTTTTTAATATTGCTTTGGGTTTAAATATAGCTTTTTAATGACGGAAAAACGCCTGATGATAAACATCAATTATGTCAGTGTTGTTCTGTATTTTTCTTATTATGGAAGGAAGTATTTTATTTTGCTTCTTTCATGTTATTTTTTTAAAAATCTTAAAATTTTTGATATGCTCGCGCCTCACACTTTGATAAAGGCTGGTGTAGTGTCTGTGTCGTGTAGAGAAATCAAAACACATTACATCTACAGAGGCTCAAAATTCTCCGTTGTCACGATTGGGAAGTTTAGAGAGTTGAATGTCAGATGTCCTCGTTGTCATTTGTGACCGTTGTTTAAAATTACGAAGTCCGTCACCAATAGTGTTTTGATGAGCAACTTTTTTATAAATTATCAACTAAACTCAATAGAACTATTATGTAGTAGAAAGTAAAAGTGTAAAGCTTTGCTTGAAAACATTAGGTTCACTTTTTTTCTCAGTACTTTTCAAGAAAATTTATTTTATATCCAAAATGTCTTAAATCATAGAATCATTTTAAGGAAATGTACTTCTGATGTGCATTCCATAATGAATGTAAATTATTTAAGTACGGCTGATTGTTGCATGTAGTGTTTATTTTATTGTTTGGTGATTCGATTTTTTTGCTTAATATAAGTGGAATAAATACTAAATAATACCTTATATACCAAAATAAATCAGAAAAAATTAAAAAATGGGTGGAAATCTATAGTGTCATTTATTATAATAATAGTACATACCAGTGATGGCGAACATTTATGGATCAACGTGCCATTTTTTTCTAAAGAAGTGTTTAATAAGGTATGGACGTGCCTTCAAATAATTTTTACTTGAGATTATTGGGAAAATAATAAACTATATACTAACAACACAAAACTCTATATTTACTATTAAAATACCTTTTGACCTGTACAGTAGGAAATGTTTTAGTTATACCTGTTAATATACGTGTTATAATACGCAAATTAAAGCAAAAATTAGTGTGATTTCTGTTGTTGCAGATCGGATTACAAATAACATATTAGGATTTTAACATGTTACTTTAACTAGAATCCATGCTACATTGGAGTCATCTGCCAAACGGTTTCCAAGCAATTAATTATTTTTGATGTGGTTCACTTTTCTAACAAGAAGATTTGTGGTTGTTTCAAAATACCATTTTATAAATAATGTTTTACATATCACTATTTCAGAACATAAAACACACAATATTGTCATATTTCTAGATTCATCAAATTTCAAATACTTTATTACACTATCTTGCACTTTTTTATTCTTTTGCTGAACTAGATATATTAAATAACGGTTAAAATCGTAAATGTGACACAAATAAACTTTAAAATACAGCTGTGTCAATAAAACTGGCTATTCTATGCGTAGACAAACTTTGCATCCTAAGCAAGTGTAGTTCACGACGTAACTAAGGCCCAACAATAACAAACGAGTGTGCTCCTCACCTCCCCTTGAACGATCACTTATGATTTTTCGTAATACTTCATAATGAACTTTGTTATTTTGAGATAAAATGCAAACCATTTTGATCGCTGCCGTGCCCAAAGCATTGTGTCACGTGCCATCAATGACACGCATGCACTGGTTCGCCATCCCTGGTATAGACTCAATTGCAGAACAAACAAATTATTTAAATATTATAATGTAGCACAATATCTAGTTTCATCTCTATAACTAAAATTTCTTCAATAAAAAGTAGATATAATGGTCCAAAATACTTGTATACAATTTTCTATTCAGTAGATATTTGAAAGATTACCAAACACAATCTATGTATACATTTTTCCTTACAAAACGGTAGGGATAATATTTTGGCTGGAGAAGGAACGCTTTAAAATAGATAAAATAGATAACCCTTAATTAATGGTACAATGTCTGAGCAAACGGTTTGATTTTTAATACAAAATTGCGAAACGAGTGATTTGACTACGTGGTTATTTTGTATAAAATTGTGACCCCATTTTATAATTAGACTAGACTCTAGAATGCTTGAATAAAATTGTATTTCTTTAATGATAAACGTTTCTGAAAATAATCGTTTCACAAAGAAGAAATATTCTCCTGAGTGCTTGAAAGAAAAATATGAAGCCATTTTATATCATATGCCCCTTACAGTTTAAAATTAATGATCAATTTTCTTTAGTTTTTGAAGAATGTTCATGTATTATTTTTCAAACCTATACCTCCTATACATCTGCATCATCAATCAAAGGATAATGTTGGAATTCGACATACCTAAGCCATAAAGTAACAATTTCACATTATTTTTATATCAGAAGCTATTAGAATGTCAGAAAACTCTGTACCGACCATATTGTTTCACTTTTGGTTAAATATATTATGGTTTACATTTTAGGTGCTGCAAATAAGATCCCAATAGACATTAAACATAAAAATTATAATGTTTCGCCAAAGCATTTAAGCTATAAATAACCTTTTGATGTCTACTTTTATTAAAATTATCTTTTTCACTACACATAATCTATTAATGCATTAAAACTATTTTTAAAGGGTTTGCTTTGTTTGAAAAACTGAAGTACAATATAGGTTAAGAAAAAAAACTCATTTTTCATTTAAAAGTTTCAACCATAACTTTTTTCTTCTAAACATTTTCAGTTTTTTAATTTTTAAAAAAACTTAGTATATTATATGTAGGGTATCAAAAGGAACTATTTTGTAAAATGTTAGATCATATCCCTTTCAAGTGGGCAATAACTTTAAATAAAACAGCATTCCAGATAAACGTCATCTGGTGGGCTTACAAAACGCCGACACAAATAATATTCAGGCACGTGCCTACTAACCACTATTTGATAAAGACGTCTTCAATTTTTGAGCAATATTGCTCACTAATCAGGAGGTAAGTTTCAGTCACAATGCGCTTCTTAGATTTCTAACGTTCTCCTAGAGGGGACTACTTTACTTTCTACTTTTTATTATAGACTCCATGTTTTAGTTCCTATTACCTTGTAAATTATCTCCCCTGTAAACTTTTCCTTATAACTTCAAGAAGCCTTTTCATTTGCATTATTTTTATTCCAGTTGTGAAACGGAATCCGTAAGTTAAAAAAAAAAAAACCTAGACGCCACACCACTTAGACCCCGCTATCTGTGGAGTCTAACTTTGTTTAGGAGATTTTGGTTAGACTGTCATATATATATATATATATATATATATATATATATATATATATATATATATATATATATATAGTCTAATTCTCTACAAACAAGAGATGAACTTTCACATCAATCACATTCTAAAAAAACACAGAGAGAGAACATACAAAGAAGGACACTAAAAAAGGATGCTGCAGTATTATAAACATTGCTGACTTAGGACAACGGATATATAAAAAAAATTACATAAAAGTGGGGTTGAACATGTTTTTTCGCCAGCCAACCTTCCCCCTTTATGTGAATAATACTGAGCAAAAACCTATTGAAAGTAATGGATAGGAAAATCTAAATCCATTACAAAATAGAGGTGACTTTCCTAAAAATTGCACTTGAAAATGCAGATCCCGCGCTAAATCTGAGTGCAATAAGTAAGTTATTGCCAGATTCTGGATCCTAATGCAGATTCAAAGCTAGTGAATGGCTTAATTGTAGCACTTAACAAAAGTATAAAAAGAATAGAAACAAAAATTAATAAAATAGTTACAAAAAACCATAACTTTAAAGACACTAGATAATATATGCATTAAAAAATAATAAGTATTTTTAACTAATAATAGAAAATTGAGTTATCTATAACTATGAAATGTGTAAATTTATAGAATTAAACTATAATTAATCTAAGAATTATTAACATAGTTTTATCTACGAAGGAATTGAAGAAAAATGTATGTTGAAGACCTTAAAAAATATTTTGGTGATAAGTATATTTAAAATTGAAACTTTCATTTCAATATTAAAAACAATGAGACAGTGTATGTAATAAAAACTGTCTTTTTGAATGGCAGAAAAATATATTTCATTTCAGATAGAAGAAACTTACATTTAAATGTATTTGTAAAAGGTGAGATGCAGAGTTAAAAACTTATTTTGTTAATGCAATGAGAACACTTATGTACTTTTTCAAAGAATGTAAATTGAAAATGTGTTTTAATGTTTATTCAAACTCAAATATCAGGAAGCTATGTTAAATCTTTATAATGGATTTAGTTCAAAACTAACGATGAATCAAGAATCAGTTAAGATACCCGACAACGTTCGGAACTATCATTTTGAAAAACCACATATATGGACAATTTTCATGATAGTTAGTGTCACTCAGATTAGAATACATGCATGAAATTGTTTTAAGGACACACACACATACATTTTGACAAACAAATTTATTTAAATATAATATTTTGGCAAACAATTAACTTAGAATAATCTTTATTCCAAATGTTTTTTCTTTTGTGAAAAATAGACCCATTACAATAATATTTTGCCTGTATATAGCTCAGATGACTCTACAGAGTCTCAACTAGATTTTTTTTTTAAATTCTCATTATCTTCAGAATTACCACCAATTGAAATAATTATTCGCGTTTTTTTCTTAAAATTGCTCCCCTCTGTTGTCGTAAAATATGAATAAACCCACTTCTAAGTTATATATTTCCAAAATTCTAGTTGAGCCTCTGAACAGCGGTCTGAGCTATAAGCAGGCAAATTATTATTGTAATAGAAGCAATTTTCACAAAAGGAGAACATTTTAAAAGACGGTTATTCTAAGCTTATTTTTTGCCAAAATATTGTATTTACATAAATTTCTTTTGTCAAAATGTCCTTAAAACAATTTTATGCATATATTCTAATCTAAGTTATATTAAATATCATGAAAATTATCCATTTATGCGCTTTTGAAAATCACGGTTCCGAACGTAGTCGGATACCTGAAAGTTAAAATTTAGTAATAAATACAATCACCACTTACATTCATCAAATACTCCTATTTTGTCTGTAATGACCAAGATAAAATAATAACAACAAATTATGTCTTATTTTGAAGTACGAAAGTAAAACAAAAAGTTTGCGAGTTTAGAAACTGATGACACTAAAGCATATTTGAAAGAAAATTTTCAGAAAACTGCATTAACAATCTACCTATCATAAGGGATGTGAAATAATATATACGAGTAAAAAATATGAAATAAGAAACAACTATTTATGAATACAATATTTGACTCCAAGAAGAAGAATTGATTAGAAGAAGTAAATAAAAAAAAGCATCACGAGTATTTTTAAAGTAACTATTGCTGACTAAATTGACGTATACAAAAAATATTTAAAATGTTCTATTATTTATTATAAATTATGCGCATTTCATCTTCATTACATATTATTATAAGGCTAGGTAATAATCTCTAAAATAAGCAGATGCATAAGAACCTAATAAAGCAAAATTATGTATTTAAACAATATGCATATTTTAGTACTTAGCCATCAATTGTCATTTTTCAAAGAGGAGGGCCATTTACCAGTGAACAAAATATTCTATAAATGAATACAGTTTGACTTTTCGAGGTATTTCTAAACGATTTATATGGATTGTTTTTCTTTACTTAATAAATATAATTTTTTTTTAAAAAGCAGAAACATTGGTTTTAATTTTCGCCCAAATGAAAGTGACATTTCTGTGATAACTCCACTATTTGAAAAGAAAGATGACTGTCCATACTCCTATAGAGAGCTCAGAAAGCTGGGAATGCATGCGATATCGCCTGCTTCCGCCAGATGCGTGAGTAGTACAGTGGAAGCACGTTAAAAAGCATCGTTAGCACCAAGGATGCCTCTGAACAGTGTCAACAAGGGGGAAAACAATTCTTAGAAGCAGAAATTGGGATTGTTAGTGAAATCTATAGCCGAATGCGAAATGTGTATGGCACCGAATTTTTGAACCTCAGATCGTGATTCCGATTTTGTAGAGATTTTCGTAGTGGAAGAAGCAGTATTGACAACAGGTCATGACCTGGTCAAGCGAATACGGTTATTACCAAGAGTGCAGTTGCAGAGAGTTGCGTCTCGGGAGAATTAATCAGTGAATAACCCCTCGAGAATTAGCCCAGCAAAGAAAATTTTCACACAATACTGCATGAAAGGTTGCAATACCTAAAATTTTGCACGCATGAGTGACAAAATATTTGACATAGGAGAAGAAGATTCATTGCTTGTCTGTTAATATGCAACATCTTATGCGGTATGAAGAGATGGGGAACAAATTATTTTCAATGATTATTGCAGCTGATAAAACATGGTGCCATCACTTTGATCCAGCCACCACAACTTGAGCAAGGAATGATGACATCCTTCATTCACATGGCTGAAGAAAGCTCGCTCTTTAACTATAGCTGGTAAAGCAGTGTTTCTCAAACTTTCACAATTGGCGACCCAATTTTCAATCATAATTTTTATCGCGCCTCCCGTATACAATACATTTGGTATTTGTTACTTCAAAGTAATATTTGTTTCAGGCAAATTACTTTTAAGTAGTAGGAAAATTATTATTCTTCTTTTCTCTAATTTTTAAATTGTACCAGATGACAAAAGAATATTTAACTAAAAATTTATTTCCTCTATCATCCATTTCTAAAAGTATAAATGTTATTAGAAAAAGAGTCTAACCTATTTTGCTCTCTATCATATCCATCACATTTGATATTAATATTTATAGTGAGAAGACTTCAGAGTGTTTTAACCCGGGAAAGCAAACGCGCACTCGATACTAACATTAATAGTCGCGCGAGGTGCGAGGTGAATGAGACACCCTTATATATATATATATATATATATATATATATATATATATATATATATATATATATATATATATATTAACAATTCTTTTTTATTGTACATGATAAAAAACTAAATTCCAGTGAATAATGTGACTAAGAGGAAATACACTTACCTACTTTAAAGGGCTTTTCATTTTTTCTTTGACAATTTGAGAAAAAATTGATGAAAACTGAACTAAAATGTTTCAAAGGTAAGTAACCCTAAAAAAGGACATAAATCCCAGACACATTTCGCTAACTTTACAGGAATGACGTTTGCAAGCAAAAACGTTATATTTTGTTAAAATTATTGTAGTTTTACTGTATTTGGACTTTGAGTCCCGTGTTACCCCGCCCGGGTTCAAATTGTATTGAATATAAAAAAAACTATATATGTGTGTGTGTGTAGAGTGTTCTCTCTCTCTAAAAAAAGAATTGAGTAAAACGCGTATTTCATCATGCTTTTTAAGTTTCAGAATACCCATAAAAATAAACCTTAGCTAAATAATAATTGAAAGGGCTCTGTGTGCTTTTTCAAAGATCATTTTTCTCTTTCACATGGAGAAAAAGCGAAACAGAAATAAATACATTATGTGCAACTTCCCTGAATGAAAAACAAAAACATAATAGAAGAGACAGAACTAATCATACCAATAAGTTCTAAGGTAAAACCATGAAAACGTTGATGTCTAACGCAAATCTGCTTTCTGGGTGAAAAGTCAATAAGTTTTCCTTATTATCCTACAGCTAATTAAACAGCATTTTAATAATAATAACAGTGATGAATTTTTTATCTTCCTAGAATTTTTCTCTGGGTCTTAGTGTTTTTTTTTTTCTTTTCTGAAGGAGTAGTATTTTAGGTTTAAAAGGAAAATGCATAATAAAAAATAAATCTCTGATCGTGGGATTACAGCAAATAAAAAAAATGCTTTTTTTAAATTTATTTATAAGATCAGATAGTTAATTTGTGAAGGTCCCCTTGGACCTCACTTTGAGAACGAGAATAAGTAGGAGTCAGATAAGAGCCAGTAGACATTTTTATAAATAACTTTCTGTATTTGGTTATCTTATCCAAATAGAATCAAAGACTTATTAACAAATATATCTAACTAGTATTATGAGGTTTTTTAAAGGGCATGTCCTTTAAATTAACTTAAATATTTAATGATCCAATTAATTAACAATTAGAATATCGATCACGCAGAGATTACCACGATAAGAGATCCCATATTTATATTTGATAATGTTCCTATTGAACATTTAACTTTAATCTCACTCCTAATATAAACGTTTAATGAGACTTCAAATATAAATCAATATTTACCACACAATCTCAACTCTTCTTGAGAGTAAATTATCCACCAAGAAATCTTCAATTATAAATTTCTAATTTCACTATTATACCTTTCTGCTTCAATCTCTCTCTCCTACTGCTCTAACTTTACTATTCCGTTTGACATAAATACTTTATCTAATCTGCATAACAAGGAATCATGTCCTCTCTTTGGAGCTGGTGGGAAATAGGTAGGGAATTAAATTTCCCTAAAAAGGACGACTCAGAAGGTTAGTGATAAAGTTCCGTATAGATTTGTCACAAATTAACATATCAAAGTGAAAACTCTTATTTTTGATGACGTAATATCGCCAGCTGATATATATATATAAAGTATATTAGTTTAAAAGCGTATTTTTTATATGTCAGAAAGCCTTTTTTTACTTCGTTCAGGTAAATTAATTTTTTAAACCTTTAATTTTCGATATGCTCACGCCCCCCTTGTAGAGTTATCACTCCCCTTAGAGAGGCGAGACCCACAGTTTGAGAAATGCTATCGCAAAGTCATATTAACGTGTTTCATGGACGTAGATGGAACGCTACCGTAGGAATGCATTCCTACAGACACGACTGCCATTGCTGCCACGTACTGTGCCACATTTTGTGAACTGAGAAACAATATTAAAGGTTACAGCTGTGAGGTTTGCAGTTATAAGTTATCTTCTTGCATAATAATGTTCGTTCTCATGTGGCTGTGGCGTGAAAAACACTGTTATGAGAGGTTCTCAAACATCCCCATTACAGCCTGGACCTTTCACTGAGTGTCTACCACATCTTCGATTAATTCAGGACAGCTCTGAAGGGAAAGTGATTTATCAGCGATAATGAGATCCAATCTGCTATTGAAATTTTGTTCCATAATCCCCACTGAAGGTTCTTCACTCAGTGTCTTCATCATCTCTAGGGATACTTGATTCAACCAACAAGCATACTTTTTCGTGTGTTTTTTTCTTTGTATACTAATACTTTGTATACTTTGTATACTATACAATTAAAGCATTTATCAAATTGACTGTAGTGCCACTTTTCTTTGGGTGACATTTATATTTCTGTACTGTTTTTAAGACGATATATGAACTGCATCAAATACTTTCAACCTTATTTGCTACGAAAAAAGAAAAATATATGAGAAGAAAAAACATAGCAATTCGATCAATACTCACATTTTATATAAACATTTGCTTTTGTTAGTTTTATGGAGAAGACAGCATGAGAAATGTGTCGTTTCTCATAAATTATAAACTCCGTATATATGTGTATCAAGTACCCCTGAAAAAATAATATTGGTATTAATTGGTACTTTTAATTGATGCAATGAACATATACAAGAATTTCTTGAAATAATGGGGACCAAAATATATTCATTTTATTTTAAAAATAAGATATCCATTGCCCCCTCCGAGAGCAACAGTGCATGATATACCTTAATCAAATACCATACAATTTGATCAAAAGAACATTTTATGTATGAATTTAAGCCTTAAAATTTTATATAATTACTCTAACTTTATTTTACTTTTCTTGAATGTATATGTATATAAAATAATGAAATCTCATATAAATTCGGTTCTAAACAGTTATTGTTAAATTCGGTTCTAAACAGATATTGTAAGTATAGTATTAAAGTATTCAGTTTTAATGTAGCTTAAATACCTGTATGTTCCATTGATTATTTACGCAACAATTAAAACTAGATTAATTAAATTAAGTACGTGTTCATTTCTAAAGATATATAATTGGAAGTTTATAGAGATAAAATATTCATGAATGTATTTAAATTTCATTTAAATGTTTACCCACATTTAAATTTGCATAATCTAAAAGGTGTGTAGCATTGGAATTAAATAGTGAAAGTTTGCTCTGAAAACCCTATTCCATATTGAATATAAAGCACTGTATATTTAACTGGTTTGATTGTTTAGGTTTTATAATTCAAACTGAGTATTTATCTTATGAAAATATAATCTTTTATTTAGGATTATAAACATATATAATTTCAATGCTTAATACATTTGTGAATCACAATAAATGATGAGATTATTCTTATACAATTAATTTCCATTGTACAGTTAAGTGCAGTCAACTAGACATGACTGCATGACATTTAACAAGGTATTGTCTATTTCTAACTCCTATTTAGGAGTTAATGAATATGATATGAGATCATATTGAAATATCTATGTGCATAGTTTTATTATATCGTAATCCATTATGATTCTGATTGCGATTCAAAATATTGAGTTGCTTTTGTCTTCACATACCAGAAAAATAAATACGTAGCATTCAAATTGCGTAGGAAATTATATAACTAGAACTTTTCTTTATTTAATCTGTTTTAACATATTTGAACATATTAATTATTCTCCTTTAAATATAATTAAATAAATATGGTTCAATTTTCAATTTTACTTTAATTAAACATTTTTTTTATTTTGCCATTCATATATCAGTAACGAAAAATATTGTTAAAAAATTGAATTCAGCTTTTTGAATAAATTATATATTATATTTAAAATGCTTAGATACTGTTTCCCAAACGTTAAAATATGAATATCTTTTACGCCTAATTTATATGAAAATGGACATAAAGTTGAATTCAATATTACTTAGTCTCTACCCGAAATAATATTTAAAGATAAATAATTCACATTTATAAACATGCGCTGTTATGCAAGCATAATAAAAAATCACTGGGTAATGGAAAATATAAAGAAATGGGTTAAGGTAAATGTATTTTCCTACCCTTAATGCTTTTAAGTCGTCACTTTCATTTCGTCAATCAAGTTGTTCGATCGGAAAGCAACACTTAAACATAGATCACCCTTGTTCCAAAGTATAAGCAGGAACAATTAAAGGTAAATACTGAATTTGAACTTAATGCAGTCACCTATCGAATTATTTTTAAATCTGTAGGAGTAAGATTTTGAAATTGAGCTGAACATTCCATTTGATTTAGGACTTGATCGTCAATTTTTTATCAATATTCCTAGCTTGATGAGATAGACTGTTATTTTTCAACAGGATGAACTCATCACCAATATCATCAGCTTAAAGTAATCTGTGGAATAACAATATGATATCGAATTGCCATATTTACTGAATGAATGGAAAAACAAAAAAGCGTGACTAGACAGAGAAACTTTAGCGAAAATCATGATTCAACCTCCTGAAGTTTTTTTTTTTATTTTCCAACTATATTATACTTTTAGTGTGTAGGAATTTTCCATTTATAAGCAAACAACTCTAATCTCTCTTCACTCCAGAAAAAAAGGCATTCGTGCAGAAGAATGAACTCTCATTGCTGCCCTGTACAAGTAAAGTTTTACTCAATATAACTATGCACTTCTACATCGTTGACTAAGTTGGACACATTAAGGTGTTTATATGCAGTAGTAGTAGAAATTGTCGTCCCTTGCTTGGCACACATTATGTAGTGGATAATGTAAAAATATATTCTTCCAAAATGGTAACTAGAAAATAATCTTAAACAGGAATTTTAGCGTTTGGCGACCTGAAGCAGGTTTTCTTTAATTTAAATTTTCAAATTCGAATTGAATTTTGAGTCTTTGAACCATAATAGCAGACTCATTCAGACTTTGATGCTTCAACTTGGGATATTTCCAGTTCCTTACAACTGACTAACTACCCATTGAGCCAAATAAATAAACAACATCTCTTACATATGGTTAAAAATATAATTTGTTACAATCCCCCTGGGTTCCACCCTGGACACCAAGATTAATTTGAGGCAAAGAATCACTAAGAACCATTTGTATAGTAATAACTTGTATTTATTATATTGATTCAAATCTCAGAAACTCTAATAACATATAATATTTCTATGTTATGTCAAACAATAGGGATTTACCTATAATATTAAATTAAATTACGTATTATGAAATTGATCAATAATTACGCGTAAGATCAAGTAAGGTCTACCGAAATAGGAGGTTCGAAAAATACAGGTAACTCGAATTATTAGCTGGCATTAACTTAAACTAGTTTCAATAAACTAACGATTGTTTTAAGCGATAATAAACTAAATTATATCACCGTTGTTATTGACAATATTTAGGCATCTTCACAAGATGCCTCAAAATTGATAATTTTAATTATTATTTATAAAAATAGGAATGTAAATTACTAACCGTAACTCTTCAATATCGCAATCCAATTGAATCCTCCAAACTTGAGGCTACTGCTGCTGGCTTAATAGCCTTCATCCTTGCTAGCTTACAACGCTCTACTTAAATATCCTATTTACTTTGCATATCCCGTT
Organism: Trichonephila clavipes; assembly: GCA_019973935.1. Lineage (NCBI taxonomy): Eukaryota > Metazoa > Arthropoda > Arachnida > Araneae > Nephilidae > Trichonephila > Trichonephila clavipes. The sequence continues at coordinate 157,348 of BMAU01020011.1, forward strand.
CGCTTTTTGGAGTTGATTGGAAATATACGCGAATTTATAATCCCCAAAAAGACGCGTAAGAATTAGTGGAAAGGTTCCGTATAGATTCGTCACAAATTATACAAATAAAAATAAAACATTCCTTACATTATGAAAGCGGGATATGTGCAATTTCTTTCGACTACTAGAAACGTGTCTTGAAATAAATAGTAGTGGGTATTATTGTTTCATAAACATCTTTGGAAATATTTTATGACCATTCCTTTAATCCACATTTTTTGTCATTATTTTGATTTTTTACACTTTAGGTGCCAAAAACTGGTTGGAAATGAAAGTTTTAAAACCTGTGTACGTTTGCGCAATATGCATATTGTAAAATTTAAATATTTGTTGGTAATTTGTTATCGAATGTTGAATGTTTAATAAATATTTAAAACAGTTAATTCCTTCTTATATTAGATAAAATATTAGAAATAAATATCTGCCACGATTACAGCACAAATGTTTTAAATAATAAAGTACGGAATATACCGATACAAAAGAGCGCTTAAAAGTACTTTCATGATATCCCAATAGAATATTTAACATGAAGTATTGTTTTTATCAAATTTCAGAGATATTTGGTGAAATTTCACGTTTCTCATTTCAATCACAACTCGATGAAACTTAGTGACGTATTAAGTTTATTATTTATATCAGGAGTGCCAAACTTTTGGGATCTGTGGTCTACTCCACATTTAAAAATCGAAGGCATCTACCAATGAAAGAGCTAACTTAAAGTAACGTACATGTTTATATATTTATTTTCGGTAACAAGAAAAAAGGTAATTATCCAATTTTTCTAAAAAGACTTAACATTATTTTTTACAAAATAAAAATTTACTGATGAAAATAATCAGAGTATTCATTTATCAAAAATTGACCATCCTATATCCACTCCATTTAGTTGAAATTTGGCATTGTATATCTGTGACAAGTTTATCATATTGTGGCTGGTACGAGCTTATTGCAATGCGTAAACACGAAATTAAATGTTCATTTGTTAAACGCGACCGATGTTTGGTTTTTATGGCGTTCGTGGGTGAAAAATCAAATTCGCAAAGATACATCGATCCAAAGTATAATTTCAAATACAAAATCAATTTGTAAATATTTGGAAATGTTTCCCCAGAAATTAATTTCCAAAAATCTGTATCGCTAGATGCTCTGGATTTAAGAAATATATTGCATCTTTTTTTTTTTTTAATTTCATAATTTTTTCCTCGACCTTGACTGATGTGGTATCTATTAAATGTCCTATTTTTTCAGATACTCCATCAATGTGGACATTTTCATTAAATGGAAATATCATAAAAATGAGCATTTCTTCCAACCTAATTAAGTCAGCGAATCTTCTTTCAAATTCTTCAAACAAACCATCCAAGTGTTCGGCAAAATCTTCAAAGTCTCGGTTTGGAATATGGATGCACACTTCCTCCATGTTTTTGAAGTTTCTCAATTTATGTTTTCTTAATTGAGACGCATACCTTTTTATCGTTTCTTTGAAAGTTTTAATCACGCTCACCATGTCTGTTAAACTTTTATTCTTTCCTTGTAGACTTAGGTTTAAGTCGTTAAGTTTTACAGTGATATCGTAGAGAAAAGCTAGTTTCATGAGCCATTTCTCATCTTCTAATTCAGTAATGTGCTCTCCTTTCATTTGTAGAAATTTTTTTTTATTTCTGGTAGCATAATACGAAATCTTTCTAAAAATACACCACGGCTTAGCCACCTCACGTCTGTGTTCATTAAGAGATATCCGTACTCTGACTCAGTTTCTCCCAAAGCGCCCGAAATTGTAGTCTCGGAAGACTTCTTGAATGAATTGAACTGACGATTATAAAAGCAATTTGCACTATATCATTAGACTTCAGTATTTTTGAACACAATACCTGTTGATGGATAACGAAATGATAGCTGGTATAACTGGGAATTTTCTCATTGCACAAGGCAATAAAACCAATTCGATTTCCGATCATTGCTAAAGCTACATCTGTTGTAATAGAAACACATTTATATATTAGAAATCCTGTCTTCTCAATAAAGTTTTTAAATGAACTGTAGATATCTTGGCCTCTCGTCTGTCCTTTGAATGGAATTATAGTTAATAACTTTTCTTTTGAAGTCATATCTTCGAAAACCATTCTCACAAAAACGAATAACTGTGCAATGCCACTAATATCCGTGGATTCATCAAAATGAAGTGATAGGAACTTACATGCTTTTAAATCGACATTTAATAAATCCTCCAAATTATTATTCATAGCTTCAGTTCGTCGCATCACAGTGTTACGCGACAAAGAAATATTATTTATTGACGATATTATTTTAGATTTATTTTTAAAATCATGGAAAAGCACTTTTCCTGTTTTACAGAAAGCTTCTTTTATCAATTCTCCATCTTCGAATGACTTCAAAACTTCTATAACTTTGAACGACGTGAATTAGCTTTAGTGCCTGGTCTCGTAAATAAAGATTGCTTTGTAAATGTAAATTCGACTTTAATTCATGCACTTTAACTTTTTGAAGTGCACTGCCGATTGAAACGTCTGTAGCGTATTTTAAGAGCATGGTTTTAAAATGTCTTTCGATGTTTGCTTTTTTGGTAGTGCCACACTTGAGTTACATATGAGACAAACACATTTCTCCTTCATCATACCAAAAAAGAAATAATCTTCCCACTCATTGTGATAATGGTATGTTTTACTTCTCTTAGCACTGGTACCTAGCTGAGTCATTTTGGACGGGTTGTTGAAACAGAAAATTATCGTATCAGTGCGGTAGGAAGCGAGCGACCTGCAACGTAAAGCGATTAACTGAAAACTGATTCTAAACGGGCGGGTGTGACTGGTAGACTAGTCGAGTCGCCGCGTCGCTATCATCGCACCGACTACAGGATATAATCTAAGTATCCCACTTTGTCAAGATGTTTTTATTTAATTCTCCACTGTAAAACAACAAATTCATTGTAATACTTTGCGCAGTTTGTTTTAGGTTTTAAAGCGTAAACTGTGGTAAATTTTTATTTTAAATAATTCATTAATTATATGTCATAAGTCATAAATTAAATTGTTAATATCCGAGGTTATTATCTGGATGGTCACACGGACTACCTAAAATGTCCTCACGGTCGACGTCTTGGCCACATTTGATTTATATGAATCTATAAGAGTTTTTTTTTGCATTAATTTACTTAACACGTTTGTTTAAATTGATGAAAAAGTTTAAACTAAATTAATTAGTTTTCTAGGAAGTACAATAAAGAATCAACTTTAACAGGAAATTAAAGAAAACAAAAAAAAAACAGGGTTACTTTTTATTTATCTAAGGAACAATTCCTTAAAATATGTCCAGCTCTTTTCAAGTTATCTAATTGAAACATATGTGGCGTTTTAATTAAATAATGAATATACTGAAAGGAAAATATTTCAATTGTTTTGTTCTTCCTTAAGTTACTTTTAATCATAATATATCTTAATTCATTACATTTATTTTTTTGTAATGTCTTAAAATTCTTAATTGCTTACTTTGCGATATTTATTTTAAGAGCATTTTTCATTTAATAAAGTTGAAATTAAATTAAATAAAAATATTTCTGAATTCAATATAAAACTTGAGAACTTGCCCTCAGGTTCTTAACTAAAAGAGAAAATTTTCGATTAAGAAATACAATCAAGCAGATAGCGTACCCGATGTTTACTTTTCCTAAAAAATTATTTTCTGTATGAATGGAAAAAGAATATATTTACTTCTAATTTGAAAACAAATAATAAGTTTTACTTTATTTATTTTATTAATTTCATATTTTTAAAAATTGTATAAACTCAGTTTTTATATAAAGCTATAAAAATACTTGAGAAAACTCGATTCGTTTGATGAATAAATAGGAATTGGTAACAGAAATATTCAATGTCATACTTCATAAAATGCATTCCTCACGCATTTGCTCATGTTTTGCCGCTCCGAAATATCTTAGTAAGGAAGTTTTAAAAAAAAGGTAGTATTTTATAGATATTTTCAAGGTATTAAAAAAACTTCATTTCCGATTGAAGTTAAATTCTACTTTATTTACATACAGTAAGAAATCATTAAAACACAAGTTCAGTAAAAAAAAACAAAAAAAAATCACAAAAATGATACCACATGAATGTTTTGTTATTGAAATATTGATTGATAGGATTGTGGTTTGATTTTTTGTTATACATTAAAACAATAAGGTATAGTTTTAAAAAATCTAAAAAACACGCTTTAATAGTGAATCGAACTAAAAAGTATAAAAAAAAAATTCTTAATATAAGAATAAAATTATTAAGGAGAAAATTAATATCATTGGGCTAAAAGTGTGGTTAATTGTTATAATTTCTTATTAGTTCTATTCCGAAATGCTGAGTTAGTGGTTAGTGTAAAAATATAGTACCAACCACACCCCACGCTTTTACCACAATGACATTAATTTTCTCGTTAATCCTTTTATTCTTATATTAAGAATTATTTATTTACTTTTGAGTTCGATTCAAAATAAAAGCGTGATTTTAAGTTTTTTTTTTTTTAAATATGATTCATTTTTCATTTTTTAGTTCGATCTACAATAAAAGCTTGTTGTATTTTTTTTTTAGTTTTTAAAACTATCATTTATTCGTTGTTGAATTTATAATTGAGTTTGATATTTGGAGCCGGAATTTGTCTTCTCTTCAATGAATATTAATTAATGGGTCTGAAGGGTATTTATTCTCTCTGTTTAAGGGGACTCGGGTGAGTACCATATCATTATATTTCAAAGATTCCGTCTCTATAGATACAGGTCTAACTAATAAAAGTATGTTTAGAAGAAATATTAATGTCAATCGTATTATAACCTTTTAAACGTATTGCTTTAATGCTAATTTGAATATTCATTTCCAAATGTATTGCTTTATCAAAATAAAAAATATATATATTTAGCATTTAGAACATAAATTTATCACATTTTAAACGTATTGATATAATATTAATTCGTATCATCACTTCTAAACGTATTGCTTTATAAAAATATAAAATATTTAGCAGTTAGAACATAAATTATTATTATTCCCATGGAAGAGTCCTTTTTTTATTTCCATTTTCAGGAAAAATTATGCACCCACCCTATCCTTTTTCACATAAAGAACACTTTTTCTTTATTTTATTTGTATTCACCAGCAGCCTATTTGCTGCTTTAGGGTAACACCTTAATCTTTTAGTCGTCAAATCTGGAAACGATATAAGGAATTAATCGCCAAATATCAAAATCCTTAGAATCCTTATTTTTGAGGATCCTGATGAGGACAATGAAACAAAATTATGAAATTATTATATTATCATCCTTGACAAGTGTGCAAAATTTCGAATTAAACTGGCATTTTAAAGTGGATAAAAATTGAGTGCAAATATTCCATTACATACAAGTGAAACTTGTAAAAGTGTGTTAAAAACCAAGTGAGAAGTGGCATTTAATATCTTTGAAAAAAACATTTTGGCAGAATATATGCCCATATATTAAAAGTAAATTTTCACTGTAATGCATTTGCAATCATTCTGTCCTATAATAGAGTGTAAATACTAAATAATGTATTGAAATTATAGTAATTTAAGGACATATTTTTTTTCTTTTAAAGCACTATTTTAAATTTAAATTCAGAAAAGAAAACACATATATCTATATCAAGAAAAGATTTAAAGCACTAATATACATTATAAAAAAGTAATCAGTAATATTGACTTGATAAAAATTCCTGACTGCTTTTTTTAGGTTATTGAATGACATTAAAACCGGAAAAAATAGGAAACTTGAAAATTTATACGTCGAATGTATTTTATCTAGGTGTTCGCAATACTTATTAGAATTAGTTCTCAATAATTATAATTAAATCAAAATGAAAAATACATAGGAGTTTGATAAAAAAATATGGAAAAATCGAAGAAAATACGTTACCATTGAATAATACGATACAGAAAGTTGTTGGAATTAAAAAACAAAATGTTTGCTAGCTTTTTGGAGTATTATAGAAAGCATTTTCTGCAAGTTAATATTGCACCATTCATTCTGCTAAGGACACTCAAGATCTTTCAAAAATATTGAAGGTTAATATATAAGTAGAATGCAGAAAGATTTCTCTCAAAAGTAAGCCACGGTCATAACAATATATTAACCCTTTACCTACTGATGATACTTAAAAGTATAGCTCATTTTAAAATTACATAAAATAACATTTTTTACGAATACTCTGATGATACTTATATATAGCAGAAATATTCTTTTAACTCCATTCTTCCAAGATATATGGCAGCACGAGTTCTATGATGAGTATTTTAGCGGGGAACGTGATTAGTTTTATAGCAGAAATTGGAGTTTCCAGTTAACATTTTCATCGGATTGCGAAGATTGTTATTTTTGTTTCGAGTGAGTGAATATTAACGTCGCACTGTTCAGCTACACAAGAGCTTTTAGCGACGGACCACGTAATTTTGAACCATGGTCAAATGAAGTGGACGACACCTGAGCTGGCACCCCCTCTCCTAACTACCAGACCACACCACGGGAGGATATTTCAGCTCTCGACAGATTTAATGTGCATCGCTGCCCTACACGGCGGGTCTTTAGTGGTACTGGGCTCGAACTCATGACATGCCTGCCATGATCCTATACCTTGACCACTGGGCTACCGCAAACCATTTTTGTTCGGAAAAAAGTAGTTAATGTCAAAAAGTAAGTGCCTTTTTTTTGTATGTTAATGAAGTCCTTAGAAAACAATTTGACTGTTTATTTTTAGTGAACAGTATATATAATTTTTTTCACAGTTGAATATCTTTAATTAATTAATTAGCTCTAACGGATTAAATTTCCCGAAGTGGAGTATTTTGTTTATGTATATCCCTTAATTTTCAATGCAGTGATTCTAAGAAAAATTTGCATGCAAAAAAACTGCAAGAAAGCATAATGCGGATGATAAAGGGTTGAATTCTGTTGACCATGGTGTCTATGATAAGTATGACAATTCATTCTGTTGGCTAGAAAATAAGGCTGGCCGGGTAAAGAAAACTGTGAACAAAGGTTGTTCACAGTTGATACAAAGAATTCAGTTAAAAAGTTGGTAGCTTTGAATAGATGTGATTACCCAATAGATTACATAATCCTCACCAAAAAAGTGTCATTGTTGCTGCCTTTGGGTTATAGTTGAAAGCAATATAATACGCTGTGAACATACCTTTGATGGAAATGTGATGTAATTAAACGAAGTTTTGTGTTTCCAATGTGTTGTTCTTCTTTGATTCACTCTCCGCCCGTCTTCTAACTATTTTCATATGGTGATCAAAAAGACTGAATTACTTTTTCTTGCAAATTTCTTTTCCCATGGCCCATACCAATTTTTATTTACCTCTATCTACTAAAATAGACTCTATAAAGGTCTAAGCAAGGCAAATTTTTTTTTCTGTCTCGCGTATTCTCTCCATAAATACCCGTTTTTACTCCTATAAAAGTAGTCCTTAGCTTGCTGTATTTATTACATTAATATTCATTTTGAACTTTTTTAAGCTCTGATATATTTTCTGATGCATGATGGTTACTAATGTTTCAAACAATTTATTTTATTAATTGTAATATTCCTATGTTTGGGTTTCTGCATTAAATGTATATTCATGTTTGAAAGCTGCTCTCTGATAAAATGTTATTAGTTTCATTTCCAAAAATATTTATAACATGAATATTAACGATGATGTAGACAAAGTAAAAATAATATTTATTCAAAATTAGGTATTATTGAAAAGAATCTCTTTTCAAGGAAACCATTAATAAATGAGCAAACCATTTATTTGTGTATAAGTGTTTAAAAATCATAAAAATACAGATACTGCTCTTCTTCACGGGAATACGAGTTATTAAAATATGTATTTATTTTTCTAAAAAGATGAAACTTAAATTTTTTTCAACCCTGGAATTAGTTATGCTTTAAAAATATATATGAAGGTTTTATGATCTTTTAGAAGAATAGTGTACATTTTACTGTTTTATTATTTTAACTGCACCATTTTTAATGTAAGTTTTATTTGTACTAAATAACTTTGTGTTAGAGATTTATTAAATAAAATTAAATATATGGATGGAAAGTGAAAAATGCATGTCTGAAAAATCTCTTTGTGTGTAACAATTCTGCGAGATAATAAAATACTACAATAATGGAAAAGTGTCATGCTTTTGTGAGAAAGTTTCCGACATTAAGAATAATCTGCTCTCTCTCTCTATTGTTTGTTTCATTAATTCTAAAACAACACCGGTTCATTTAGATTTTTTTCTGGTTAGAAAGAAAAATCCGAGTTATAACCAAACTATACCTACCAAAAATTTAAGAATATAAAACATAACGTGCATTGCAATTTTTATTATAATATTTAATTTTCTATTTTGAGTTAAAGTTCCATTATTACACTGGCCTCAAAAAGTTAAGGTACAACATGTTTTTCGAAGCTCACCATAAAAAAAATGGCAGTAACAATAAAATGCATAGTTTACATGAATGATAATAACAAACTTTAAAAACATTAATGCAAAAACGATTGCTACAACTTTTATTTTATAGAAAAGAACGTATATTTATGAGTGAGAGAAAAATATGCAAATATCAAGCTTTCGTACTTTTGTGTGTAAGTTGTGTTGATTTTCAACAGTTGTTGGCAGTTTCGGTGACAATAGTCAATAGAGTTTAGAAAATGTCTCAGAGACGTCGTTTACCCAATTCGCTAAGGTGGCGGGCAGTTGGATGAATGGAAATGGGATTGTCGCAGGCTGATGTTGCTAGACGTCTCAATGTGTCTCGTAGTGTTGTTCAGCGACTTTGGGATCAATACCAATCCGAAGATTCTGTGTCCAGAAGACCTGTTCCAGGCCGACCACAAGCTACAACACCTGCAGAAGACCGTTTTCTAGCTCTTTCGGCACGAAGGAGAAGAACCACTACTGTGCCGCAGCTCGTTGCAGATCACTTTCAAGCATCAGGAAGAAGAATCTCCGCTACTACGGTGCGAAATCGTCTTCACAATGCAGGTCTGTATGCAAGAAGACCAGTTGTGTGCGTTCCCTCAACGGACGACAGCGAAGGAACCGCTTATGCTGGGCAAGAGAACATGTTTCTTGGACGCAGCAACAATGGGCTTCTGTGCTGTTCACAGACGAGTCCAGATTTACAATGGAGAGTGATTCAGGGCGTCTACTGATCTGGAGGAACAGCGCACTAGATACCATCAATCCAACACTGTTGAAAGACACAGTTATAGAGGTGGTGGAATCCTGGTTTGGGCAGGGATCTCGCTCGGTGGCCACACTGACCTGCATGTGTTCCATGGAGGAACTGTAACTGGTCTTAGATATCGGGATGAGACCCTTGATCCATATGTCCGCCCATATACTGCTGCTATTGGTAACGACTTCATTCTGATGGATGATAATGCACGACCTCACCGAGCTCGGATTGTTGAGGAGTATCTGGAGGATCACGGTTTGGAACGAATGGAATGGCCAGCTCGATCTCCAGACCTGAATCCGATAGAACATCTTTGGGACTATCTTGGCAGAGAGGTTGCTGCTTTAAATCCTCCTCCAAGGTCGTTACATGAGCTGAAACAAGGCTTACTCTGTGTCTGGTCTTCGCTTCCTATTCCGGTGTCCGACAACTTAATAAACAGCATGGGAAATCGATGCCGCCAATGCATTCAAGTTAGGGGTGGACACATTCCTTATTAGAACCCGTTTTTGTATTGTTTTATGCCATTTTACCACATAACACTGTGATGTGCTGTTTTTCTCCAAGAATGGACTTTTCCGCAGAGATTGCTTTTTTTTTTTTGTTATAAATCGTTTTTGCAATACACTTATACAAATTTCTATGACGCATTCAATAAAAAACTATTTAATGCACATATCCTCCAAATGTTTTGTTTCAACATTCATTCATTTGCAAATTAGACACAAAAACCCGGTTGTACCTTAACTTTTTGAGGCCAGTGTATATTAAGGCCATTTTGGTTAATGATGTGATATTTTAAATATGTTCATATTTTATTTGCTGTATTTACTTAAATACTTTTAAAGGAATTAAAATTATGACATTGTATCGAAGAGTTTGTTTTTCTTTTATACATAGTTGTATTATAGGAAATGCTACTTTTGTTCACTATTATCAAATGTCTGATTAGCTGGTTTTTATATAAATTCATTTTTTCCCTATACCAATATAATATGTATTAGTAACCATCTAAAGACAAGATGAACTCAATATTTGAATTGATTCCAATTCGTGTTCAATTCAAAGTTTAGTTCAACCTAAAACAAGGCAGTTTCCATTAGTCCGTGTAAAAATATTAGATTCGATAATAATTCGCATCTATGACATACTTAATACAAAGCCAAATACAATGGTTACCAAAGCAACAATAAATTCGAATAAAAAAGATATATTGCTTAATTTACGTTTAATAAAGGGCCGTGGGTAGCCTGGCGGTTAGAACATCAGATTCCAGACCAGAAGGCCCTGGATTCGATGCATGACGCTACCAAATACCCTCCGAGTTTACACGGAGAACGTGCTTGCTAAATCAGTGGGTCCAAAAGTCTTGTGGTCTAAATCACGAATGCAGGATACTGGAGAATATTTCCCACCCCTCCAGTCCCATTGCAAAATTGTGGAGGGGGAGATAGGTGGTGTAGCCATCAATCGTCCTTTCGGGGAATTTCACCGAGCTAATTCGTATTGTCACCTGTATGGAGCTCAAGGCCTAGGCCAAAGACAGCCGTACTTCTAGCCCCTTGCCACGATGAATTTCGAGGGCCTCGTTCTGATTACGTCAGACAGGTGGCATTAGCCACACACACAAACACGTGTACTAAAGTTTACGTTTTGAAGTTTATTACATAATTTACATTTATTTAAGTATACGTTATTAAGTTTATCACTTAAATTTAGTTTAAAAATACATTAATTTAAGCGTACAGAAACGTTACTGTTATTCCAATAAAATTCTTACTTTCGCTTTAACGAGTGTCTAATAATTAAATCGCAGATTAAAGAGTTGCTGTTGTTGTTATCGCATACGACAATGTGCACAGGAAAAAACGATGATAAGCATTAGATAGTGCCCTAGGCCTGAATCACTGCCTTTGAAATATCCTCGATCTTGTCTGTGTGCCCAATTAACGAGTGTGTATTTGGTAATGGGCAGATAACACTAGGAAACACCAAAAATGTTACGGGCTCAAAAATAGTTCTTATGAAGTATTTGGAACCTCTGAACACAGAAAGAACCATAAATACTTCAGATTAGCTCTTGTCAGAAGAATCAGAACTCCTCCTTACTCATAAGTAGCTGTACTTTGACTCATCTTTACTTTATGTGTAAAAACTTTGCAATGTTCATTTAATCGGGTAGATGGAAGCTCTTACCTCAGGATCGATTTTTAGCTTCTACGAAAGGCGTGTAACAGCGTCACCTATGCAGGTATGTTTTGAGTGCAACCTAAAGCATCAGTAGAACAAAGAACAGACAAAAGTTTACCATTCAAGCAACGATTCCCCACAGACTAAATCAAGCAGAATCGAGTGACCTCGTAAGAGATCTTGACTTGCCAAAACCGAAGGCAGAACTTCTGTCATCCAGACTGCAACAGTGGAATTTATTCCTACCAGGCCGTCAAGGTTACAGAGTACAAGACTCGTGAAAAGAATCATCTTCATTTCTTTGAGAAAAAGAACGTGTGGTTGCATGTATTGATGTCAACGGCTGAATGAATTTCATGAACATCAGTTATGATCCAAATAACTGGAGGCTGTTTATAGACTCTTCCAAGCTTAATTTGAAAGCAGTAATACTACACAACATCAACTTTCATCCATCCATTTCCATCGGATATTCCATTGTCCATTGACGTGAAGGAAACTTATACATATGCAAAATTACTTCTAGAGTGAATAAAATACGAAGATCATAAATGAGAGATCTGTGGTGTGACTTGAAAGTCGTTTGTTTACTCATGGAAGTTCAGTTAGCCTATACCAATTACTGCTGCTTTCTGTGTTAGTGGGACATTAGAGATCAAAAATTGCACTACATACAAGACAAATGGCCATCCAGAAATCTAAAATGCGGTGAGAAAAATGAACCAAATGATTCTCTAGTAAACCCAAATGACATTCTGCTTCACTCCTAATTATTAAACTGTAATTAATGAAGAACATTGTGAAATCCATTAACACGAATAAAGAGGCTCTCCAATACATTGTATCAAACTTTCCAGTATTGAGTGATGCAAAGATTAAGGAGAGAATAGGCATGGATCTCAAATATGCAAAATCATGAAGGACCCTACTTTCTTTATCAAATTCTGGAAGGGAAAGAGAAAGCAGCCTGGTAAGTCTTTAAAAGTGTGGTACAAGGACTTTTAGGTAGCAAAGAAATGAGAACTATCAACAGTTGGTGAAATAACTACAAAAGTTCCATGACATAGTATGCAATATGTCTCTAAAGATCCATTTTTTAAAAATTGTCATCTTGATTTTTTCTCTAAGAACTGTGGAGTTGTCAGCGGTGAAGACAGTGAAAGGTTTCATCAAGATATCGCGACAATGGAACGTAGATATCACAGTCGTTGGGAAAAGACAATGTTTGCAGACTACTGCTGGACAGTTATAAGGGATACTCTTGCTTCTCTCGACATACAAGAGGCAATCCAAAAGGAAATGTTCACGGGATATAAACTAAAAAACACTGCTGATTTCTGATATCAACACAGTTTCTTGAAATTGACTTATTGTATTGTATTTATTAGTTAGTAATGTTTTGTTCAAATTTATATATATATATATATATATATATATATATATATATATATATATATATATATATATATATATATATATATATATATATACCCATAAATTAATGGATAGGCTGCTGTGTATCTTGAAAACAAGAGCTAATAAATAAATTCTCTTTACATATTCGTTTTTTTTCAACCTAAAATTAGTAAGAATACGCTATTAAAAACTAGGAACTAGACAAAAAGATGTTATTTTGTTGCCTAGTGTAATCAAGGTACTTCACAGATTACCTAAGTAATTTCAGAAATCAAATCGTTTTCTATACTTTAACAGGTCACCCCAGTTAATATGTAGGTTTCCCTGCTAATCTGCTGATTAACTTTTGTTTTTCCCTTTAGCGGAAATAAGTTAATTTTAACTATATAATGTTCGCTAGTAGAATCCTGAAATTCCACTTTCTGAATATTTGTCCCCACAACAATTCCTATTAAGTGAAGGAACAAATGTAAATCATGATGTCATACTCAATGAAATGTTTAATGACCGCCCTTTTGTGAAGGTGTGATTCTGAGTATTGTCCGGTTAAAGGGAAAATCACCTCTTAGACCAACTGTCTGACATTAATGGATGTAAATAACCAATTATTAATTAACGTAGATTCTAGCGACTATGGATGCATGTATTTGAACTACTAATCAGATTTTGGCATGTTTGCTTATATATTTATCTTAACTTTACATAGGAAAGTGATTTGTATATTTATTGTGCAGACTATTTTTTGCTAGAAATAGGTTTCATATTATATTATGAAAGAGCATACACAAAATTGCACAAATCATATCAAGCGTGCTTAGTTTATATTATTTGACACTTTCCGAATCTTTAAAACATTTAAAATACTTTTCGCTCTAAACTCATAGAAACTATTGTTATTTTATTCATAAAATTACTAATATAAATTATTCAAATTATTGAGGATAAATTTTATTACATTAAATATATATAATGTTATATACTTTCAGGATCGTATCTCGTTATGGAGATTACTAAATCACTGTATTAATATGACTATAGATATGAAGAAATGGATTTTTAATCATAGAAAGTGAACCTGGAGCAAATTAATTTACATCAAATTAAAAAAACCATGAAAAATTCAATATTAATTTACCTTTTTTACCTACTCGCGTAAAAATGTATTGTGTGCCATTAATTTTATTAAAAATCGATTAAAAGGTGTTGGAAAGCTAAAATCATATTTTTTTGACAATTTGAGATTTTTACATTTTAAAATTGTACAGATTTTTAGCCTTTCTAAGAATACCTTAATTTAACCTCTAGGTTAATTAGAAGCCCTTAAAACCTTTTTTTTTTAAACAAACATTCAAACTGGACCACACCCATTTGAATGGCGAACAATGTAAAGAAAGTACTTCATTTTTGTTTAAAAATTGAACGTCTGACATAAACTAAAACATTTAGCTTTTATTTTGTAAATTGAGCTCTTTATTTTTTTATATTTCCTAGCCGATTAGAAGCCTCACTGTGTACACTAAAATCAATATATGACAAAATGTCAATTGATGTTAGGTGTACCTTTTCTGAGAAACTACTGTTCACAGGAATGTAAATTTTTATGATATATTTATAATGATGCTTAATATATTCTGAAATGAGAGTTTTGTAAAAAATTCATTTTTTACAAATTTTTTTACGTGAAAAATGGGTTAAATTTTACTATGTTTGATAAAATAGTTTAAAAATTATGAAAAAATTCAAAGTTTGCTAAAAGCTCATTTCAGTATAATGAGAAAGGTATACTTTAATTGTATGAAAAACTTCAAGCATGACATATGAAAGATTTTGAGAAAAGCATAAAATGATAGTGATGTGCGAATTTGTTTTTAAAAATACCATTTCAGTACAAAAGTCACGTACATATGTTTTATTACAAATTAAACGCAAGATTATTAAATTGGAAAATAAAGATTTATTTTTCAGTAACATTTCCTGTTGCGAAACAAAGTGAAAATTTTGCCTTGTTTGTTTTTATAGGCTGTAATAATTTTGATTCATTTCGACAGGATATGGAAATTTCTGATTCAAAATTATTGCTTCCATAGGTCTGTGCTTAAAACGTGATACGAAAATTCATCTATCGATGCAGAGGCTGTTTTTCATAGGGCTTAATTTGTGATGTACCTCCCCTTGGAAGAACATCCCTCGAAGTATCAAAATGAGCTAGAGGTGAAGGGATTGCGAAAGAACTCGGATCAAACATTATCTTAATATGACTTTATTAAGATATTCAACTTAAAGTTTGAACTAATATAATACACTGCTGGACAATTGCTAAGGACGGATAACACTATCATCCATAGCAACCACAAAATGAAAGGAAGCAAAATGTGGAAAATTAGAATAAGTGCGGGATATTAGTAAGAAGAAGTATAAGTATACAAATTTTTTTCCACGTCTGTTCATCACGTGATAGCGTTCATAAGAGCTTTAAAGGTTTTGACGCATGTGGACAGTTGTTGTTCCAAGTCAAAGTTTTACAAGAAAGATTTAATAGACGAACTTAAAATTTTTGGCATGTCTTCCCGACATCACATAGATGATTTTATGCGTGGTCGAATTATTGGAAAGATCGAAGAAGGGCGAAAAATAACAGATGTTGCAAGGAAGTTCGACATCGCTGACAGCGTTGTTTCACGGCTGTGGAAATCATTTAAAACTACTGGAATGTGTAGTAGACGGCACGGGGGAGGTCGTGTTAGAAGTACAACGCATGCAGAAGATATATATATCGTCCTATCAGCAAAAAGGAACAGGCGCACCACAGCTCAGCAGGTGGCAAATCAGTTTCTTGCTGCCTCAGGAAAGCAGATCTCCCGAAAAACTGGTGGCCGCGGTAGCCGAGTGGTATAGGCATCGGATCGTGGCTGGCTTTGTCACGAGTTCGAGCCCAGTACCACTAAAGACCCGCCGTGTAGGGCAGCGATGCACGCTAAATCTGTCGAGAGCTGAAACTTCCTCCCGTTGGTGTGGTGTGGTAGTTAGGAGAGGGGGGTGACAGCTCAGGTGTCGTCCACGTCACTTGACCATGGTTCAAAATTACGTGGTCCGTCGCCAAAAGCCCTCGTGTAGCTGAACAGTGCGACGTTAATCTTCACTCACTCACTCCCGAAAAACTGTTGCCAAACGTTTGAGGGGAGGAGGACTATACGCACGCAGACCTGTTGTGTGTGATCCATTGACTAGACAGCACCGTACTGCCCGTTTGCAATGGTGTCGTGAGCATCACAATTGGACCGAACAGGACTGGGCATGCGTACTTTTCTCAGATGAGAGTAGGTTCAGTCTGTCATCGGATTGCAGACGCCAACTGATCTGGCGCGAGAGTGGTACTGCTTATCGTCCAGAAAATATCCAGGAAAAGGACTGATATCCGACATGCAGTATCATGATGTGGGCCGGCATCATGATCAATGGCCGCACGCGCCTACATGTAGTTGCGAATGGGACTATGACGGGTCAACGATACATTGATGAAGTTCTACTTCCTCATGTTCGTCTTTTCCGTGGTGCTGTCGGTGATAAATTTGTTTTTATGGACGACAACGCAACATGTCATCGAACACTCGCTGTTCAGGATTGTCTAGACAGCGAGGGTATTCAACGCCTCGTATGGCCAGCGCGTTCTCCAGATGTAAAACCCATTGAAAATGTGTGGGATGCTTTGGGGAGCAAGTTGCTGGTCGAAACTATCCTCCGACAAACAAGAACACCCTCATCCGTGCACTCACAGAGGAATGGGATAAATTACCTCAACAGCTGCTGGATAATGTTGTGCAAAGTATGGTACAACGTGTGGAATGTTGCATCACACTCCACGGTGGACATATCCCGTACTGATACTTTTCTTTAAGGTTCCTGCTGACTTTTAGATGCATTGTTCCATTTCTCCGTACGCAGATCAAATGAACATTTTTTTCTTTCAGATGTTTCGCAGCTTTTGTACTTTCCAGAACAATAAATAATCTTTATTTTAATGTCTGAACAGTGTGGCAACTATATTTTATCCTACTAGGCCTCATGTCTAGCTTAATGTTATGCTACATAGCAATTTGTGATCCGTCCTTAGCAATTGTCCAACAGTGTATTAATAAAGAATGAGAGAATCTACGATGACTTAATACGCAACACACAATATAATTCAGATCAATCTCAATAATCGAACCGCCTAATCTTCAAATATAATAATAAGTATACAATCCTACCTTATATTATTCTGTAATAAACTTGTCTTTATCTACAATAGTATGTAGAGCTTTACGTTTAACTTCTAATAGATCAACAATCTGTTTATCCACGACACGTAGAACTTAAATCTTGAACGACGAACTTCAATAATCATCCACTACCACAACGCACGTCATTTGTCGAACATTCCTTTACATTACCATTACGCTTACTCGAAGATCCTATATTTATCCTATATTATTTGCATCTCTTCACTTCTCGTTTCTTGGATTTGGTTGGAAAAGAGTTGCCATTAATTCTGGCCCAAAGAACCCGAAGAACTTGTTAAAGAAAAGACGCGTAAGACGTCAAAAATTCTTCAGAAATAGGAGTCTATATTAATCCGACCAGTTTTCTTCACACCTAAAAGGAGAATTAAAAATTTTAAAAAAAATATGACTAAATATATGAAACATTTGATTAATTCAAACAAAAAATATAGATTATTATTTCCCTTTTAGTTTTAAAGGGTGTTTTTTGAGAGGTATAGAACTTTAAATTGCAATAAAACAACGATGTATTATTCGATTGACATGAATGTTTTTTTTTCGAAAGATAATTTTGTGGCATTACATTTTAAATATGATTTTTGGCATATGACTGCCATGGCTGGTTCGAAAGTAGTCCAATCTGGACGTCCAATATTCGATGACTTTTTCCAACATTTGTGGCCGTATATCGGCAATAACACGGCGAATGTTGTCTTCCAAATGGTCAAGCGTTTGTGGCTTATCCGCATAGACCAATGACTTTACACAGCCCCATAGAAAATAGTCTAGCGGTGTTAAATCACAAGATCTTGGAGGCCAATTCACAGGTCCAAAACTAGAAATTAGGCGGTCACCAAACGTGTCTTTCAATAAATCGATTGTGGCACGAGCTGTGTGACATGTTGCCCCGTCTGGTTGCAACCACAGCTCCTGGACATCATGATTGTTCAATTCAGGAACGAAAAAGTTAGTAATCATAGCTCTATACCGATCACCATTGACTGTAACATTGTGGCCTTCATCGTTTTTGAAGAAGGATTCCACCAGCCCATAAAGCGTACCAAACAGTCTGTTTTTCTGGATATAACGGTGTTTCGACATACACTTGTGGATTAGCTTCACTCCAAATGCTGCAGTTTTGTTTGTTGACGTAGCCTTTAAGCCAGAAGTGCGCTTCATCGCTAAGCAAAATTTGCTTATGAAAATCGGGAACAACGGCAATCTCGTTTTGTGCCCATTCGACGAATCTGTTCAGGCGTGAGTTTATTCATGATGAATTGTCAAACCAAACTGAGAATAAATCACTTGACAGCTGTTAAATCGGTCGTCATCTTGGAAAGTAATGTCAACTTAAACTTCTATACCTGGAAAAAAAACACTCTTTATAACTATTCCCTTTTAAATATTTAACTAACTAACGGGTATAGTTCTGTTCAATGATTTTTTTCTTTGCTAATGTACCATTCTCTAACATACCGAAAATTTTGAATAAAAAAAATACCCATCAATTGAATTGAACAGTAAGCACTGCAGGAAAAGTATCAGCATTTTATCTTCGTTTGTCCCATGTCCAATTACGTTTAGCAATTGAAAACGTTCTTTCATCTACTCTATCAGTCCCAGGGCAGTGCAGCGCAAATTCAACAATAATACCTAAATTTCCATATGGAGAATGCATTCCTTTTTGAAAAAGTAAAATATTTCCACCCTCTAATATGTTTATTTTCCCAATGTTTTAGTTTATCAAAATTTTATAATACATTCAATCTTCTAACTTCTTCAAATAGACAATTGCCATCAAGTTTAATATCAGGCGTTTCTTTCAGCCAAATCTCAACACAATTTTCAAGATCTGTTCAATTTACTTGTGATGAAGTGACGCTTCTACCTTGCATCTCTGAATACAGAGATTTACAAATTAGTTCTTTAAAAAAAGGAGGACAATGAGAACGACATTTTTCGTGGAAGGACAGAAACTATAAAGTAAACACTGTTCTTCCTAAGAGAGGACCTTCTGGATCACCTTATCCAGTTAGTCACATAAACCAGTTAGCAAACATAATGATTTTCATTAAAAGCCAAACCTACAGAAAACAACTTATCCAAAAGTTTAAATAATGTTAAATCGGTGCCAACTTTTTAAGGATATTTCAACGAACTGTCTTTTGTCTACTTAAGAAATAAGAATTAATATGCCGAAAAATAAATATAAATGAACGAATTCAAATGTAAGTCCAAATTACAACAGAAAAATAATGGAAGCAGTAGTGAGTTCACTATGGAACAAATAACTGGAATCTCATAACATAACTTCTCCGAAATCATAAATCTCCAACTAAGAATTCCATAAAATAGTATCATAAATAATATTATCAAACATCTCTTAGCTGAAAAATGAAATTACATTTGCCTTTATCAAAGTCAAATTACTATTAAAATGATCAAATGAACTTCGTTTTGTTAAAAATACTATTAAAAACAATACTAAGGCATAACTCAACAAAAACCTTGATACCAAAGCTAAAATTTAATTTTTGAATGAATATTTGTATAAATAATTCACACAGTTTGTGAAAAAATTTAAACTTTATTTTAAGAAATTAATATTACGGAATAAATGTAAATATATATATATATATATATATATATATATATATATATATATATATAACCTTTAGTGTTTACAACCCAAATTTCATTCATTTATTTCATCATGCCCAACCCCTTCCATATAATAATAAAGAATTGAACTCAACATTAGTATACTTTGACGTAAAACTACAATACGGCATTATAAATCCTACAAATTGTGCAGTACTAATAGTACATCAGCATAATTGTGTACATTATTTTATGACCAAATGTATTTTTTTGGCTACAATTCAGTAAACTAAAATATTTTTTTTAAAATAATATTTTGTTTTCTACTTTTTGATATGCTTGCCCCTACCACCACCTAGGTTTATTACGTTGCCATAGAGGGGCGTGTCGACAGTATGAGAAACGCTTTAGTAATAGATATAATATGTGAAGATCTACAAAAAATCTATTTGAATAAAAAAGTGCCAGTAGCAAATTTAAATCATTGTCATCTGAGAAAAAAAAAATAAATCCATCTTTGAATTTTGATAAAGTTGTTTCAATTCTCTTCTTGTTATTCGTAGATTTAGAGAAGTGTACCTTAGTTAGCTGTGTTAATCAGCTTTCTATTGGGAGAAAAAGATAGAACTTTGCTACAGTAACATGTTTGAAAATTTAGCTTAGGATTGTCTGTCAAGAAGCAAAGATTTGCGCATTGAATGCAAATTTTGCATCAAAAAATATGTATTAGGATATTGTTGATGCACAGTGAAAAGTTGAGAAAAATCGGAAAATAAGTTATTCAAACCTTTGGTGAACTTCTTTTTGATTGACAGAAATATTCGGAATGAAAATATCTTTACTAAATGCTTGGCTAGTAAGATAGAATTTTCAATAACATTGGCGATAATCATCTTTCTTATTTTATTCCATTTTATTAGTTAGATATTTTAGTTCCGTTACTGATAGAAGGTTGACTTGCAATTTTCAGAAGGGTGATGGACACGTGAAGATAAAACTACAGAACTTCCTAAAAAGAATGCTGGAACTTTCGAAAGAAATTGATTTTTAAGAGGACACGTAAGAGTCACCTCAGACTCAAAAATCCTTCCCTCCTTCCTTCCGCAGTGGTAAGACAGCCCAGGGTGGATCTAGGCCTTCTCAAGAAGCATTTTCCAGGCTAGTCTTCTTCACGGTAGTGTTCTCCAATTTCTGGTTCTCAAAACTTGAAGATCTTTTTCTAGGACATCAATCCATCCAGGATTTGGCCTGCCCCTTCTTCGTGGGCCAATTAGTTGAGCATTGAAGACTTTTTTAGTGGTGCGGTATTCATTCATTCTGATAGAGTGACCTGCCCATTTAATTCGTTGTATTTTGATGAAGCTAACAATGTCATATTATTTATATGATTGATAGAGCTCTAAATTTGATCATCTCCATGTTCCATTTTCCTAAATTCCTCCAAAAATGAATCTTAAAATCTTCCTTTTTGTAGGTACTTATTATGTTCTCATCTGCTGGAGACATGGACTAAGTTTCACATGCATAAGTTAATACTGATCTTAAAAGACTTTTATGCAATAGAGCAGTGCTTCTCAAACTTTCAATACTGGCGCCCCCCCCCCTTTTCAATCACAATTTTTATCGCCCCCCCTTATACATAATAATTTACTGAATGCAATAATAATGCACTTTTACGATAACGCATCAATATTTACTATAAACCGTACAAATTCATGATATAAGTATTAAATTTTGTGTATGTTACTTTTAAGCAAAAAAAAAGTTAAGTATTAGGATAATTACTAAGTTATTTTTCCTTTCTCTGATTTTTAAATTGGAACATATTACAAAATGCGGTGGTTGCTTAGAAGACAAAATATCATCATATAGATATCAGCTAAATATAGAAAATGAACTCAGAGGGTCAATTTCTTATCTTAAAACTCCTTTCAAAAACTTTGCTCTGTAAGACAAGCCCATGGAAGTAGCTAATAATTATTAAACTTGTTCTTAATTTAGTATTAATTAATTAGTCATAAAATACTCTGTGCACCACTCATACATTAAAAGCAGTGTTTCTCAAACTTTCAATACTGGCGACCCAATTTTCAATCATAATTTTTGTCTCGCCCCCCTGTACAACAATAATGTATTTACTGCAATAAAAATGCACTTTGAGAGAGAGACGCTAAAGTTACAATATCATCTTAATTATAAACCGTACAAATTAATACGATAAGTATATTAAATTTTGTGTATATGTAACTTTTTTTATATATATATATATATATATATATATATATATATATATATATATTAAGAAAATTACTTAAAATATATATATTACTTAGAATTATGTTATTTTTCTTTCTCTAATTTTTAAATTGGAACAGATCGCAAAATGATGTATTTAATTAAAGATTTATTTCCTTCACCATATTCAATTCTCAAAGTACAAATGTCATTAGAAAAATAGTCTAGTCAAAATGTCGCTCTCTATCATATCCATTACATCTGGCATTATAGCGTACGTTTGCGTGAGTCTGGGCAACCTATCCGACGTCTGCGCAAAACATGTAAAAATGCTTTTCCTCGTACAATTCCAGTCAGTTTTGGTCGACTCGATACTCCTATAGCTACCGAATCTAGCTTGAATGTACATTTTTTTAAATTTCCACGTTAATTGTAATTCACAGTAATTAAGTATTTACGGCAGTAGATTAAAACAATATCATACATACATTTTTAAGCCGTAAGCAAACATTCGACCATAATAAAGAATCAACAAGTACACAGACGAACGAGCATGGTTCCGAAAATTAAATCAAGGCGATCTTCTCAAAAATACTTAAATTTTGGATTTACCACAACTGAAATAAATGATGGAAAAAAAGCCCCAGCTCAATATGTGTTAAAACTTACAAATCTGTAGAACAACATGTGAAAGTTGTTTTTAAAACATGTAAACTCATTTTACTATGTTGGCAAAGAATTTTAAAAAGTATTTTCTGGATGAGGACAGCTTGGTAGCAAGTTACGAGTGGATTAGGGATCTATTTCAAGATACTCCAGAAGGGCTCTCAACTTCCGAAGAAGAAATCTTCATAGATTTCACATCCAGTGAAAAATTAAAAGGCAATTTTGTAATAAATCGCTCTTTGAATTTGGGGTAGAGGTGGATGAGGAATTATCTGTACTGAAAACAAAAGCACTTCGTATACTATTACCATTTTCAACATCCTACCTTTTTCAAACCGGATTTTCTGCAGTGGATGCCTTGAAGACAAAATATAGATCTCAGCTAAATATAGAAAGTGTCTTTAAGTGTCAATTTCTGATATTAAACCTTCCTTTGAAAAACTTTCCTCTACAAGACAAGCCCATGGAAGTCCCTAATAATTATTAAACTTGTTCTTAATTTAGTAATAAGATTGATTGATTGAATATTAACGTCGCACTGTTCAGCTGCACGAGGGCTTTTGCAGACGGACCACGTAATTTTGAACCATGGTCAAGTGACGTGGATGACACCTGAGCTGGCACCCCTCTCTCCTAACTACCACACCACACCAACGGGAAAACGTTTCAACTCTCAACAGATTTAACGTGCATCGCTGCCCTACACGGCGGATCTTTAGTGGTACTGGGCTCGAACTCGTGACAAGGCAAGCCACGATCCGATACCTATACCACTCGGCTACCGCAGCCAAATTCAGTAATAAGAAATTATTTATAAAATACCTTCTTCAGTACTGATACATCAAACGTATACTGGCTGAAACACCGACTCTTCGCACGAGTTCATTTTTTAAAAAAATAAAACATTATTCTTGATATAATAGCTGAACTGTAAGAAGAGTAAAACTGTATGCACGACATTGTATACAAAAATGTAAAATGATTTTTTTAGATAAATGCTATAATTGTAAATAACTGTTTAAAAGAACTGTAATTTTAAACCTCACACAATTAGCATTTAGAATTAATGTTAAATTATGAAAAAGAATATAAAATTCCGATGAAGAATAATTGTGTTACTTTTTAACATTTAAAGCGAGAAGACTTCAAAATGTTTTAACCCGTGAGCAGGCGCGTACTCGATACTAACATTAATGGTACTGCGGGGGGACTCAGTCACCCCAATCATTTGTTTAGAATTATTTTTACTGTACACGATACAAATCGGAATTCTAGTGAATATTTTAATTTATAGAAAGTATACTTACCTTCTTTCAAGGACTATTCAATTCTTTGATGATTTGAGAAAAATCCAATAAAACTGAACTAAAATGATTCAAAAGTACAAGACCATAATAAAGGACGCAAATCAGACACTTTTCAATTATCCTACAGAAATGTTAAACCAATCAATTCTTTTCCAAATATCGCAAAATTCAATTATTTACAATTTCCCTAAGCGAAAAGCAAACGCATAAAAGATGGGAGGGAACTAATATTGATAATAACCATACCATAAGATTAAAGGTCAATCAAATGATTAGCAAACGTACTATGCAGCCTGGCTGAAAAGTGAATCATGACTTCCTTTTCTTTTTCTACAACTAATGTAAGTACTTCAATAATAATTACAGTGGTGAATTGTTTATCTTAGAATTTTTCTCAGGGTCTGGGTTTCGTTTTTTCTTTTAACGAGTAATATTTTATGTTAAAACGTAATAAAAAAATCTCTCATTAAGGAAATACAGCAAATAAAACAAAATGTTTTTTTTTTCTTTAATTTGGTTTTGGGATCAAAGATAGCTATTTGATGACGGAAAAAAGCCAGATAATAAACATAAATTATGTCAGTGTTGTTGTGTGTATTTTTTTATTATGGACGAAAGCATTTTGTTTTACTTCTCTTTCCGGTTATTTTTTTAAAAAAAATCTTTAAAGTTTCGATACGCTCGCCGCCCCACACTTTGAGAAACACTGCAATAGATAGTTTTTGTTTTTCTTTTGATTAAAGTTGATTTCATATATTTCCGGATTCTATTAGGACATCAATTAGCCATAGTAAATCGCTTTTAGATTTCAGTAATACAATGGTTTGTATTGTTAATTTCCAAACCTAAATAAGAGAAGCTGTACAAAATTTCAAAACTATACTTTTGAACTATAAAATGTGAATTGTTAAAACCTAATTTAGTGCAAGGCATGTACTTATTCTCATTCCCATCCTTAGGGCGTCTTTCTGTAAAGATAAGAAGGCTTGTCTTAGTGCGGTGGGTATTTGAGCGATGATATCAATGTCATCAGCAAAAGTCAACAACTGTATAGAGTTATTAAAGATATTACCTCTGGTATTGATATTTGAATCTCTTATTACTTTTTCTAATACTAGATCAAAGAGAAGACACACCAGTATATCTTCCTGTTGAACGTCATTTTTTTATTTCCTATAGGTCTGAAATATCATTCTGTACCTTGACAACGATCATTGTCTCACTTAAAGTCCGGCTTCATAAAATCTTTAATTCTGGGAAAATTACTTATTTGTTGCCAATGACCTTGCCTGTAGCCTCAAATATGATAGTCTTAAAGGGAGCTAAAATGTATTTTCCACATATCTCCCCCTTTTTTAGGAGTGACAATTATTTCTTTTATTAAGGTAACTTTATTTAGGGTGACTGAGTTTTATATACACGCTAACATATTTTTCCCAAAATATTTTCTATGAACAGTCTACCTTTTCTCCTGTGAAGGACTTATTGGTTTCAATTGCTATGCTCTGTAACTCATTGTCGTTGATAAATGCAAATTAACAGAATATAAAAAAATAAATAAAGCATCTCCGATCTCTGTTTAATGAAGTTGAAACTTCGGAAAAAGAAATTGATCAAGTAAGGGAAGAAGAAACTGATTAAATAATGGAAAGTAATGAAGATGGAGAACGTGAATTTGAAAAAAAAAGTTAGGAACTTGAAACGCTTAAGTCGAAAAAATATTTTTCAAATGCTAATATATATATATATATATATATATATATATACATATATATATTAAGCCTTAAATGTGTCAAAAGCACGCATTACTCTTCATAAAGTCACAAGCCAGAAAAAGTTCAATATGCTATTGGTCGATCTTCAAAGGACAGTAAAATTACTATAACTTGGACAAAATATGACAATTTTGCCAGCAAAATTCATTTTTGCAATGTTAGCAAAAGTGTTCGTGATTTGTGATCTTTATTAATGATAAACACATATTTGAAATATTTTAATTCCATTTGATTGGATTTTTTTTCATATTATCAAAGAAAAATTGAAAATTTTTTAAATGCAGATAAGTATACGTTCTCTTAATTAAATTATTCCCTGAATTTAGGATTTATGAAATCTTAAATAAAAATATAATTAAATCTGTACAATAAGAATAATTATGTAAAGTGGATTGTGATGGCTGCGTCACCCCAAGCGATCATTGGACGTTAGTATCGGTGTTAAAAGCTCAATCGAATAATTGATTAAAACCTTCGTTTTGCAAATGGTATAAATATTGTTATGAATTTCGTGTAAAATTGTGTGAATAATTTGTATTTTGATGTGTATTGCCTTTATCTTATTCTACATTATGTTTAATTTACGTTAAAATTGTAATATTCACAAACAACAGCGTCCTTTACGTTAGAGTGGCGATTCAATGAGAACATGGCAAAATCTTGGTGATAGAGCCAAGTTGGCATTATTTTTGACGAGCAAGTTTGTGGCCAATTTGGCAACTTTGACGACCATGTTGACGAGTTCGGGACCCTCTGGATTCTTCTAGAAACTGTGGAGAAATCAATTTATGTCACGCTGTATGACGCATAGTTTGATATTTAGTATAATCATAAACGTTAATTACATAATAAGCATAAATAAAAATTAAACTGAAATAGGAAGTATAACATATAAATGGTTCTGAACTAATAAAATACGTTAAGTGCTTTTGAATGTCTGTGTAACATAGGAACCTAAAATCAAAACCTTAACTCACACACAGAACAAAAAAATTTATATAAGAAAATCTTAAATTTAAAAAGGCTAATTAGAACTGTGATGTACCTCCCCTTAGAAGTACATCCCTCGAAGTATCAGCGTGAGCTAGAGGTGTAGGATTAACGTAAGAATTAGAATCATACATTATCTTAATATGACTTTATTAAGATATTCAACTTAAACTTTTAACAAATATAATTATAATAATTAATATGAGAGAATCTACGATGACGCAATACACTACACACAATATAATTCAAACCAATCTCAATAAGCGAACCGCCTAACCCTCAATTATACTAATAAGTAATTAATCCTACCTTATATTATTCTGTAATGCTACTTGTCTTTATCTGCAATGGTATGCAGCTTGACGACTAACTTCTAGTTGAATACCAATAAGTTTATCCACGACACGTAGAACTTAAATCTTGAACCACGAACTGCAATAATTATCAACTGCCACAACGCACGTCAATTGTCTAACATTCCTTTACATTGCCATCATTGCCCTTATTGCCATCACGCTTACTCTAAGATCCTATATTTATCCTATATTATTTACATCTCTTCACTTCTCGTTTCTTGGATTTGGTTGGAAAAGAGTTGCCATTAATTCTGGCCCAAAGAACCTAAAGGACTAGTTAAAGAAAAGGCGCGTAAGTCGCCACAGAACTTAAGAACTTTCTGCAACAGAGCATTCAAACCCATCTTGTTTTAAAATAAAATGATTTTTTTTAAATCACAAGCTATATTGTTGTAAAATGGAATACAACACATAGGAACACAGAGAAGCCATGAATAATTACTAGTCTTACGCCAAAAAGAATTTGCAACAGTAATTGAAATAAAATAGTTCTCTAAACAGCTAAATAAATTTTAGTACTGGTATAGTTCAGAGCAAGGTACTCACACACAAACACTGAAGAGCCATCGAATTAGGAATAACAAGGGCTATACAAATTGTTTAATGGTTGCCCATCATTTATGCGCAAGTGAGGGTGCTGTTGTAACTACATATATAGCCCGTACTGTGGTTGTTTTGAATTAGTAATTGGAATTGCCAGAATGGTTAAATGGTATGATGAAATCATACCACTCACCACATCATTTCATTTATAAGATGGTATAAAAATGTAAATATAAATATGTGTGTGTGTGTTGTATGTACTACAAAAGAGGGGAGGGATTTGATAAACAAGAATAACAAACCAAAATATAAATAATATAATAAAAGTTCAATAGTGTTGTTGTTGATTGTTTTCTCGGAGCAGGAAAGCCTACACCAATTCTATTTGTCATTTCCGCATAGGTATGTCACAAGCCAGGTCTTCATCTCCAAACAGCTGTCCTAAAGAAATGCCCCAGCAGTCAAGAGGATGAGCATGATAAGCAGGGGGAGAGAAGGATGATGTAAAAAAAGACTTTACTTCCTGCACAAAGGTCAAAACATCCAGGTGACCGCTTTTTAAAGCGCGTCAATTCATCTGAAGAGTCATGGATCTCCTGCACTATAGAGATAGGCCAGGACTCTTAGCTGCGTACCGATGGTGAGCAGGAGGGTTTCGCTACGTCAGATTTATTTTAACTCTGTGGAGGGAATGAGTTAAAGAATGGTTCAAGACAGAGGAACTGGGATCAGGGAGCTCACAATCCCTACCAGCCAGTTCATCAGCTGCCCTGTTCCTAGGTACACCTGCATGCGGCGGTATCCATTGGATACACACTTGTTTCCTCTGGCCAAGCCTAGCCAATTTGTGAATAACATCCAAACCAGTACTGTTCATAATATTTGGCCAATTCTTCATACTGTATTTTTTAGAGTTGAGAGCATGATAGAGAACACCATTCATAGTAATGAGTTCCGATGTAAAGACGAAGCAAAGTAATACACTCATAAACGCGCACACACGCACACGCAAACACACACATACACATACACGCACGTACACACACACACACAAGAAAAAGTCTCTCTAGCTCAAAAGACAACTAATTACAGAATAAAGACCAAATAAATGAATGCATATAACGATAAATGCATGCAATGACAATGAAAATATGTAAAGATATCCAAAACCTACATGGGTAATATTTTTTTTGCATTTAAAAATCAACGTGATATCATTTAACAAGGGCTATGAATCATTACTTCAAAACTGAATTTGGAAACTTCTCTTTGAGGTGCACATTATCATTTTTCATAGGTTCAGTTGTAATGGGTTTAATTCACGTTTCTACTAATCCTCTTGGGTAAAATACTCTCTTTAAGTGTGATTTTAGTTTAAAACCGCTTTACGTAGACATGACTTAATTTTATTTAAATACAAGCTTCTATTTAAGTGTTAGTCGTGGAGCAGGCAGGATGATGGTTTAAAATTCAATATAAGAAGAAAGAATATAGAGAGTGACCGGTGATCGAGCTTAGTGCTATTAATCCAAGAAGGGAACATTAAGTAAGTATTGAAGCAAAAGTGCTCAGGAGAGTAAATAAGTACTCTTATTTAGTTAGATTAATAAGTTTCATTACTCCTCGGGTTTAGTAATTAGAGTGCATTTTTCGTATTCTTATAAAATTTAATATGTGGAAAAAGGAAATAAAATTGTTCAATTTCAGAAATGGCTGATTGTTTCTCGAACCCTCTCACACCCACGGTGGAAGAACCGCGGCAAGTTCATCAAATTTCACACACTGGGACCTTTTTTTTGTACTGCATTTAACATACAAATATTTGATTACTTATTTTTATTTAACATTTCATTTTATGTGTAAGCCATATCAAATTTAATGGATTCTGAGCATTCAAAACAACAAGATCTTTCAAATTAATCCAAGGTTTCATATAAACCTTTTCAACATATCCTTGTGATAATCATTATGAATAAAGATAATATTCTGGATTTTATATATTTTCCTATTAATGTTAAAAGATTTATCAAATGAATGTAACATATTTCTGACTAATGACGTTATAAGAATATCTTAAGTGGATCATTTTGCCATTTCGGGGAAGATTTTCAAAGAATTATCTTTAGTTGAGAAAAAAAGGAAATGTTGGGGCTTATAGGCTTAGAACATTGATTGTTAACTAGTGTACGGGTTTTCTTTATGGATTATTTAGGCTTCGTTACTCTCTTTATTTTAAATACCATTCTAAATGATTACTATTTGATACTGACACCTAATGAATAGGAATTAAAGAAAATGAGTATCCTTTTCATTTTAGTAGAGGCCATAAAGAAGAGTGTTGAATATATCTTTGTGAAATACTAATTGAGAATTTTTGAATTGAGAACTTTGTGAATTTTGAGTTGCATACACAAAAAGGATATTCTGTGGATTAAGGGCTTCAAATTAAAAAAGAAAAGGAAAAAAAAGTAAGTATCGCAAAACCTTGTATATATTTATAAGTTTAACATTTGAAAGTATCTTGACATGTACAGGGTATTTTCAAACTTCTTTCAGCAAAAGTGAATTTAGAACAATTCTAAATACTAAAAATGATTATCTTAGAAGAAGAAAACTGAATCTTTCAAGAAGTAAAGGGAATTCATTTATTTAGTTTCAAAAGATTTGAAAAGGGAAATTAGTGTGCTGTAAAGAATAACGACACACAGTTTTGAAATAAACAATGCGAATTCCTTTAATCCAGACCATATACAATTATATTTTGCCATTTTAAACGAAGAATTTAAGGAAAATTATATTTTGATTTGAATAAATGTGTCCATAAAGAGTATTAAAATTAAAAAAAAAATGCACTAGGTCGCTTTTAATTTTTGCGAAGAAAATGTGTGCTTTTAAAGGGACTGGACAACTATTTTTCATTATTTTAATAATTTATTTAAAATTTCTACTAATCTTATGCACATATTAATAATAATTATTATGATCCAAATTAATTTAACATAGGAAGCATCAGTTACATTTATAAGTTATTTTGAAATTTATAGTTTAAAAGGAAATTTATGAGATGTATTCATTTTATTTTATATGTATCATTTTGGCATAAAGCATTTCTTTTTATATACATTAGAATTTAAGACGTAATATGTGGAATTCAATTCAAAATCAATAAATTAGTTCCAGTTAAAAAATTTTAACATATTTCATTTAGGTAAAAACAATAAAAAATATGGCTACTTTTTTCTTTTACAAGTATTTTACTTATCCCAATTTTTTCTAAAAAAGTTATAATTAAAGCAATAATTTTTTTTTCTCATTTACCTTTTTCTTTTACGAGTCATAATTTTATTTAAAAAATCCTGCTGATAAGGCATACGTTAAAAGAATATACACTTTAAAAGCCTCAAAACTATTTACAATTTTTCGATATCGCTAAATATATTTTCTAAATACATATATTTTAAAAATACTTTTACGGTCTAGTTTGAAGATATGAAATACCTATATCAATCTATATATATATATATATATATATATATATATATATATATATACAGAGAGAGAGAAAAAAATTCGCTTACTAAAGAAATTCTGAGTAAAACCAATTCAATAAAAATAGGATAGTTCTTTAGCTGATATTGCTAGGCAAAAATGTATCTAAAATACAAAAAATGCAACAAAAATCATTTGAAATAATATATAACTCATGGATAGGTTGGAAACTTTATTTTTTGTCTTATATATATCGCTCCAGAGGATTACAGTTTGTTGAAATTATTGATGGCCTACGAGAGAAAAAGAAGAGGAAGAAATGATTAAAACTCAAAGGAAACATAAAGTCCAATTTCTACAAATGGGATTCAAAAGAAAAGTGAAATTAAAAAAAAAAAATAATTTCTTTACATAAACGTTTATTGGTGGCATGTAATAACATTTTTTTTTAATCTCGATTGTTTAGTTTCCGAGATAAAACAAAAAAAGAATACATTTCTTTGAAAATATTACACTTCTTGAAACTATTTTTTTCAACTTACTGGAAACTAAAATAAATCCAAATAATATAGTAAATGAAGATCTATTCAAAATGCCAATTTGATTCACAGTGCTTCATTATCTACATTATCTTCACATTTATCTTCATTTTAAATATTAAAGAGAATCTAGTATTAGAAAAGTTACGGAGTTGTACCCCCAAAGAGTAAACTAATTAAATTCTTACCAGTGGGGAAAAAGTAAACTTAGCAATACTAATTTTACTTACAAAAATAATTCTTAAAATGCTGGAATTCTTAATTTCTGCTTTTTTAAACACTTTTTAAAATCTTTGTCTCATTAAAGCCGTCCAAAACTAGCAGACAAATCTTATATAATATATTTTGTAAGAAACTATTAATACTTCCTATAAAAGAGTACAATTATATTGCTGTTTACCAAATTAAGTGAATGGTAATTTATTTTTGCTTATTTGCTGTTACAAATTTATGTTAAATGCAAGTAAATTAAGAAACGTTTTAATACTAGTTTGTTGTTGTTGTTTTAATAAATAAGAATAATTTATGATGATATATCCTATAATATTTATATTTTATCGAAAATATCCCGAAATGACATTTTTTGAGGAAACTGAACTATAGAATTTTATTGGAATGAGAAATAAAATGTGTACGTTTTAGTTAATCATAACCATGAACATACTCTAAAACACATAAACTGTATAAGATCATGAAGATCATGGTGCAAGTTATAGGCAAGGCTGGAAAAAATTTATATTATTGACGCTGCAACAAAATATTTACAATCGAGGGAAAAAAGCGATGACGCGCCATCATTGAAAGAATGGTTGCTGAAGTACACAATTTTTAGCCAGTCAAAATTTGATTTTCAGAGTTACACTATTACGAAATTGTGATAATGGTAGTTTTTTAAAGCCAGTTGAGATATTTCCCGAATTTTATCCGGCTATTTCAAAACACCTTAATTAAGTCCTTAAATGAAAACGTAACAAAACACGTAATACAAACTTCTTAGGACAGCATTTATAACATGAAATACTTAATATTTTAGCCAAATCTTTTCGTAATGAGATAACACACATTGTCAAAAAAGCAAAAATTACACTGTAATTCTTGACTCTACACCAGATATTATTCACAAAGCACAAATAAAGTTTTTTATTAGATGTGTGAACACTACTGATGGTAAGGTATATATTTTAGATAACGCTTTAGGAATACTACTCAAGAAAGGCTTTCAGGTGTGGACACATTCTCTATTGAGTCCGAAATCTCTGAAAAAATCGATAATTCCTTCCTAAAAACAAAAGGAGTTAGCAATTTAAAACGTAAATATAGTATTAACTTTTATTTACAATACCTGATCTTTTTTTACAGAAAAAAAATATTTTTTAAGCTAACTCTCAAATTAACTTTTAACTCTCGTAACTTTAAAAAAAAAGTTTTAAAAAAATAGTACTTCTCTTGTAGTTTGACTTTAGAGTTTTCCAAGAGTCATTATCTCGTTAAACAGGTAAGGGCGTAACTTTTCCTCCTGCCCCTCCAGTCGCTTGAAAAATAATCCGCTGTCCTATATATTTGCAAAATAACCTATGTTATTGTAAGTAAATTGCAAATGCGTAGTGAAAAATTTTTATGTAATTTTATTTACTTAAAGCATTTTAAGAATTTTAATATAGTTTTATCTTTGTAAATGGATAACTGTAATGAGAGTGGACACTGTGTTTTCCAAACTGTGTACGTTTGGAAAACATATAAACCACGAAATGTTTCTACAGGTATTTCATTCCATTATTAAGATACTATTGGTATTAAATCATAGATTTATTACTTTATTTTAGGAAATGCGACAAAGCATCATTCATGTTTCCTATCATTTGTATTCTTTTAATTTAAATTGTTTGATTGACTTAAATTATAACTGCTTGAACACTTTTAGCAAATTTGTACACCTTATTAACATAATATTTTAATTTTAATGTGATAGACTAATTATTTTGCACTGTAATTTTATGAATTTAAAAAGTCACGAAATCCGGCTTATGTTTAGAAAATTCTATTCATGTAAGAATTGGATTTACAAAAGAATTTAAACAATAAGTACATCAACGTAGAATAAATATACGATTCATGTTTAGAAAAGAATTTAAATTTATATCTCAAAAAGTTTGAAGTTTAGTTTCCTAATAACTCTATATTGATCTATACAAGTAAGCGTAAAATTATGGAAATAACATATAAATAAGTATTGAAATTTTTTAAAATTTAATAGGAGCATGGATGTGTGTGTTGCAAAAAGGGTAAATTGGGCAAGAGAGTTAAAACAATTAGTGTGCCTCCCAAACGGTGTTGTAGTTAGTGACACTAACTGTGTTGCTGTAGGGATTCGGTTTGAATCCGGAGAACACATTGATGTTTGTAAATTTATTGTGCCTTTGAGGCATGGGGACACTCTAAATAGCCGTTGAGCCGCAAGTATTCTCGTGAAGTTCGTGGAAGGGGAAGAGAGGTGGGAGGTCCCTTACCACCTTCAGGGGTTTCTCCCTTTAAATTGGGATGGAACCAAGCAAAATCGTACTGTTGCCTGTATGGTGCTCAAAGCTGAAGATAACGACAGGTGTAAAAATTCTAGCCATTTGCCACTATGAATTTCGTGGGCCTCAATTTGACTTCGTCAGGCAGGTGGCATCAGTCGCAACAGCAACGCAACACAATTAGTGTGAAATTTAAGATATTTAAAAATTTATGAAATTTCTTTTCCTCACGGAGCTTAATATTTGAAACTTTTGCAACGACGCATGTCATTAGAAGCTTTTATTTAACCTGCTCAGTACAATGTTCGGGCAGAATCTTCCAACTCAATTTTGAAGCTGTTGTCATCAACCGATTGAGCTGAATTTTAGTATACAGGTTTAGTTTGGATGAAAATGCATGTTTTTATCTATTATATTTCGATGTCGCAATTAGTTAAAAATATATCAATAAAAGTAATTTGTTTGGTTGGAATCTTGCAACTCAATTTTGAAGTTGAAGACTTCAAGCGATTGAGATGAAATTTTGTATACACGTTTAGTTTAGATGACAATGCATGTATTAACCATTTATATTCTTATATGGCAATTAGTTAAAAAAATATTAATTAAATAAAGTAATTCGTTCGAGTGGAATCTTGGAACTCAATTTTGTAGCTTATTTCTTAAACCGATTGAGGTGAAGTTTTGTTTACACGTTTAGTTTGGATGCCCATGCACGTTTTGTCATTTTAAGTACGAATATCGACCTAGTTTCTGTAACGATCTTGTTAAGGTGTGAAGGCGAGTATGTCTACAATAACGAAAGTGTGGACTGGAGGCCTAGCTCAGATGGTAGAGCGCTCGCTTAGCATGCCAGAGGTACTGGGATCGGTACCCCGCGCCTCCGATTATTATTTTTCCGTGTAAATTTTTTTGAAGTTTGTATGATTTGTACAAGGGGATATTTTACAATACTTCCACTCAGCATACTTTAAAGTATGTTAGATTTTTACTGTTCTAGAGGGAACACTAAGAAAGGCAGACCTATCAAGCTATTTCTATTTACTTTCAAACATTCTATAATATATATATATATATATATATATATATATATATATGTGTGTGTGTGTGTGTGTGTGTGTGTGTGTGTGTGTTTCTGTGTGTGTGTGTGTGTGTGTGTGTTGTGTGTGTGACTTGACATGTATAATGTCTTCTTCTAGTTTCTCCCGTAACATTTTAATTGACCTAGACACTGTAACGATCTTCTGGGAGCGTGTTTAATGGTAAGCATGTTTACAATAACAGAGGTGTCGACTGGGATTGATACCCCGTGTTCAGATTATTTAGATATTTTTGAAATTTGTTTTATTTGTACAAAGAGATATTTTACAATACTTCAACTCAAAATACGTACAAAGCATGCTGGATTTTTACAAGTTTTTATTTAATTTGCAATATTAAATGTCGGGGGGAATCTTGCAACTCAATTTTGAAGCTGATGTCTTATACCGATTGAGCTGAAATTTTATATACGCGTTTAGTTTTTATGACAATGCATGTCTTGACCACATTTATATTCCAATATTGCAATTAGTTAAAAATACAAGCTACATGGTCTGGCGTTGCACGGGCATTCTCTACTTTTATAAAAATTTACTCTTTCCTTCACAAAATCAGCACTTATAATACTCTTTTTCTATAGGACTTCCACCCCTTCCCCTCCTCCACTTAGCCCTGCATTGCTCGAGCTTTTAACAAAGGTATAACTTAAAATTCCCTGTATTGAAATTTTTTCGCTTCTTTTCTTTGTCAGACAGGTTTATACCCCTCATCCAGCGTTGCACGTACATTTTTAAATGCATAACATATTGTCATGGGAATTCCCCTTCCTGTCTCGCAATCAGAGATCTTGAGTAAGTGACCATTCACCGATTATTAAGTAGCTTGACACGTGCAGCCATATAGTGGCAAAAAATTAATGAATTATTGCACAAATGAAATTCATAAAAAAGGTTTTCGACATTTTAATTTTAAATCACTAACAGTAAAAGATCAAAACATGAGTTTTTTAAAAATAATTTTCATATAAACGCATCGATATTGATTCATTTTTAGAAAAATCATAAAATATGTAACGTATAGTTGTTTTGTAAAAAAAAAATAACAAAAAACATACGAGACGAAATAAATAATCTTTCCAATTACAAAATTGCTAGTTAAGTTATTAAATGCGCGAATAAAATTTTGAGTATTTTTTTAAAAAAAATTCATAAAAACTGAGCAATGATGCTGTTTTGAACCCGGTTACAAAAGTTACAAATCCAGCTCTCTAAGCGATCATTCCACGAAATCTTCGGTACAAAAAAAAATAAAAGACAGATGAAATAAAAGAAAAAAGATACTCAATTCCATATTGCGTTATTTGTTACAGTTAAAAAATAAATTCGGGCTTCATTTTTTAAGTTAATGCCTTCAAACTTCATATATAGATTACAAATAACAGTAATTTTTAAACAAAAAATGTAACAAAAATAATGCTTAAATATTTCTCGCTAAAAGAAATAAACGAAAAACACAGATTTTTTAAACCGTAATTTTTAAGCAATTATTTCAATCTTTGTACAGATAACAGATATTACTAAGCTACGCAAGGAAAAAAGTGTTCCATAAGATTATTTTTATAAATAAATTATCAAGTATTAAAGTTAAATTTTGAGTATTTTTTAAGAAAATCGTAAGAAAAAAAAAGTTTTGACATTTTTTTTTAACTGACCGATTCTAAAAGAGAAAATCATAAACTTTACAACCCTTTTCATGGTCCCTTTATTGCATTCCTAAGTCTTGGAATAATTTTACGGACAGCAGTGCCCAAAAAGATCGTACTGCGGAAAGACGTAAATATACGTCTGGAGAAATAAAGGCTTTGGCTTAGCGAGATGTTTATATACACGGCAAGTGCTTAAGAGGTTAAAGTCGTAACGTAGTTTTAGCGTCAAAGTATAGTATTATTGAACTCAGTACATTATTATTGTATGGGGGAAGGGGGTGCGATGAAAATTATGATTGAAAATTGGGTTGCGAGTATTGTAACTTTGAGAAGCACTGGTCTATTGAATTCAGAAATGGGAGAAGTTGGGATCAGATCTTTTTGTGCGTCGACTGCGAAATGAGAGAGAGAGATTTTCTGTCTGAATTTCTGCTGGGGGAGCTATTCTACAGAGCCGTTTTTTGGCAGTTGCAATTCTTGTTTATAATGAGTGTATTTTGCTCTGTTCTAAATAATCTGTTATAATATTCCTCGAGCATATACGTCGATTTGTCTTCTTTTAGTCCTGTGCTCATTCTTGTCCATTCTGTTATTCAAACAATTGGCTGCTTTTAACGCAATAAAAATTGCAACAATATTTACATATATATAATTGAGGAAAATTTTTAAACAGTGGTTTTGAGACTTCTATATTCTTAGCAAGCTATAAATCTATGTAATACCATTAAAGGTAATAATGCAATGTATTGATATAAAAACAATTTGAAATGCAAATCATTTGACGTTTGGTATCTTTAGTGATTTTCATAATCAGTTGAATTTATATAAATTATATGAATTGCTGTATAAATTTACAAAAAATTGTCTTCTAAATCATTTTTTCATACCTAAATCAGTTTCGTTTTGTTTCTGAAAAATGGAATTTAAAAAGGGAACGTAAAAAATTGAAAAAAATCGTCGGTTGATTCTTAATTTTGAAACCTTTGTTTCAAAATAAAATTTAGCTTGAAATATCTTAAGGCTTTGTGAAATCTTATTGGAACCTGGATATATTCTGAAACTGAAATAATTTATTCAGTTTTGTCTATTTATTGCTATTGCAAAAGCATGATCTTTATATAGTGAGCCATACATAGTAGAAAGCTAATGCGTTAATCGATCAATTTTTCTTTTCAGATGTATTTATTAATCACAAATTATAAAGTAATCGGTATATTTCCGTTTCGCTGGTGCAAGTGATAAAGTCACCAAAATGGCACAGTCAACATCAAACGGAATGTTCCCGATGGTAACCATTTACCACCACATTTTGAAAACAAGTCGTAGTTTTCACTCTTATCAGTAACATCTTTTTCAGAATACATCAAAAATAGATACAAAAAAAAATGATAACTAACATTTATAACATTTCTTTATGTGTATATTGCAGCGCTGTTCAAACTTTCAAAATTTACGACCCATTGCTCAATCATAGCTTTAGTTAAAGAATTAAGCAATTTGTGACTTTAACCTTGTAATTTGTGTTTACATGTAAACCAAATAGCCTTAAAATAATAAGTTGGTTTTGCAGTCCTCATAAATACAGATAACAGTTTTCTCTTGCCTTTATAATCTCTGTAATTAAAATAAATTAAAATTTAAAAAATCTTTTTAAAAACAAGCTTTTTTTAAATGCTCTAAAAATAATAAAATAAACTTTTCTTTTAAAACTTTTTTTGCTATCAACTTATGAAGTCGCTACACAACTTAAGATACAAAAGCTAGTCGCAAGATTTAAGTAATCGTATTTATTTAGTTTGAAAATTTTAAAAATTAAAATCAATCAGATCAAGTTATTTAATTTGCTTGCTTATCTACACAGGTAAATCTCGCGACCACCATTTATATCGAAACTTGTGTAACGACTTTATAAATTCATAGCAAAAAAAAAAATATAAAAAGTTTATTTCTCATTTTTTAGAGCATTTAAATAAAAGATTGTTTTAAAAAAAAGGTTTTTTTTTTACTTTTAATTTATTTTTTTCCTTTTTCGTTATCTCTGGACAGAGGTTTCTCAGTCTGTTCATCTCATTCAACGCATCATTGTTGAAAGGTCGTTTGCCGGTTAATTTTGAACAGTCCAGCTAAGGGGTACTCAGCCTTTTTTCCCAACAGACCACATATATGTGATCGATATTTCAATACAGCCGCAACAAGAGGATAATGGAAGGAGGGAGGGGAAATACTGGAAGACGAAAACAACATTGAACAAAGCAAAATTAATTAAAATATTAAAACTTCTTTTTTTGCTTTTACTATACTATTTTATTAAAAACGAAAAAAACATTTTTTTTTAATCCTTAATTTTAAACCAATTTTTTTTTTAAATTTTTGTGCAGAATTGGGTAACACTATTCTACAAACGAAAAAATATTTTCGCGCGATTATATAAAAAAATGACGAAATTTTCAAATGTTTTATTAAAAATTTAAATATTTTTTTTAAAAATCGTAAAGAAAAAAATGTTTTAGTCATTTTATTTCGAAATGACTGATGGTAAAAGAGAAAAGCCTGAACTTTCTTAGCGCAGAATATCGATTCAATAAACACAAAAAAAAATTCATACGGAAACAACAAATGTGTGGATTATTAAGAAATTGCTAAGATAAATCCTTAATTTTATAATTCGTTTTGTTGCTATCTAAACATTTAAATACAACATTCATATTGACAGTCATACAGATTTACGTTCATGAAATTCAAGAGACAAACACTGTATTAATTTGTTTCAACGAATACAAATTACCATTCCTCTCTTTTTTTTAATTTTAGAAATAAAAAGTATAATGTGCTTTATTCAATTACAGGATATTTAATTCCTAAAATAGAATAAAATGGCATAAAAACAAATCATAAATATGTAAATTATTCATTTTTAGAAATCCTTTGAAACAATTCTAGATTTTTTTAGTAGCTATAATATATTCATAATTAATCTATTATATCTTCTTAATTTAGTCCATTATTTTGCAAATAATATTTAAGGTATCCGACTACTTGCAACAACTTTTTTTTGAAAAAATGGAGATATGGGGATTTTTTGTGATTTTTAGATTTATTTAGTATGTTTTAAGGAAAAATTCTAAAATTGAAAATAGGAAAAATTACTGGTAAAAATATACAAAAATTACACAAACGAGGCCCGCTCTGTACAAAAATGTTATGAACCAATTCTCAATCCATCAATTTTGATGTTCTATTTTGTTTTTAATTTTGAAATGAATTTCAGGATAAGAGATATTTAAGTTTTTACAAAAAATAGATAACTTTATCTTAGTGATTATATGAAATTGCTTTAAAAACAGCGATTATATTCACATAAAGGGCTGTAAATTTTGTAATGAAAGAGTGATTGATAAAGTACATCGTCTATTATTTTGGATCAAAATATATTTTAGAGACTTTTTAAGCTAACTATATGTAACGATTGATTGATTCATGAAAATCTGAAATCTATTTTATTATTTTAGATTCTTAGAAACTAACTATTATTAAAAAATGATGAACGTTTTTTTTACTCTTAGCATCAGGATCGTTTTCTTTTTATTGCTTCACATTAATAATTTTTTTAAAAATTCTAACGAAATATTTTTATTTATAAGTCATACATCGAAATTTGAAGCTATATCTTATCTGTGAGATGGAGGGGAAGATAGAACAATAATTTTACACTAAAAAAACCGTGTTCGGGCTATAGAGAGGGGAAATAAACCTGTATTAAATCAAAAATAAGTGGAATGGAACAAATTTCGAAAAAGGGAAATTTTTTGTCATAATTTTAGAAATCACTCACATTGTGCACGTAGAAACACACACACAGAAATGCTGGCGTCATGAGGAAAAGAGAAAGCTCGAGCAACGCCGGGCTAAGCGGTAGAGGGAGGGGGAAAATCATTTTGAAAAAGAGTATTAGAAATACTGATTTTGTGATGGAAAGGGACAATTTATAAAAGTAGAGATAGCACTTGCAATGCCGGGTCATGCAGTTAGTTTTATTTAATTTTGCCTTGTCCAATGTAGTTCTGGTCTAATATTTTTTATTATTCCCCCTTTTTCCATTATCCTCTTTTTGCGGCCCGATTAAAATATTTATCACACATATGTGGCCTGGCGTGAAAAAAGGTTGAGTACCCCTTAGCTGGACTGTTCAAAATTAAAATGGTAAACAAGCTTGCAACAATAATGCGTTGGATGAGATTAACAGACTGAGAAACTTCTGCCCCGCGATAAATAAAAAATAAATCAAAAGTAAAAAAAATAACTTTTTTAAAAAACAAGTTTTTATTTAAATGCATTGATTTTACTAATATAAACTTTTCTTTTAAAACTTTTTTTGCTATCAACTTATAAAAGTTACATAATTTATGATATAAATGCTTGTCGCGAGATTTACCTGTGTATATAAACAAGCAAATTAAATAACTGTATCGGATTGATTTTAATTTTTATAATTTTCAAACTAAATAAATACGAGTACTTAAATATCGCTACGAGCTTTTAGATCATAAATTGTGTAACGACTTTATAAGTTGACAGAAAATAAGTTTATTTTATTCTTTTTATAGCATTTAAATAAAAGCTTGTTTTTAAAACAGTTTTTTTTTTATTTTTAATTTATTAATAAAATGAGCTTAATACTTTTCCAATGCAAGCGTTATGTATTTATCTAAATCAATGTCGATTAAGCCAGGGATTCCCACATTTTATTCCGAATACGATTCATCAATCTTATTTAAAAGGCATTTTGTTAGATAAAAATTTGCTCAAAAATTTAATGAATATTCCTTATACAAAAAAAACCCAACATTGTTAT
The DNA here is from genome assembly GCA_019973935.1 of Trichonephila clavipes. Classification (NCBI taxonomy): domain Eukaryota; kingdom Metazoa; phylum Arthropoda; class Arachnida; order Araneae; family Nephilidae; genus Trichonephila; species Trichonephila clavipes. Next base: position 199,100 of record BMAU01020011.1, read on the forward strand.
GTTCATTAAACATGATATTTTATGTATTTAAAAATCAGTTACCAATCAATAGAAATATTTAAAATATATATCAGTGATAAAATCATTATAGAGCAAATAAAATGCTATATGAGGACTAATGCGTTGTACAAACTATATTTCTATGTTTTTTTTCTTTATGAAGATTATATCTGTAAGGTTTGATAATTTATGACAAACACTATACAAAATTTATGTCTTAATTTTCAAAATTTCTGTGTTATTTTAAAATATTGCAAACAGTTTGACTAGAGTAAATACAATGTCAGAACTTGCTGTTTTCTTATTATCTACCGAATAAAGCAAATATTCCCAAATCAGATAAGATTAAGTGAATTTTCTAATTTCAAATTCATCCACCGACTTAGATAACTTACAAATACACCCATGAAGATATGAATAAACGTTTTCTACATTGTTCTAGTTATTATACATTTTTTTTTTTTACTGGGAATAAATATTCCCGAACATTAAACCAATGGAGCGTCCCCTGTGGAAACGAAATACAAAGCAATATCGTTACCAGAACAAAGCAATTTAGATCTGTCTGTTAAAATATTGATTTACGATGTCTTAAGTGACATGAAAGATTTCATTTCTTATCTCTAATTGGCACTTTCTTCCCCACACTTTAGACGTAACGTTTAGAACAAAGGCAGAGCTCGTAGGTAAGGACTGTCTAAAAGAGGATATTTCCTTCACAAGCGAATTAGCGTCCTTTCAGAGACTTGTGATGAAAGAGTAGTTCTAGAATTTAGTTGTATGGCATGAAATTGATTATACAATGAAGCCATACATTTTTTTTCCTCCATGGAAAGTATTTAATTATCCAGAATTGAATGACCTACAGTGTAAAATATGTCGAACATAAACTGATATTACGTTTCGAATTAAGGTGCGAGAGTTGCAAAAGTATTGATTGAAGCTATTAAATACATTAACATGATTTAATTTTTAACTTAAAGGGGTATTTACACATAATAAGTTTTATGCTGTTACGAAACATGATGATACTTCTGAAAATATTTCAAATAAATAATTTACTTGATTTTGAATAAATGCTTATTTAACTTAATAATAATATTACATTTTAAAAACGGAGTTCCGCTGGTGTTCGACACGAAAAATGTTTTCAAAGTTCCATTGAGGACTCATTGGGGGAAGTTTTCAATATTACTTATGTTTTCGACCAATAATAAAATCACACCACTAGATTACAGAAAAAAAAAGAAAATACAATTAAACAATAAACACGCTTTCTTCAACGAATATATTTAAGCATCACAAATATTTCATAATGCATATCACTGTTTTTCTTTACCGAAAAAATATATGTTTTATAATTTTTAAGAAACTTAGTAACAAAGCCCTAAGACCATTTTAATCACCATGAGCTCTCATGCGACCACGAGAAAATTAATGATGAATCCTGCTCATAAAATATTTTTTACCTTTATTTGTCTCCATTTGAGCAACCACATGCTTAAAGCCAATATTCTTTTACATTAAAAATGAAATAAAATGGTTTATAAGGCTTAAAATATAATTAGATTCATGCACACCTTTTTTAAAAACCTTTTTTAACTCAAATTCCCTCTCTGAAATGCTATTTATCATGCCAGAAATATTTCGAAGCTTAAATGGACCATAAATCATAACTTATATTCCTGACGTCATTTTACTTAATGTTTTATGACATTTAATTTTTTTTCAGATTAATTATAACTCATATCTAGAAATGTCGATTATATTAAGCTCGAACAAAGAACATATCAACACGAGATTAATTCAGCGTCTGTCTAATGGATCTGTTTGTTTTTTTAATAAAGCAACATCCACTCAGATGCCCATTTACAACGAAATGATTTCTTACAGTTACATTCAAGTTGATGTTAATTTTTCGTAGAATATTTATTTAAAGTACAAATTTGAATGTAAAATAAAATTATTATGAAAATTATGATATAACTATCGATTTGATTCACTTTATAATTAAAGTATATAGTATACAACTGTTTATTTTAACTGCATTTGTTGTACCTACAGGCATTTTTTTTTTTATTTTGGTCTGAATTTACAAATTGATTATTATAAAACATTGTAAGTGAAAAAAAATTATTTTCCATAAATTTTAGGAATACTATAAATTATGGGCAGTATTCTATTACTTATGAATAATATCAGGAGCAAGATTCAGTATAAATGTTATAATAGTTATAGCACGTATTAAAACATTTTATTATTGGAAATTAAATACTTTTTCTTTATTTTGCATCAATTATTTATAATAAAAATATTAAGAATTGTGTTCAGACATTTACCATAAATAAAATGTATTCAACTAGCTTGACTCCCTTTAAAAACAATTATGTACAGTTTATACGGTTTATGATACTTACACATGATTTCTTACAGCTAATTCATAAAAGTGTACGTGTACTTAAATTATAAAAAAAAAATCTTATATATACCTTACCATGTGTATAATTTATATACCTTACCATATAAATATATTGTTGTTGTTGTTCATGCCACCCTTCTCACATAGTCAGATCGAGGACCACGGAATTCATCGTGGCAATGGGCTAGATGTACTTTTGTCGTTGGCCTCAGCCTTCAGCACCATACAGGTGACATTATGATTTAGCTCAGTAAAATTCCCGAAAGGACGATAGAACATTACGTTAGATGGCGCCACTATCTATCTCCACCTCCACAATTAGGCATTGAACTGAAGTGGAGGGAAATTTTCTTCAGTTCCCAGCACTCATGATTCAGCCCACAAGGCATTCGGACCCACTGATTTAACAAACATGTACTCCGAGGATATTTGGCGGTATGGGCATCGAACCCAGGCCTTCCGGTCTGGAGTCCGGTGCTCTAACCACTAGGCTACCCACGGCCCATACATATATATACCTTATATACATTACCTTTATGGACTTATTAAAGTACGCAACAAACCTTAAACATATTTGAGGATATTACTATATTTATCAGTAATAAATAACATACTTTATAATCTCATAATTAAGTGACATTTTCATCGGAGTACAGATAAAAAATAATTAATATAAAAATTTCAAATGTTTAAGCATAAATAATATTCCATTAAATGGAGGTTTTGTTTTATATTCATCCTTTTTAAGCACAAAATAACTTAACACTTACATGAAAGACAGATAGTGTGTGTGTGTTTTTAATACTTTTTATACTATCATTGGAATGGGCTAAATTTATGAAAATCGCAGGATAGATATAATTATGTATTTTACAGTAAATTAAAAAAAAAAACTGATATTGGGCGTGCTCTTTTTGTTATACTTGAGAAATTTCGAAAACATTTCAAATAAGTGGATTAGTTAGATATGCTCAACAGTTAAAAGTCTTCAAAAAGTTTTCAATTTTTCTTAAAATTATACTATATATATATATATATTTAAATAGTGTGCATTTTATTTACCTACATATGGATTTTAATCGAAAACTATGTACATTTAAAATTAAAGTTTTTTCAAAAAACAAACGATAGAAACAACGGAGCACAAGAGTTAATTAGCTGGAAACACGTGGCTCTATTTATCATGTGACTATGGAGTCACATTAAGTTAGTTAATTAAGTACACATGTAACTTCTTCTTCTTTTATCACCATAAAAAACCTAAGAATAAAAGCTACTAATTTCGTAAGAAAAGTATGCGCTATATATATATGTATATATATATGCATATATATATATATATATATATATACATATATATATATACACATATATATATATATATATATATATATATATATATGTTTGTATGTATATAGTATAATAAAATAAAATAAGTATAGACAAATTATAAATCCTAAAAAGCAAATTTGTATATATACGTACATGTAATAAATCCCTGCAATTTAATCTTTATTAGCTTTTGATTTATCTATGGTCCAGTCTTCAGGATAACTATTTAATTATTTTAACTAGCTTCCCGCCTAACGGTAACCTTTTAAATTGTATCCATCTACCACTCAGATCATGTGATTTCCCGCTGAGTATAAATAGCGATATCTTTGGAAATCCCGCCCTTCTGTTCTTTGTATTTTTATCATGTAGTTGACTGTAGCGCGTAGTGTCTTTGATTTCTTTGTACTGTGTTGTGTCGTTCATTGTTTAAGATGTACTTGTTTGTGCGTCTCACTGCGTTTAAGAGAACCAGGGCATCATATACTTTAAAAAAAACGAATTTTTAATTTTAGTTTTAAAAAATAGTGAATTTTTTTCTGAATCGCAAAATGTATAATACTTACATGTTTGTTGATAAAATAACCCAAGAATATGAAAAAATATGCTTCCTTAAAAATGAAAACAAATGACCACGCCCACTTTTATACATTTTAAATGGGTAGTTTATCCTGTGTTTTATCTATATAAACTTTGGATTTTATTTTCGTTTCAATAAATAACCCCGTTATTTTTTAACCACGTTTTTTCGTGAGCTATTTTTCCAAACTCTGTGGCAAAATTTCTTATTTTAAAATTCAATTTAGTTTATGGCAATGTTTTGAACTATGTTCGTCTATTCCAAAGTTACTTGTGCTATACGGCTACTTAATTTTTTGCATTAGTTTTTATAAGAAATATTCATTTTTTACTTATAATTAATGATATTCATAGGATTTTAAAAATATTTAACTTTTTTTTTAAAATAAGTTACTTTGCCACGAATAAAAAAATTGTCAGCAGGAAATTTGTTAGCAATCAACATAAAAAGACAAAATCGAGTAAAATATTATTTTTGAATTCCGTAAAAAGCGCTTCTTGGAGAAACATTGAAATACTGGGTATGCCTACAAAAATATGATCCTCTAAATGTAAATATAATCGTTGAACTAGATTACTATCTACCCTTATGAAAAATCTCTTATGTTGTAAATAGTGCTGTTCTTCAGAGAAAATTGAACTTAGAGCAGATTTAAAAAGTCGTAGATGTTGAGCTGTGAGTTTTCAAATAATTTGTAATAACTGTGCAGAATTGATTAGGACAATGCCATGAAAAATAACCTAAGATTGACATTAGACAAACCTATAATAACGTAAGATTGATATATGGAATGAGAGCCATTGGAAAAAGGTGGAGCAGCTGCTCAATTATTATGATGACTCATAAATTTGCCTCTACCACCTGCAAAGTTTCAACGCCATAATTCTGTGTTTTTAAATATTTTCAAAATATTTAGTGAAGACTCCCTGAATGCAGCTGTTCATGAAGCAGTCATAGCAATAATAATAACTCAAATATAGCTGGGGCCGTATATAACACATGACACAACATAGGCTATTCCTTATTGAATGAAGTTGTATGTGCTACGTCTGTTGAAAATGGAAAGGTTATTGATTTTGAAGCTCTCACAAAATATTGTTAATCATGTAAGGGGAAAAACCCCATTGTGCTAAAAATTACAAATGATTCAATGGATGAATGGAATGCCGGGGTGGTATTAGGTATATTTCTACGATCTGAAACATCACGAAAATCAAATTATACGCAGTGTTTTTGTGATGAAAAGAATAGAAATAGTCTCTTACTATAAAAGAAGCAAAAGTATATGGTGGCACAGAAGTTGAAAAATTAGATAGTGTTAGTCATGTGCGAAAGCGTATGGGCAAAGGGCTAAGAAACATTCTAAAAACGCGCTAACTGATGGAAAAATACTTCTGGACATGGACGACTAATGCTTAAAAAATTTGACTCAATTCAACATTTTATGGGCTAGAAATCCGTAAAAACTTGTCATCTGTGTAGGACATGAAAAGAGCCATATGGGCTATTGATTTTCATCAACTAAGTACTGAGGATAATCCGCAACACGGTTTGTGTCCTCTTCGTAAAGATAGCTGGTAAGGTTATAACAGTAGCCTTGTGTTACTGAGAATTTTATATTTACAAACATTATTTACCTGTGTCAGTTTTATTGAAAGTCGGAAAAGTGTTTCGGGATCTCATTGAGAAGGATTCATTGAAAAAGTGTCTTCAGGGAAGAACACAAAATCCCATTGAGAAATTAACAAATGTATTTGGGAGCGAATTCCTAAAACAATATTTGTTGGAATTGAAACTTTGAAATTTGGAGTTATATATATGTATGCTGTAATTTGTTTTAACGATAGATATGTAAGTAGGATCAAAGTCTTTGAAGCTCTGGGCATTAAACAAGGATACAACACTGAACGTACAGAATAAGAAATTAATTTTTGTGGTGGAACGTATAGTAAATAAAGTATCATTGGAAGCCAGAAATATAAGAAAGTCTTTAAAAAGGAAAAAAAAAAGATAAACATAATTTAGACGAAGAAAATGAATGTCAAAAAGGTAAATATTAATCAAATCTATAATGTAAGGAAAAAAATTGAAAGTTTTATTACTTTTTCTCAAAAGTGTACTTTTTTTTAATTGGGTACACTTCTAAAAAAAAACTATTGTAGCATATGTGGTTAACACTTTTTATATATCTAATTTTTTCTAAATTAGAATACAGATGCACATAGTGAACAAAATTTTTTTTCCATATATAATCTCTAATTTTTTTTTTTACAAAAAATAAATTTATATGTGCAAAAAGAAAAAAAAACAAGATATTAAAAACTAGTATTATTTTAAAGAAATTATGCAATTAATTCATGAAAAAACTGGTTCATTATGTTTGATATATTACCTTATATATATGTGTAAAATTTTTGGTATATTCAAGAAGTACTTTTGTGTAAGAAAAAGTACATACATGAAAGAAACAATTTATTACAAAATCTCAAAAATTATGTTCATATTAACTGAAACAAAGGGAAAAAATATATGAATTTAAAATTACTTTTGCAACTCTAGAAAATGATTAAGCATTATTATTAGGTATATAATAAAGGCAAGCAACACACACACACAAATACTAATACTTAAAAAATTGTATCTAAACATAAGTATATATTATCAGTTCTCAAAAATTATGTATTACTGAAATTAAACAGGAAAAATAAACTTTTGAAGTAAAAAGTTGTTTCTGTCGCTCTACAGAATAATTAAATTATCTTTATTAAGAACACGAAAAATCTAAGCTGTATTAGAAGTTTTAAAAGATACATGTCTCATATAAACAAAGGACAAATTTGGGCATTTTACTCTTTCGAGCATGTCCTGGTCATTTAACAAACAAGATTTATTCCACAAATGACTACCTCGTCTATAACATTTAATATGCAACATGAACCATCATAGAAAATATTGTCATACACTCGCCACGTCATCATATATATATATATACGTATATATAATTTATAAACATAATTTAATTATTCATAACTCTTCTTCTAACTTCAGGTAATACTTAAATTAGGAGTTATATACTTCCAGTTGGCATCATTTTGTAAAACGTTTTAAGTTTCTTGATAATCAAACTGCTTGTTTTTTCATATATTTAGTAGTTTTGTGTGAGTATATATTCCGTGTTTGTTAATATGTTATATAAAATAATAAAGAAAGATAGTTCACAATCATCAAGCTTTCTCAGCCATTTTGGCAGGGCTAAAATATAAACTTATAAATTAATGAAGTACAAATGTTCTTCTCTCTCTCTTGAATAAGAGTGTTTCATTTTTTTATACAATTTCCAAAAAAAAATGAATAACTTCATTTTCTTTTCTGGTTCATTTTCTTTTCAACATCCGGGCTGATAAAACCTTCCATTAAAAAAAACATGTATTCTCCAAAATATTCTCCTTTATAAAACAAGTGAGAAAACGATAGAGCGGTGGAAATATCAGCTACCTCAGGATAATGACGATTTGTTTCGATAAATATTATGGAAATATTGCAGCACCTCTGTGCTGATTCCCGAAACAAATCACTAATGAAATATTACTCGTAATTGAAATTTCGTGGAACAAGAGGACTAAAGCTTCTCTAGAGTGTGTGGACATCGTTTGATAATTTACCACGCCTCCTTTCTATGAACAGCAAGAAAAGCTTCGAATATCTCTAATTAATTTAGTTTCGGGGAAAAGCATTGTAGTTTCCACATATTGTGTAGCAAATCGTGAAGATAGGTTTAAGTTATTAAATTGCGAAACGTTTGAAATTGTGGTAGTTTTCTAAAACTCGTATTTTACTTCGGAAGACTGGTTGGCGATAAATATCAGATATGAAGCACTCAGAGAAGAGATATCTCACATTGAAAATGAAATGTGTCTAAAATAAATTATAATGATATGAATATATACACTGCTGGACAACTGCTAAGGACGGATCACAAAATGCTATGTAGCATAACATTAAGCGAGACATGAGGTCTAGTAGGAAAATATAGTTGCCACACTGTTCAGACATTAGAATAAAGAATATTTATTGTTCTGGAAAGTACAAAAGCTGTGAAACATCTGAAAGAAAAAAAAATGTTCATTTGATCTGCGGAGAAAATACGTACGGAGAAATGGAACAATGCATCTAAAAGTCAGCAGGAACCTTAAAGAAAGGTATCAGTACGGGAAATGTCCACCGTGGAGTGTGATGCAACATTCCACACGTCGTACCATACTTTGCGCAACATTATCCAGCAGCTGTTCAGGCAATTTATCCCATTCCTCTGTGAATGCACGGATGAGGGTGTTCTTGTTTGTCGGAGGATAGTTTCGACCAGCAACTTGCCTCCCCAAAGCATCCCACACATTTTCAATGTGGTTCAGATCTGGAGAACGCGCTGACCATACGAGACGTTGAATACCCTCACTGTCTAGACAATCCTGAACAGCGAGTGTTCAATGACATGTTGCGTTGTCGTCCATAAAAACAAATTTATCACCAACAGCACCACGGAAAAGACGAACATAAGGAAGTAGAACTTCATCAATGTATCGTTGGCCCGTCATAGTCCCATTCGCAACCACATGTAGGCGCGTGTGGCCATTGATCATGATGCCGGCCCACACCATGATACTGCATGTCGGATATCGGTCCTTTTCCTGGATATTTTCTGGGCGATAAGCAATACCACTCTCGCGCCAGATCAGTTGGCGTCTACAATCCGATGACAGACTGAACCTACTCTCATCTGAGAATAGTACGCATGTCCAGTTCTGTTCAGTCCAATTGTGATGCTCACGACACCATTGCAACCGGGCAGTACGGTGCTGTCTGGTCAATGGGACACACACAATAGTATAGTCCTCCTCCCCTCAAACGTCTGGCAACAGTTTTTCGGGAGATCTGCTTTCCTGAGGCAGCAAGAAACTGATTTGCCACCTACTGAGCTGTGGTGCGCCTGTTCGTTTTTGCTAATGGGATGATATATCTGTCTTCTGCAGGCGTCGCACTTCTAACACGACCTCTCCCGTGCCGTCTACTACACATTCCAGTAGTTTTAAATGACTTCCACAGCCATGAAACAACGCTGTGAGCGATGTCGAACTCCCTGGCAACATATGCTATTTTTCGCCCTTCTTCGATCTTTCCAATAATTCGGCCACGCATAAAATCATCTATGTGATGTCGGTAAGACATGCCAAAAATTTTAAGTTCGTCTATTAAAACTTTCCTGTAAAACTTTGACTTGAAACAACAACTGTCCACACGCGTCAAAACCTTTAAAGCTGTTATGAACGCTTTTACGTGATGAACAGACGTGGAAAAAAATTTGCATACTCATACTTCTTCTTACTAATATCCCGCACTTACTCTAATTTTCCACATTTTGCTTCCTTTCATTTTGTGGTTGCTATGGATGATAATGTTATCCGTCCTTAGCAATTGTCCAGCAGTGTATATCTATCTATCTATATATATACACTGGTGTGCAAAAATTAAGGATGAAGTCGAAAAATTAGCATATCAGCTGAACGAAGAGGCAGAGCTGACAGAAAGACCAATCAGGAGATTAAGTAAGGTGATGTACGGTAGCACAGGGGCAGATATGAAGGTAGACGTAATGGGGGAGTGTCTGAGTAGTATAAAGCATGTTGTAGGTGAAAGATCAGTATCTCTGGCAAAGAGATTGCACGCCGTATAGCAGTTAAAATCACACCGAGTTGCTGCGTCAGCGAGAAATGGCGAATGATTAATCTGTTAGACGACATCTGGATGCTTTTACCCGAGGTCGAATCTTTGGGAAGTTGGAGGAAGGCTGCAGTGTGACAAGTGTGGCTACAGAGTTCGGAATTGCTCACAGCATCGTTTCACGACTTTGGAGACAGTTTCAAACTACAGGAACAGCTATCCAGGGGTTCAGTAGTGGTCGTCCACGAGGAACCACACCCGCAGATGACCGGTGCATTGTCTTACAGGCCAGACGAAATAGGCGGCAGAAAGCGGGAGAAATCGCTAGACATACGACACAGGCGACTGAACGACCGATATCGCATTTTACCGTGGCCAGAAGACTGCACGGTGGTGGTCTGTTTGCACGACGCCCTGTACGGTGTGTACCTTTAACGACTGCCCATCGGAGAAGGCGTTCTCTGTGGTGCCGGGAACACAGGAATTGGAGAGACAATGAATGGGGACGAGAACTCTTTACAGATGAGAGCAGATTCAGTTTGAGTAGCGATTCTCATCGCATACTCATATGGAGAGAGCGGGGAAGCCGCAATCATCCCTCGAACATGATTAAAAGGGACAGGTATGGAGGTCGCGGTGTTCTCGTTTGGGGAGGCATCATGCTTGGTAGTCGTACAGACCTTCACATCTTCGACGCAGGTTCCGTCAACGGGACCCGTTATTGTAACGAGATTCTTCTTCCATATGTGCGTCTTTTTAGAGGCGCTATGGGTCTGCAGTTACTTTTCATGGACGACAATGCACCATGTCATCGTACAGTAGCTGCCGAACAGCTCTTAGAGAGTGAGGATATTGAACGTATGGATTGGCCGGCACGATCTCCGGATCTCAATCCCATCGGGCATGTATGGTATTTTCTAGGCAGACGCTTGGCAGCTCGTACCTTACCACCAGTAACGATTCGGGAGCTTCGATTGGCGCTGCAAGACGAATGGGCAGCAATGCCTCAACAACTCATTGACACCCTCATTCTCAGCATGGGCAGACGCTGTGGAACCTGCCTAGCTGTCAGGGGAGATCATATCCCCTACTAAAGTCCGGATGTTTCTTGCTGGACACCCATCACAGGGATGTTTCGGCCTTCAGTCGCATTGGCTCCATGCTACTTTTCAATCAAGCTTCTTTTTATCCCTCTGATTTCCTTTTAGTAAGTGTTGCTTACATTACACATGTCCTTACGTATTGGGGATCTTACGGTATTAAATGTGTTGATTTAGAAAGCTTTTGTACAAAGTTATATTGAAAAAAAACCATCTCGTCCTTAATTTTTGCACACCAGTGTATATATATATATATATCATTACTCAGCAGAAGTTATAATAGTTTGCAAAACTGTCCCGACTATTTCAAAGTTTTCTAAGGAAAATTGTTTGAATATTTTAATTATGTTAAGACGACTCAGGGGTGTTTAATTTCTCTAGAGGTCTGAAAATATAAACAATTTTCAAACAGGTATAATTCTTTTAAATTTTAAATGAAATAATTCGAATCGTTTTTACATTACTTATAAAGGAATGGGGCTTCAGGAAAATATAAAATATAATCATAATTTTAAAAATTATAAGCATATCAAAATAAGAAAGATTTCTATAAGAAATATGTATTCGGTTTTTTACGTCGCGCATTCTATTGTCTAAAATAGTAGCTGTAATTTCTAGATATAAGTTGATTTCTAAACTTAAATGTATTCTTATTGCACTGTAGCTGTTTTTATATAAATGGAATAATAACTTATATATTTTAATAAATAAAAAAATACATTTTAAAAAAATATTTAAAACATTCTAATAATTTACAAATATTTTGAAACAAAATGTATATAATACTAAAATTAGGTAAGGTTTAAAAAGTATGATACATTCTGTGATTCTATAAAGTTTTATAGATCAGAGGCTACTATTTTAGAAAATAGCGTGAGCAACGCAAAAAATACTTAATATTTGTTACAGAATTTTCATATGCTTATGATTTTTAAAATTCTTCTTATATTTTAAACATTTTATACTTTTCTGAAGCCCCATTCTTTTGTAAATAATGTGTAACAGATTCGAATAATTTAATTTAAATTTAAAAGACTTATACCTGTTTGAAAATTGTTTATATTTTCATCAAACCTCTAGAGACATTTAACACTCCTGAGACGTCTTAAATTGAAGAAAAATACTGTTACACTTATTGGTAAACTAATTTAAATTTTGTAAAGCTAGCAGTGAAATTTATGTCTCGAGGAGGCATGAAGACGAAAAACAGTTTCTTAAAATTGGCCTTTAATAATCAATCATAAAGTCACTCTGCTCGATACTGGAGCGATAAAAACAATAAGTTCAAAAAGCAACATTACCAGTGACATCCGATTCGAACCGTCTTCTAATATTATAAAATTAATTTCTAATCTAAAATGGTGATGCAACCTGCAGTTGCATTGCCAACCAGCCTTTCTCTCCCTCTAGGAGTTAAACCACTCACATACTTCTTATATTTCCGTTTCTCCTTCCTTTTTAAAAACTAACATGAGCCGAGTTTAAATACTAGCTCGATTTGCATAGCAGTTGCTGCCAACCTCAAATCACGAAACTCAAAAAGATCGGGTTCGAATCGGGTGCTTACTTTCATTGAGATCATGGAACGGGATTGGAAAAACAACACAAGGATATCATAAAAATTTGGATCCGACTTTTAAATGTCTAACAATCGGCCCCCTTTTTCCATTCTCGCACCATTATCTCTTACAAATCAGTAAATTTTAATCTATAATCACATGTTATACAATTTAACACAAAAAAATACATTTTATTCACAATCTTTATTGTAATAAACAAACTAATATTTTAATCTTAAAGAAACAAAGTCTTATTCTCTAAAAAGAAATAATTTTCAACAAAATTCTAACAATTTTTCCTTTACCATGGGTTTGGTAAAAATGTCCGCCAAATTATTTTTGGTACCTATATATTTAATTTGGAAAACCTTGTCGTATATCAAATTCCTTAAAAATGATAACGAACATCGATATGTTTTGTTCTACAATTTTCTACCGGTGACTTTGAAAAACTTATAGCAGCTTGATTATCACAAAACATTACATTTTTCACTTAATTCCAAATTTAAACTTTTATTATCAATTACATTCTTTAGCCAAATGAATTCCTTAGCTGCTTCTGTTAAACTAACATACTCAGCTTCCATGGTCGACAGACTAACGGATTTTTGCTTGAAGGTTCGCCATGAAATTGGAGTTTCGTCTATAAAAGTTATGAACCTCCCATCGACACTCGATCATCCCTATTTGTAGCAAAATCCGAGTCTGAATAACATCTTAGCTTTAATGATTTAACTTCTGAATGTTCTAATTTATATTCTTGAAATACCTCGTCAAATGACTCGCCTCGTAATTGTGTGTTACCTCGCGCAACTAAGCGGGCCTTGTATCTAACAATTTTATTATTTTCATCATATTTAATGGTATAAACCCAGCGGTTTTCTAAAATTTTTATATTATCCGGATGATCAACTAAATCCCAAATTTTTACGTTCCTTCATTACGTTAATTTCTTTATCCATTGCATCACGCCATTTAGATGCGTCTCTGGATCTTATCGCCTGTTTGTAACAGTTAGAATAGTTACTTCAACCATAAGAGCTTCTTGTTGCTCTGACAAATCTGAAAATCCCTGGGATTCGGTATTATCTTTTCTAAAATTAAATAAACTAGGATCATACTTAATATTATGCCTCTTACAGTATCTCTCTATTTCGTTAAAAGATTTCAATCGGGTTGCTTCCCTTCTATACTATAATATACGTTAGATCCAGTTACTTTCCTACCTATATTTCGAATCCACTTAACCTCTGTACATGGGATCAAGCTATGATTATCGGAAGATACATCTGGTTTTTCAGATGTTGAGGGCGTTTCCGTACTTGTCTTTGAAACTAAACGACTCGTTAATGAATTTTTGCTCTATCGGAATCATCCTCATCATCATAATAATCAGGAAGGTTTAAATTATATCCAAGGTTACTATTAACTTTTGTCTAAAATTAATTCCCCTCTTATCTACATCGAATCTTACATTAATAGTCTCGACTAATTTATTTTCATCTATCAACCATATCCTATAACCCTTGGTACGTTGTGCGTATCCCATCATAATTCCCATTTTCGCACGCATATCGAATTTTTTTCTAATTTGTTTTGGCACACCAGCGTATGCCAAACATCCAAAAGGTTTTAGATGCAATACCGATGGTTTTCTACCTGAATATTTTTTCGAAAGGCGTTTTGTTACTGTCTTTGTGACAAATTCGATTCCACGCATAAGTGAAACAAAGTAATGCTTCTCCCCAAAACTTATGGGGAACTTCACTAGACTTAAGCAATGTTTTGATGCCATCTAGAGCGGTTAAATTGAATCTCTCCGCGACCCCATTCATTTCTGGCGTATATGAATTTGTTACCTCATGCTTTATACCCAGTTCTGTCAAGAAATTATCCATATCTTTATTACAAAATTCTAGTCCGCCATCAGTTCTAACTGCTATTACCTTTTTTACTTAGAAAACGTTCTGCTCGTTTCTGAAATCTTATAAACGTATGAAATACGTCAGATTTATTTCGGATGGGAAATACAGTCACCTTTCTTGAATAATCGTCAATTATACTCAAGAAATATTTATTACCGCCTTGGCTTTCAGTTGGCATTGGACCACAGAGGTCCATATGCAACAATTCCAATGGACGTTTTGATCTTACGGCCCCCGTCTTTTGAATGAAACTCTCTTGGACTTTGCTAATTTACACGGTATACAATGAGTCTTACCATTATCAGTTAAGCGTGGGAGACCTTTTACGCTATCAATTTTACTAGTTTTTACCAAGTAATCGTTATTAACATGACAAAAGCGTTGATGCCATATTTCTATTGATCCTTTTTTGTTTTAGCGGTTACATCACTAAAAACTCATTTCTTTACTCTTTGGTATAATATAATGATCCGGCTTAAAAAAATACAAATTTTCATGGCGTGTCGCCGAGAACAATTTTATCCAGTCTTTATTAAAAACATTAATTTTACCTTTAGTACCCACAAAATGCGCACCTTTACTTTCTAATCTGGAACCGGATAATAAATTTCTCCTCAACTTAGGATTAAATAATACATCAGTCAAAGTTATTTCATGAAAACTCCCCTTATATTTTACCCGAAATCTAAGTGTACCGATTCCTTCTACGGGACAACTTTTTTATCCTCCGTTGCTAACGACATTTTCATGTTAGTTATCGGTTTAAGATCTAGAAATAAACTCTTGTCATTACAAAAATGACTCGTGGCAGCAGTATCTATTACCCAAAGACCTTTATCAAACTCTGTGTTAAAAGTTTCATTTACAGTTGAAGGAGATTTTGGTAGAGACTTTTTCTCTCTTTACAGTTTACTTTAAGATGCCCGTACTTATTACATACATAACACGGACCTATAGTCTTAATAGATTGTTTAACATTTTTAATGGTTTTACAGTTAAATACCTTACCACCTTTCTTTTGGTAATCATTCTTGCCATTTGGATCTCCATGAGCTGCAGCCGTAGCACCAGGTAACGTCTTCGACTTCTTTGGAGTGAAATTGCTCAAGTAAGCATTCTCCGCTTTCTCCAAATCTTGTTTCATCAACTGAAGACGATTGGCTTCTAATATCAGCTCTGCTTCAATTTTGACAACTCTGAAGTCCTCTTCTTTCCATCTGTAGATTTGTTGCACGGTAGACTGGAATTCCTGAGGAAGCCACCTTATTAATTGAAATCCTATGTACAGGTCGTCCAATTTATGACCCGCTTCTTGTAGTCTGGTAGCCGCTGTCTTTACACGAGATATGAAGATTCCAACATCTTCCCCTGGTTGGTATTTTGTTCCAAAAAATTGATCTAATAGTTGAATTACTCTTGCTCTTGTGACTGGTTCGAAGTGATCTTTTAATATCTTCCATGCCGCTACTCCGTCAGTTGTTTTCGTTATCAGATTTTTCAAATCTGAACTGATGTTAGTATAGATCAACGTGTAACATCTATCCTTACGAAGTTGTAGATCTAATTTTTTTTTTTTTGTATGTTGCCTCTTCATCAGTTTGCTCTGGCTTGGTCTGTATTATAAACTGCCAGCAACCATAATGCATTAAGAGTACTTGCATATCATGCTTCCATGTGTTCCAGTTATTTGGAGTCAACACTGATATCTGGTTGTTAAACTCCATACCTGTTACTCGATTTAGCGTACTAGCAACAGAGTTCATAAAAAATAGTTCTAGACTGGAACAGAATTTAAATAGACAAAGTTCATGGCCTGGTTCAACTGCTTAGCCTGCCTCGACACAGTACATGGACTGGGCCCATAACCAAATTTGTTACACTTATTGGTAAACTAATTTAAATTTTGTAAAGCTAGCAGTGAAATTTATGTGTCGAGGAGGCATGAAGACGAAAAACAGTTTCTTAAAATTGGCCTTTAATAATCAATCATAAAGTCACTCTGCTCGATACTGGAGCGATAAAAACAATAAGTTCAAAAAGCAACATTACCAGTGACATCCGATTCGAACCGTCTTCTAATATTATAAAATTAATTTCTAATCTAAAATGGTGATGCAACCTGCAGTTGCATTGCCAACCAGCCTTTCTCTCCCTCTAGGAGTTAAACCACTCACATACTTCTTATATTTCCGTTTCTCCTTCCTTTTTTAAAAACTAACATGAGCCGAGTTTAAATACTAGCTCGATTTGCATGGCAGTTGCTGCCAACCTCAAATCACGAAACTCAAAAAGATCGGGTTCGAATCGGTGTGCTTACTTTCATTGAGATCATGGAACGGGATTGGAAAAACAACACAAGGAGATCATAAAAATTTGGATCCGACTTTTTAAATGCATAGCTAGTACGCTAAATCGAGTAACAGATATGGAGTTTAACAACCAGATATCAGTGTTGACTCAAAACAACTGGAACACGTGGAAGCATGATATGCAAGTACTCTTAATGCATTATGGTTGCTGGCAGTTTATAATACAGACCAAGCCAGAGCAACCTGATGAAGAGGCAACATACAAGGAAAAATTAGATCTACAACTTCGTAAGGATAGATGTTATACGTTGATCTATACTAACATCAATTCAGATTTGAAAATCTGATAACGGAAACAACTGACGGAGTAGCGGCATGGAAGATATTAAAAGATCACTTCGAACCAGTCACAAGAGCAAGGGTAATTCAACTATTAGATCAATTTTTTGGAACAAAATACCAACCAGGGGAAGATGTTGGAATCTTCATATCTCGTGTAAAGACAGCGGCAACCAGACTACAAGAAGCGGGTCATAAATTGGACGACCTGTACATAGGATTTCAATTAATAAGGTGGCTTCCTCAGGAATTCCAGTCTACCGTGCAACAAATCTACAGATGGAAAGAAGAGGACTTCAGAGTTGTCAAAATTGAAGCAGAGCTGATATTAGAAGCCAATCGTCTTCAGTTGATGAAACAAGATTTGGAGAAAGCGGAGAATGCTTACTTGAGCAGTTTCACTTCTAAGAAGTCGAAGACGTTACCTGGTTTTACGGCTGCAGCTCATGGAGATCCAAATGGCAAAAATGATTACCAAAAGAAAGGTGGTAAGGTATTTAACTGTAAAACCATTAAAAATGTTAAACAATCTATTAAGACTATAGGTCCGTGTTATGTATGTAATAAGTACGGGCATCTTAAAGTAAACTGTAAAGAGATAATGGTGCGAGATTGGAAAAAGGGGGCCGATTGTTAGACATTTAAAAGTCGGATCCAAATCTTTATGATCTCCTTGTGGTGTTTTTCCAATCCCGTTCCATGATCTCAATGAAAGTAAGCACACCGATTCGAACCCGATCTTTTGAGTTTCGTGATTTGAGGTTGGCAGCAACTGCTATGCAAATCGAGCTAGTATTTAAACTCGGCTCATGTTAGTTTTTAAAAAGGAAGGAGAAACGGAAATATAAGAAGTATGTGAGTGGTTTAACTCCTAGAGGGAGAGAAAGGCTGGTTGGCAATGCAACTGCAGGTTGCATCACCATTTTAGATTAGAAATTTATTTTATAATATTAGAAGACGGTTCGAATCGGATGTCACTGGTAATGTTGCTTTTTGAACTTATTGTTTTTATCGCTCCAGTATCGAGCAGAGTGACTTTATGATTGATTATATTAAAGGCCAATTAAATTAACACTCCTGAGACGTCTTAAATTGAAGAAAAAATATAGTTATTTTCCCCAAAAAAGCATTACATACATATGTGGATGATAGAGCCCGTGACCTAAGGATCCGAAGCTGGATAATATGATCATTAGACAAAAGTGATCACTCTTGTCCAGAAGCTTATGTGTAGATACCTATACATAATTAAACATTTTTCTAAAAATAAAAAAAACGAAAAAAACAACAACAAATGTGTGGATTATTAAGAAATTGCTCAGATAAATCCTTAATTTTATAATTCATTTTGTTGCTATCTAAACACTTAAATACAACATTCATATTGACAGTCATACAGATTTATACTTTCATGAAATTCAAGAGACAAACACTGCATTAATTTGTTTCAACGAAAACAAATTACCATTCCTCTTTTTTTTTAATTTCTGAAATAAAAAATATAATGTGCTTTATTCAATTGCAGGATATTTAATTCCTGAAATAAAATAAAATGGGAGAAAAACAAATCAGAAATATTTAAATTATTCATTTTTAGAAATCCTTTGAAACAATTCTAGTTTTTTTTAGTAGCTATAATATATTCATAATTAATCTATTATATCTTCTTAATTTAGTCCATTATTTTGCAAATAATATTTAAGGTATCCGACTACTTGCAACAACTTTTTATTGAAAAAATGGAGATATGGGGATTTTTTGTGATTTTTAGATTTATTTAGTATGTTTTAAGGAAAAATCCTAAAACTGAAAATAGAAAACATTACTGGTGAAAATATACAAAAAATTACACAAACGGGGCCCGCTCTGTACAAAAATGTTATGAACTAATTCTCAATTTATCAATTTTGATGTATTATGTTGTTATTCATTTTTGAAATGACCTTCAAGATAAGACATATTTTAGTTTTCACAAAAAAAACTAGATAACTTTATCTTAGTGATTATATGAAATTGCTTTAAATACAGCGATTATATTCACATAAAGGGCTGTAAATTTTGTAGTAAAACAGTTATTGAAAAATTTGAAGGTCAAAACACGTCCGCTGTTATACAGAACATACACAAAAAATTTCGATAAATTATTTTTAAAACTTTTTTGAACAATCGCGTTCCCCGTTTGAGCTTTAAAAAAAACACAATTCGAGTAAAACGCGTTTCAAAGTTTTTTTATCCTGTGTAAAGTTATGGCATATGCTTTTACTAAAACATCTGTAGGTTTTGTTGAACTGAATGGTATATAAAATACTTGGTGTTTTTATTAAGATAATAAGATGGCCTAAAAATACAGTCATAAGAAAAATTTGTCAAACTTTCAAAAAAAATCATGATTTTAGGGTAGTTGGATACCTTAAAGGCAAATGAAGTAATTAGCCTCACGAAAAATATGAAGAAACAAAGAAACTTTTAGAAACATTTTTGAAAAATGAAATTAAAAATGGAAATTTTAAGAAACTCCATTAAATATGCAGTGGAAAATATCAAATGGGGTATAAAATTACGATATATAAGAATATTATTTTAAAAATAATTAGAGTATGTAGAATAATAATAAAAATAATAATGAGTTGCAATATACCTCCTAAGTAAATTTGTTGTGCGTCATTTTTATTTAATAAGATCAATAAGCTAACGAAAACGGCATATCTTTCTAAATGATTCTAATTGATAGAAAAGCAATTATTTACCATTTTCTATTGTAATATGCTCAATCCACCATAACTTTTCCCATGAGTTAAATGCAAGTATATCACAGATAGATAAAATATTTTTTATATCCAAAGAACTGCTTATTTTTGACTGGTGGTTTTTTTAGCATATTGCATGTAGAGGGTGAAACATAAACCCTTAATATCCTTCGCTTGTCCTTGGAAAAGCAAAAAAAATCCTTCCTCTGCTTTACTAATATTTCGGTGTTCATCTAAACCAATGTTTTTAATCCACCGTTGCTTCATTAAGGAGCAAAATATAGAATAAATATTTATCCCACTCGGTACTAGTACATTACAATCGAACATACACGACAGAATTATTGTGATATGTTCCAATGCAAACGCCAAAGTAATTTCCAACTGCTTGACCTTGAATAATGTTTTTATACTGAGACCTATACACCATTGGTAACACGTCTTGTAATGTGATGATTTCCATTACGAGAGATAACTTTCTTAAGGTTACTGATGCTTGAAATTGAAAAACGCGTCAGTGGAAGAATATTCTGGATATTCTCGATCGAAACGGCTAAAATTGATTCTATATATATACCTCGAAAATTTTCTGCATCAAACGTGAAGTAATAAATAATCATTTTTAAGCATGTAACTTTTTTTAATTTATTTTTTACCCCCTAAAGCTATAGTCTTAGCATCCAAATTAGACATGTATACTCAATGGATGTTCGAACTTTAAGTGTTTCATTTTTGGATATTTTGTCGATTATGAAATAATGAATGTGGTGGATAGTGTACAGTAAATTGCTTTACTAAAATAAATTAAACTGCTTTTCTTATTTTAAGTGTTACGCAGTCAAATAATCTCTATTTATGAAATGTTTTGTAGGGATTAACATTGCTAAGACTTATCAACATTTAGCAAATAAAAATACACATGCCTCTTTTTCTGGAAACAACTGCAGACGTGCTAGAAGAAATTAAATTTATATTTTCTAAACTACACTCTATAACAAAAAAAAAACCACGACACACCAAGATAGAGTTGCCCAATTTTAATGAAATTTCGTATGCTAAGACTTTTGTATCGAACATGGAAAATATTAAAATTTGGAGTCCAATGAATGGACAACGGAAGCTACAGCACATTGGAACTGCTCTCTCAGCAGTTGTCTATAAGAAGCGAGTCTCAGTATGATGGTCAAAATTTCTGTTGCATTGCGATTTAAGATACCTTTCAATGGCTGAAAAATGCCTCGCCGTAGGAATCGACGAGCTACTGTCAGAATTTGAAAGAGGACATAACGTTGGATTCAAAGATGGAGGTCGGGCAAAGTGGAGAATCACTCGTCATATGGGTCGAAGCGATGTGATCATTATAAGATGCTGATCAAAATGGGTGGACAGTAACAGATTCAAGCGTCGTCTTGGTAGCGGTCGACCTAAGGACACAGCAAATCGGGAGGGCAGATTAAATGTCTGATCAGCTGTCACAGCACTTAAGTCATCGTTATCAACCATCAGACCTGTGACCCGCACACAAGCGTTCACCATGACTATTCGCAGATGGATGAAAGAGCAAAATTTACGCTCGTACCGACCGCTGCGCCACCTGCACTCACGCCTGAGCATAGTCGAGCCAGATCACAGTCGTGTTTGGGTCGATTAGGTTGGAGTCATGTTGACTCGAGATGTGTAGTGTTAAGAGACAAACCCCGCTTTCAATCCAGATGATGTCCAGATGATAATCGAAAACCTGTCTTGTTTTCTCAGTTTGGGTTTTTTTCGCATTCAAAATACTACTTATTTCACAATTATTTACCAATCACTTCAATTTTTTCCCTGTGTTTTATATGTAATCCAAGTTAGCTGGGTGGTGTGGTTGGTTTGTAGCTAGCCTTCTGTACCCAAGGTTGCGGGTTCGACCCCGGCCCAAGTCGATGGATTTTTTACGATGCAGAAAATCGACATCCGCCATGTCATACGATTGTACTTCATGTTAAAGATCCCTAAAAGGATGCTCTTGGCAAAATTGAATCCTTGAACTGGTTCGCATCGTCAGAGCTCAGGTGACTCCCTCTAGGGAGTAAAATGGATGTCAAAATGTCCTGCAGTGATTGTATCTGTCTATGTGGCTCCACACTAAACAAAGATACATGCTTTTAGGTAGATTGATGAACTCTGTTTTTCACTGCTCAAAAGCTATCATTAGAAATAAAAAAATATATATGTAATGTGTCTAAAAAAATTAGCGATCTATTTTTCTATAAATTGAATATTTCATCTTTTAAAAAAATTAAAATGTGGGAAATATTAGGCTTTGGTTGAAACTTAGCATATATATATATATATGAAAGAAATATGTATTATAAATCAAAAACAAGAAATAATAGATAATAAACATAACAAGAAATAGCGTAATAAAAATATAAAAGCTGAACATTAAGAACAAAATTATAAAGAAATAAAAAAAAGAAACTACAAAAAAGAACCTAGCGAGTCAGAAAGCAATTTCGGACTTAGGAACGAATAATATATATATATATATATATATATATACTCATATCCATGAATTGAGGATAATGAAGTTCAGGCAAAGAAAAAGACAGAAGCAAAAAACAAATTTCACTTATTTGTAAAGTCTATTTATTAAACAAAAGGTAAAGAGCAAAAAAGATGCTATATGTTTGACATAATTAATAAAAATTGCGATTTTTACTCCCTGGAGCAAATTTCAAAAACTAACCTATTTACAAAAAACAGTATAACATAGTTAGTATGATGTTTAGTACGGAGTATGTCTCCTGGACGATGCCATACAGGCCTTACAACGCCTAGGCATGTTGAGTATCAAATTATTAATCTGATCTTGGGGAATATTATACCACTCATCAAGCAATGTCCTCCGAAGTTCCGGTAAACAGGTGGGAGGGGGTGGACGGACTGCAATTCGTCAGCCAAGCACATCCCACACATGCGCTATTGGATTCGAGTCCGGTGAGTATGCTGGCCAATGCAAACGGGTGATATCCTCCAATTGAATGCATTCGTATACAATGGTTGCACGGTGAGAAACGGGCGTTGTAATCTATAAACAGAAATTCGGCACCCATTGCGCCGCGAAACAAACGTACATGGTGTTCTAGAATGACATCCCGATACATGTGGCCTGTCATCGTTACACTCTGAACATGCAGGTCAGTTCTGGAACCAAGAATAATTCCTCCTCAAACAAGCCATTCTGCACCACCGTAACGGTGTCATTCAATGGTGTTCTCTTGGTCGTAACGGGTACCTGGCGCTATCCATATTAATGTCCGGAGAGAATCAGACTGGAAACTAAACCTTTACTCGTCGGAAAACATCACACAAGACCACTGTTGTGGTGCCCAAAATGCATGTTCTCTACTCGAGGTTAATCGAAGTGAGTTGCGGTAAGTGGAACACATCTGACAGGCTTACGAGCATATAGACCAATGTGTCCTAAGCGCCTGTACATGGTCTGCCTTGAAACTGTCATACCGGTAGCTGAAGAGAGCTGACTAGACAGGTCTGATTCTGTGCTCCGTCTGTTTCTTTTGGCAGTAACTGCTAAATATACTGGTTCTCATTCAGCGTTGTAACTCCAGAGCGACCAATGCTGTAACATCTACTCATATTACAATCATCTTGGAATCGTTGCCAAAGCCTGGAGATGACCCTCTGGTCGATTCCTAGTTCCTCGGATACTTCCAGCTGGTTACGTCCACATTCCAGTCGTTCAATATTTCTACCACGTAAAAAATCATCGAGATGCTTCCTTTGTGCTATAACTATGCAGTTTTTGCACTGAAAGGCTTTTAAAGCGCGTGTGAACAATTTTACTTATTTGCCATCATTCCTTATATACCCCTCTCTTACATTCTCGTCGTTGTGACGTACTATCCGCGCCATCTGGTGCTTTCCTGTAATTTGAATAATCTTCTTCGAGATGTGTGTGATAATTCTACAGGTGAAATTTTTATTTTAGAGTTCAATTTCTGTGTGATTCTGAAGAATTATCCTTAATTTATTGACATAAGTATATATATATATATATATATATATATATATATATATATATATATATATATATATATATATATCATTATTTTATTATTTTTTCTCCAAAACTAATTAAGGTATCGTAAAATCGATCCCTAAAGGTGTTAAAACATCCTCAGAAATATTACAAAAAATTCATGTCAAAAAATTAATGAACACAAAAAGAGTAGAATTTTAAAGGTTTCCAAATATTTCGAAAGAAATAAAATTATAAAATTGTATGAATAACACGTGCAAAATTTTATCTCTCGTATCATTGTCTTTAATAAACATTATATGGAATGCTAGAATTTAATTTTTAAATACATAAATTTAAAAAATGCTTAAAGGGTGCCGAGTCCTTTAAAACACTACCTATTATCCATTATTGTATATGTGTATAGCGTTATGTTTGGTATTATATTTGTTTAATCTTTAACAATTATTAAATTTAATATTTTTTAACTTGCTGCACTATTTATTGTATATATTCCCCCAAGTGTAAATTACTGCTTCTGTTAACATCCTTAGAACCTTGCATGAAAACTAGTTCCACTTAGCAATAATTTATTATTGATCAAATTCAAACTGGGTATAAATTAGTTAAGATCCTCGTAACCTTATTTGTTATTAAAAGAAAGTTTAACACAATTTAAATTAATTACTATGATTTTTGAATATTAGATATAGTTATGAAGATTTTAAAGCTATAAAATAATTTCCGTACGCCAGATTGGGATTTCCTTCTTTGTGGCAGGGCCCAGGCACTCCAGGGGGCTCAGAGCTCGACTGAGGCTAAGTAAGTATTCGGGCTTAAGGCTCAAAACCTGAGTTTTGGAGGGCATAATATTTTCTGCTTAGCCACTGGAAGTATAGATTACTTACAATTTTAATATACCGCTCAACAGTGTTTGCCATGTATGCAAACAGGTTAATAGAACTGATTCAGCAGACAAAAGAACTGTACAGTTTTGCGAAAGTCATAGTGACCAATGTTTTATATCTCTCATTACAGCAAGTCCTCATTACAGCTTTACAGTTCTCTCGTGAATTTCATGGGATCCCAAGAAGCTAAGATTAAAATGTTATTTCCAGATTGCTGCATGAGAGAGATATATTTGTAAGAACGTTTCCATGTGTATGTTATTCCTTATCTAGCAAGATCCTAGTTTGATAAAATATAAATAACTTTGATATTGACGTGAAAATAACTTTTATTCATTGATAAGAGTAAATTCAATCCAATAGTTTATTCGATATGTATTAATGTAAGGATGGAACCAGGAATCATCTGCATATCTAAGTTTTCAAGTAAGAAACCAACATGATAATGATGGTTTGATGATATGACATCCAAGTCTCTGAACGAACACTTTTTGATCACTGCGAGGTTGAGATTAGATCTTGGAACTCTAATTGGACCTTTTAAGAGGACACAGTACCCTGTACACAATTTCTTTAATTAGATAGTTATAAGAATAAAATTGCATGTATTGTATTCGAACACATATGTAATAAACTATACATAAGCAAAATACTATTTTGAAACAAAGAATAACTTTAAATTTTTAAAATTATTTCCAATTATTTAAATTCCTACTACTTTTATAAATTTAAATATTTTTGAACCATTTTTTTCTGATATTCCTGGAAGTATTTCCCACAATTCTGTGCATGGTATTGATATTACGAGTAATACTTTTATTTTTAGAATTTGTTTTCTCTTAGACACTATAAAAACAGTAAAAAAACAGCTATATCTAACTTTATAGATTTCTAAAAAGTAAATGTACATCAAATACTTATTCCATGCACGGAATTATCAAACATATTATGTTAAACAACCAGAAAAAAATTCAAAATGTTATAGTAAATATAAAAAAAAGCTTTAGCACTTTAAAAACATGGTCATCATGAAAAACAAGAAGCTGAGAGAAAAAGCAATTTAAAGCTTTTGAAATAAAAAGCTTTATATATATATATA
Source organism: Trichonephila clavipes (assembly GCA_019973935.1). Lineage (NCBI taxonomy): Eukaryota > Metazoa > Arthropoda > Arachnida > Araneae > Nephilidae > Trichonephila > Trichonephila clavipes. Next base: position 225,153 of record BMAU01020011.1, read on the forward strand.
TATATATATATATATATATATATATAGTATCCCTTTTAATATATATAAAAATTCAAGTTGCACTGAGTATTTTTAACGCAAAATTCATACATAATTAGCACATATTAAAAAGTAAACATTAAGATTAAATGGAATGAAGTGATACAAAACAGTAAAAAAAACAGCTATATCTAACTTTATGTATTTTTTTAAAAAATAGCTCTTCATATAAATCCTTAAGCTATGCACAGATTATCAAACATTTTATACAAAACAACCAGGAAAAGTTTCAATGATTTATAATGAATACAAAAACACCTCAGCATTTTAAATATATGATCACGATGAAAAATATAGTCAAGAAAAATGTTTAAATTTTTGAAAGTCAATACAGTACAAGAAAGAACTAAACCTTGGCCATCATTCTTACATATATTACAATTTAGTTCAAAGTAAATATTTCACGACAGTAATTTATATTCTAAGATATTAAATATTATAAAATACATATATTAAAATTAAATGTATTAAAATATTACAATATGTATCAAATGCACTAGCAATTTTTTTGAAATTCTAAAAAAAATCATTTTAAGTTCATATTATAATTGTAAATAAATATTATTAAAAACCACCCCGTTCATATGTGATTCCTTCTTCACCGCTTTTTTGCTTATGCAGTTTTTTTTTCGAACAATTGTGAATGCTGCCAATTTTTTTCTTTCCCTCTGATAAACTTGAAGATAGTCTCGCCAAACAGCTAACATTTTTGACTTTTTATTTGAAGCAAGTCTATTTTCCTTTTGCAAATTTTGTAATGAGTTTTTGTACTAAAATTGAATTCACAAACTGCATCACTAACAGAAATAGTTACTCGACGTAGTGTCGCTGACGTTTCTTTCGAACATTTACCGCATATGATGATGGGAAGGCTCTCGTTTGCATTTGGTGTCACACATCTTATGCATCTTTGAAATTCATTTGAAGCTAATCTTTGATATATTGACATAATTTTGGCTAAATGAGCTTCCTTCAAGAGTGTTTTCATATGCTTTACGTGAGGACCAGGTTCTTCACCACGAGCAAGAGCAGCCTGGAAAAAGCACCAAGAATCTTTTCCACTTGGATATTTAAAATGTTGAGGTTTTTGGTTCGTTGATATACTATGAAACAATGTTGCATAAATTTCAGTTTTCATTGCTTGTACGTCACCTTTGTTCGAGCAAATCGCATTTTGATAGTAACGGGACAATTTGAAATTGTCTGTTCCTTTAAACTGCCACGGGATTGATTTTCTCTTTCAAAGAAACACCTCTTGCCCGCCTTTCTGTAACAGCTTTTTGTAAAGATGTACCTAGCCTCTTGCTAACATGGTTTATGCATTCTTTCCTTTATTTTTATATCTCAAGACCATAAACTTTCTTAGTATTTAAATATTGATTTATTTTTGCATCACCATCTGACAACAGTGTCGTGTATATCGAAAACCATTATCTTCAGATCTTTGCAATAATTTAAGAGCAGCTTCTTGTTCCATGTCACAAGATGATCCTAAGTGATTGATAGCTGATAGCACATGAAGATACATGGACTTCATACCACACATGAAATTCTGCTGAATTTTCTCTCAAAACAAATTTTGCGTGTTCACATTCAATGCAGCGTTTGAACATAATTTCAAAATGACAAATCCAGTAAGAAGGTCAATCACACAACCTACACCTATTTGAGATTAATGTCCCCGATTCTACCAAGTACTATCAAAAATAACATCTATATCAGTAATGGCACTATTACTTTGATAAGCGCTTTTCACCTGACTTCGAACATCATTCAAGCTTTTTTCTGTAGATATAACCAGAAATTTACATAACTTTTTTATATGTATTGAATGTTCTGCTTGAGGGTAAATCCATATTCATTAACATACAAAATTTTTCCATAGCTAAATAGTCTTTCCCAACACTTAAAAATGATTGCACTATGCGGATGTTTATGTTAAATGATTGACTTTCATTACCTTCACTGTCTGAAATTCGTCTGGATGTAAAGTTACTTAATTTAATTATGTCGCAAGAAGTGCAAAATACAGAGATTTTTCAAGAAAATCCAAGCTTTTCACAAATATCAATTTTTAATGAATACGATTTGCAAACATCACACTATGTTTTTAAAAATCATTTTAAAAACTGTACATCCATTATCACATAATGAGGGGCTTCAGAATTGTCATATTAATTTAAAATGCTCAAGAAGCTGTCTTCTAAAGTTTGGCATCTCATATTTCTTTCTAGTAATGCTGAGGAAATAGAAGTTTTATCTTTTCTGAAAACATCAGCTTTTTGTTTACTAACAAGACTCGATCGCTTTTGTCTAGGCATGATGAATTAAAGTTTACTTATTAATAAAAAGATATTCAAACGAATATTTAAAATTATAAAGAAATAAATTGATTATATAATTGGCTTTGAGAAAAAAAAGCCTTTTGTTTTGATACTAATAGTTTTAGAATAAGAAAAAATAATGTAAAGCAAACTGGAATAAAGTTTCTCTCTTGCATAAAAACAAACGAATTAATTCACTTCTCTTCTAATTAAAGTGTAAAGCTTTAGAATCTCGTGTAAAAGTAAATGAATCGAAATTGTTTAGGCTAGGATGATAGCGTTTGCATTAGAAGTAGACGTCATGTCTTTTAGTTTCGGTTTTGCTTCAACATACTGTCAAAAAAGTAAAATAAATCTCAAAATAATGCCGCTAGAGCTACCAAATTTTATAAACATATTTAAAAAAGTATCACAACTAAAATAAGGCAATAAAAAAAATTCGTTCAAATAGTCATTTTTAGGGTAATGTGTATTACCCTATATATATAAAATGATACAATTTGCTCAAAAGTTATCGTTATGTTGATATAGAGCTAACTTCTAGACGACTTATTTAAATCGAACTATATTTCCTCCAAACCACTTATTTTTATTTCATTTTTCAGATATTTATATACTGATGAACCACCTACATTCTCATTATGTGTGTATAGTGTAATGCATTATTATATTCGTATTATTTTTTATGTTATATTCAATTTTTGTGAGTATCTATTTAAAACCTTTCTCCGCTACTTTTCTGTGTGGGTAGGTTAAATCAAAATGAAAAGTATTTTTATTTTGAACATAAATATATTATTGAAGTTAACTTCTTATGGCACGGTAGTGCGAAATTTTCTTAATGCTTTACCAGTTACGGTTAGCGATAAACGTAAGGTAGGAATGAATGAAGTTCCGAATCCCCCCCGTTTTAAAAAACGCCATCTAACTCATAGTATCTATTTCAGACAAATAATAATTACAGAAACGGAAAGATCCTTTTTTCGCCACGATATGGTATATTTTTTAAACAAAATAATGATATTTTCTATTTTTACGATTTTTTTAAAAATGAGTCAAAATTGATACGCTTTTATAAAAATGGTTTCTAAATCATTCCCTTTAAGTTTCCTTTCGAGTTAATGAATTAATATTTTGTTCTAAACAAGTTCATGCTTTTCTCTTTTAGAATCAGTCATGAAGAAAAAAAGACGAAATCTTTTTTTTTTGCGATTTTTCGAAAATACTCAAAATTTTAATTAACTATTAATAACTTCATTATTTATAAAAATAATCTAACGAAACTTTTTCTTCATATGTAGAATAGTATTATCCGTAATCTGTTCAAAGATTGAAAAAATAGATTAAAAATTACGGCTTTTAAAATTTCGTTTGTGCGTTTCTTCTATTAGCCCTGAACTAGCACCCCCTCACCTCTCCTCATTCAACAGCAGCTTTAACAAGCCTTTCCTCTTTTAGCTTTGCGATACATACTTTGTTTTGCTTTTACGTTACCTAGATGTCAAATTATAATCAATTTTATGAATTAAAAAAAATCGGAAGTGAGTCTTTAATCTACCCGAAGTAAGCATTTAAATGGTTCAAAATCTGTCAAAAATTAGTTTAAGGAGAGTTTGTTGGATATGCAGTTTTAAAATTATTTTAAAGAAATAATACAAACAATCTATTGTTTTAAAATTTAGTGGCAACACAACATTTCTTCCAATAGTTTGCCAATAAAAGATTGTGTTTACTAAATTTTAAATCGAATGGAATTTCTAAATCCAGTTTAAGAAGTGAGTTTTTAAATCATATATATGATTTGGTGTAATTAATTGGATTGTTGTTAAAGTGTTATATAGTGCTCCATTAATTTGTATTTTAAGACTACAGCGGGCAGTAAAATTTTTTACAAACATTTCCCAAATTTTTACTGGTTCTATGTAACTTAGAACTAAAATCATATAAAAAATTGGGGAGAAAAAATGAGTATAGTTTTTAAAAAATTTAAAAACTTTCCATGCGTTTTGATTTTTTTTTTAAATTTCATATTTTCACCTGATTTAACTTCTTTAAGAAATTCTTTACAAATCGATGCATGCAATGTAATGTTTTATTGGATAATTTACAAAATATGGGTAAACGCAAATTTTTATATAAAAATTTCAAGAATTTTAATGATTTCCTATACATAAAAAACTAATTTCTTCTTTCACCCTATCACTATTATTACAATGCATCCAAGAATTTATAACTATACATTAGATGAATACTTCTAAAAAGTTTGTTTTGTTATAATTCGACAAAAATTGCAACGCATGGAACATTTTGCATTTTTGTTTCGAGGGAAATTTTTGATTTAGACGCATAATGATGATACTTTTCTCAAAATACATACAATAAAAAAAATTTTAGTATTATTTATTGAAAATGAAAATTTTGTCTGTACTTATACATTTTCCATCCTAATTATTTTTTTTTAAATACAGTTTGAAATAATAATGACAATAATAAATTTGTTAATTATATGTAAGATTACTTCAAAATAAAACTTTATTGTACAATTCAATACATGTAAGCCAAAGAAGTTAACTTCTAACGCATGTTCACACTCATACGCGCTTTCTTTTTTTGATGCAAATTTATGGTTAATCTTCAATTTAGACGATAAACATGAAGTATGCATTAATTTGATATTTTTTGGTGAAGCTGTTTAACAGCCTTATGTACTATAAATTATGCAGATATAATTTAGGCAAGATGTTGTAAATCTAGACAATATTTTCCATGGAAATAAATAAAGGAGGGTTGGAATAACATTAGGAATTGTCCCAAATCCACATAGATTGCAAAAACTTCCTAAAAACGTCACCTATTTTTTTTAATAAAAAAAAACAAAGCATTACATGCTAAAGTAAATTGGGGGTTGTATTACATATGTCATGATAAATCATTCTTTTAATACAATTAAATTTCAATTATTTGTTCAGAGTAATACAGATGATACTTTTTTTTATATGTAAATATATTTACCATGTATAAATAATGATGCTTCTACTTTTTTATTTTTAAATATTTACGTTAATATGTTTATAATTGTTTTAAAATTTACATTATAAAGTTTTTCATAATATTCAACTTCTAAAAATATCTGTGACAATTTATATAAAACGTTTAATGGATCTTAAAATTTTGGTCCAATTTCGTCATTCAAAATTACAATTTATTTCATATGTAAATGGCTTATATCCTGTATAATCTCACAAAAGGTGAATTTTGCGATTGTAGCATAATTTAATATCTATTCTTAGTCCTTTTAAAAAAATGTTTGCTCAAAGAATAAAGACAAACAAAGAACATTTTTATAAAGAAAATTAAAATATTTTTCTCGATAGTTAAACTAACTCGCAAAAAAATAAGCTTTCACTTTTATTATTACGCAAAGATATTTCTTTCTTGGGAGAAATTGCTTTTAAACTCATAAAAATACAAGCAAGCACTTTTCAAAGAAATTTAATAAATTAATGAAGAATTACATGTAACTTGATTCAGTAGGCTTACCATGGCTTATTAAAAAATGGCTAAACATTTGGTTGATTTAATTTATTATAGATATTGACAATCTGTATCACTAAAAAAACCTGTTTAGCTCAAGACAGCAGTAAGTATAGAAATTCCTTTCAGAAAATAATTAATAAGAATAAACTAATAAATAAAAATGAAGATCAAAGACTAAAAGAAAAACAATCCTCTTTGAAGCGGTATTTGATTAAAGGCGGGAAAATATATTATGATCAGAAATGAAGACAAAGTGTTAAAATGTTTTACAATAAAACAAAAAATACGTGTTTCGTACTAATAATCGACAACATACTTTAAGGTTTTATCCTAAAAATATGAAATAGGAAAGATTGTGCCAGAAATTTTTTAACTAGTCTGCATCTTTAAGTTTATTTGTCATTCTCTCTCTCTTATGACTCCAATACAATAACTTTTATCAAAGCATTATTGAATTCTCCAGTCACAAATTAAGTATTATTTAAAATGTCATATTGTTTATAAATAGTATTAAAGAATGTTTATATAGATATTTATTAAAAAGCACTACTACTCTATCATGTGCATCATATTGATAGTATGTAATGTATAAATATGAGTTATGATTAAAAATTTAAATAATAATGTTATAAATACACTAAATCTATATACATAATGGAATTTAAATTATTTTATTGTTTTTGTTTTAATTATGTATGAAATGTTTATTTGTGACATTTTGTATCCCTTTAAATCGTATGTATGTATCTTTTTTTTCTACGAATGGTGCTCTTATAGAATCAACTAAATGATCCAAAAAAAAACCAGAATATAAATTTAAAAAGGCTGATATATTTCATTTTCAAGAAATGTGAAAATGTATAAATAAAATTTCTACAATTTTTTTAAATTTTTTATTAATTATATGATTATTATTTTATTTTTTTGCTCTTCTTAATTAAGATTTCTAGGAAGTAGAATTATTTTTTATCCTTCAAAAGTTTCCAAAAAGTTAAATATTTGAATGAAAACTAACTTTATTTTAAATTTATTTACTTTATCATTGCTACGGTATAATGATTTTTGCCAAAAGAACTTTTGGTAATTTCATTAATAAAGAGTGTTTTTTTCCAGGTATGGAAGTTTAAGTTGGAATTACTTTCCAAGATGGCGACCGATTTAACAGCTGTCAAGTGATTTATTCTAAGTTTGGTTTCGCAATTCATGAAAACGATCATCAAGCAAGGCGTAGATTCGTCAAATGGGCCCAAAACAAGATTGCCGTTGTTCCCGATTTTCATAAGCGAATTTTGTTTAAAGATGAAGCACTCTTCTGGTTGAATGGCTACGTTAACAAACAAAACTGCCGCATTTGGTGTGAAGCTAATCCACAAGTGTATGTCGAAACAGCATTACATCCAGAAAAATTGTTTGGTGCGCTTTATGGACTGGTGGAATCATTGGTCCGTACTTCTTCAAAAACGATGAAGGCTACAACGTTACAGTCAATGGTGATCGGTATAGAGCCATGATTACTAACTTTTTCATTGCTGAATTGAACAATCATGATGTCCAGGAGCTGTGGTTCCAACAAGACGGCGCAACATGTCACACAGCTCGTGCCACAATCGATTTATTGAAAAACACGTTTGGTGACCGCCTAATTTCACGTTTTGGACCTGTGAATTGGCTTCCAAGATTTTGTGATTTAACACCGCTAGACTATTTTCTGTGGGCTATGTAAAGTCATTGGTCTATGCGGATAACCCACAAACGCTTGACCATTTGGAAGACAACATTCACCGTGTTACTGCCGATATACGACCACAAATGTTGGAAAAGGTCATCGAAAATTGGACGTCCAGATTGGACTACATCCGAGCCAGCCGTGGCAGTCATATGCCAGAAATCATATTTAGAATGTAATGCCACAAGATTATCGTTCGAATAAAAAAAATCATGTCAATCGAATAATACATCGTTGTTTTATTGCAATTTAAAGTACTATACCTCTAAAAAAACACCCTTTAGTTAACTTTATCTAATAATTTATTTCTTTGTGATTAACATTTTAATCTTACCGACTTTCATTTAAAATTTCTATAAATAAATATTTAATAATTTCAATAATTCTTATGACAATTGTATTTTTAAATATATATAAAACATATGCTTACTTTTTCTGAATTTTTTAAAAAAAAATTGTAATCAAACAACTTTTATCTTATAAATAGACTTATAAATATTGAGATAAACGAAGTAAAATCAAAAAAGAAAGAAAAAGCAGTAGACAAAATTATGATATAGTTGCATTCAGTTTGGAGATTAGTAGATTTTTAGATAATATTGATTAATAGATTATGTATGACGCTTTTGATTGTATTTTGTTCTTTATTATTTGTCTTATCTCTAGGCAATTCGCATTAGTCTCATATATATATATATATATATATATATATATATATATATATTAATTCAAATAATTGTAGAGAAATGTATTTTAACTAAACGCGCTTTAATTAAGTACTAATAGAAGAAAAATACTCATATCAGCTATTATTAATTAATTCATTACCTGTAATGAGAAATTGAAGCAGAAATTCCTTTACTTATTTTTCTTTTCATTGTATTTAAAAAAATAACAAGAATATTTTACTTTTATTGATTGCAGCATTTTTAGAACTTCCTTAACTTCTAATTAGGAATTATTTGATTTGTGCTTCAATTTCGCGGAAGTGTTTCATCAAAATAAGCAAAAGTTTACGAATATATGACAAATACTACACACATTTGCCACCAATTCATTAGAAATAAAAGATGTATATTTTATTGGAGCACTTTTGCACAAATAACTGTTCTGATTCGCTTGGGCATCGAGTCTACATGTTTTTCATGTGCATTTACGATAAGCTATGTAGCTTTTTCAATCTCGCAAATCAGATGGAAGAGTAGAATGGTGTCGGATGCGTCTTTCCACTATATGCCGCACATTTTCTATGATTTTGAGATCCGAGCTATACATTGGTAAGGAAGAGATTGTAAGTCAGGCTGATGTTTAACGAACTAGTTTTGAACACTTCTGGCACGATTTATAATTGCATTATCGTCCATAAAGAATTCCTTCGCCCTCTGACTAAAAATGCAAAATTGCAGGATTGGATTGGTCTGACTATTTATCTAGGTATATCCAGGATCTCCAACAATGAAGAACACCAAGGCATCACTTCGATGCCCCATATCATGGTACTCCAACCATATCCTTGCATAGCGCGAGTAAGGAAGACACAACGGATTCGTGACTTTGTGGGTTTCTCGCCAAATTTGACGTCTTACATCAGAGCAAAATAAGGTTTAGCGTGATTCATCCGCCCACATTACTCGTTACGAATACTCAGATGCCAAGTAGTGTCTTCTTTTCCGATACCATTGAAAACAGAGTTTTGCATTTCGGGCAGAAATAAGTGGATTTCTCACAGGCATCCGACTATGCATTCCTATCCTCCGCTATTCTCTGCAAATGTTTCGAGCAGTAATCTGTTGGAGATGTTTGATTATTTGTGTTTGTTCAAGCACAATAGAATCGCTGTTCTGTCGTACAATTCGTCAGAGACGACGCCGAGCATACTCTTGGAAAACTATGCATGAATATTAGTTACGTCTGCTAGAGAAAGACTGGGGTACTTTTGGGGCCTTGAGTAGCCTAATGGTCAGAGGATCGGACTTTTGATTCGAGGGCCTAGGTTCGATACCCAATGCCACCAAATACCCTCCGAGTACACACGGAACACGTTCTCGTTAAATCAGTGGATACGAAAGTCATATGGGAGGTTGCATCAGAAATCACGTGTGCTAGATGCTGGAGAATATTTCCCTCCCTTCTAGTTCTTGCCTACCTTGTGAAAGTGGAGATAAGTAGTGTCACCATCTATCTTTTAGAAATCCGACCTGTCTCAGGCTCTGGCAACTCTTCCCTTCGGGAAGGACATTCCAACAACAACACATGTGGACGTGGTTTCTTATTCCAACATTTGAAAACTTTTGATATTGCACTGATATTTGTGCCTTCGAAATCTATGCCCTAGCTAAAGGGGAACCGAAGAAAAATCCTTTAAAAAATAGTGAAATTTCTGAAATTTTCACCATTTTACTTCATTTATCGTAATAAAACGCTCTTAAACCTTACTTACACTACCATACTAACCACGCGTAAACTATGTCGTAAAAAAGACACACTTTATCGGCAGCACAAATTAAAATGCAAATAATAAAGGTTTCTAATTTGTTGCACAGTGGGTGTAGAATAAGATTTAGTTTATCTGCGTAAATTATCATAGACTTATTTGATCTGTATAAGTTATCAAGAATTTAACTTTCAAAGAAATATGGGGCTTAACACACGCAAACAATATTTGGCTAAATGTATTAATATTTCTTTCAATCAATGATTACGTTAAAGATTCGTACACGAAATAAAAGCTGTTCTGAATTTCAAACATGTACACTTTTTTCTCCTTGAAGAACTCTACAGTTACTATATAGTTTAAAAACTTTGCAACAAACAACTTTTTGAACCGATCTCTTTTATCATAAATCTAATAAGATAGATTGATTAAAAAAATTTACATCGAACAAAACCAACAACAACACAGTACTCAATGTCTAGAAAACGCACAAATTTAATAGGTAATACGTATTACTTTTTTCTCTGTTTTAATTTTAAAAAGACGATATTCGTTTGGCACAATGTATATAGCCTTCTTAGATATATTATAATCCTACATTTACAATTCTGCCCTTTTTTATCTGGAAATCTTTAGTTTTTGTTCATTATTTTTTTTTCTTTTGGCATAAGAAAAATTGGTCTACAAATAACATTTCCATTTCATATTTTAATCCATCAATACATTACATTCGAATGCATCCATTTCAAAGTGATAATTTTTTATTCAACGAAATATTGATACCTTTACTAAATATGTTTTCGTAAACAGGATTTGAATGTAATGTATAATATGGAAATATTACATAGGCAAGGTGCTAAGATGATTTAAATTTTAATTTATTCAGAGTTTTCTTTTAAAAAAAGCTTACATTTATTAAGAATTTTACTCTTCGTGGTATTTATAAAACCATTAAAATAATCAAAAGGAAATAAAGTTCATTCCACATGTTACTTTTTAAAAATAAATGGTTATATTTAAGAAACAGTAAAACGAAAAAGTACAGAAAATCAGTACACGTATTTTGCTGCTACGCATAGTGAGTAAAGTATGTACACGCTAGAACTTTGAACCAGGCTGATTATGAATATGATACAGATGAATAGCAATCCATAAGTCGCCGATATAGTGCGAAGTACAGACTTAGTCTTTGCCTGATAGCTATAGAAGTGAGTAAATTACCAATATTATCCAAAACATGCACATTAAGCGATGTACAAGGGCCGTTGAAAAAATATTGGACTTTGACCAAAAAAATATCCTAATTGTTTTCAGGGTTAGAATCCTATATAACTAAGATCAAAGAGTAGGTCCCTTAAACCTTTATACACTTAGCCCAGCATTCCTTCTACCGTCAAAAACACTTCTAGAAGACTTCTCTTAGAATGGTGTTAAACTCCGCGTTGTATTCTGCCTTATTTCATGTCTGCTTTGAAAACGGGATCCTTTCAATTTCATTTACGGGAGCATCCAGAAGTAGAAAGAAGCCAGATTCAGCGTTGATAGTGTCCAGTAGCTCCTATGCAACTACAGGAAGAAGTTCCTTCTGTTCAATTCACAGAAACTTGAAACAAATTTCGCAGCTGCTCTATGCATGATCACTCAAATTTGAGTGTATAAAGCTTGTACTGATATCAATCTGTTGAGCAGTCTCTCGTACTGTTAAACGACGATCTTTTATTATCAGATTGTCTATTTTTTCAACAACAGCTGCAATCGAGTGGTTTATGGCCTCCCAGAGCACTAACTACTCTCTACCGACTCGCAGCCATTTTTGAATTGGCTTAACCTAGCCTTAATTGGTCTGACCATCATGCATCGACTTCAAATATTTGCTGAACTTACGAATTGTTTCACTTCGAAAATCACCAAGTTTTTGACAAAACATTAGATGCAAAGTACCTCTACTTAAGTAGCTCAGCCATCTTTAGAGAAATAAAACCCCGACGAACACACATAGCAGCACCTCACGCAACTGCCAGCAGAGAACGACTGGTACAATGGAATGAAGGGGGAAATTCAAGCATACGTATTAAGCTATCATCTCTCACTGAGCAAAGTGGCACCGCTTTAGAATCTTTACTGTGAGAGGGAAAATTCAAGGTCGGATTCTTTTTTAACTAAACTTGTATATGTGAAACGGGTAGACCAAGGAAAAAGTTAAATATTTCACGCACTGAAGACGGATCTGGTACATTTTGAAAAAAAAACAACATAAATTAGGGTAGTGTCGCCCAATATGACACTGAATGAGAAACTTCGAGACACTACACTCACTTCAGTAGCGACTGATCCTCTATTATAAGTATTCCACGCGTCCATTATTATAAGTATTCATACTGTAATAGCAATCTTCTCAGAATACGGGTTACTATAAATAGTTACGCCAATTGCCACGTGTAGGTGATCTCATTGCTGTCGGAGGTGTCGAGGTTTCAGCTTCAACGGAATTCTGTGCAAAGGGAATCCTTGTAAAGAGTGTTTTTTTTCAGGTATAGAGTTTAAGTTGGCATTATTTTCCAAGATGGTGACCGATTTAACAGCTGTCAAGTGATTTATTCTCAGTTTGGTTCGGCAATTCATCAAAACGATCATCAAGGAAGGCGTAGATTCATTGAATGGGCCCAAAACGAGATTGCCGTTGTTCCCGATTTCAATAAGCGAATTTTGTTTAGCGATGAAGCGCACTTTCTGGTTGAATGGCTACGTCAACAAACAAAACTGCCGCATTTGGAGTGAAGCTAATCCAAAGTGTATGTCGAAACACCGTTACATCCAGAAAAACTGACTGTTTGGTGCGCTTTATGGGCTTTTGGAATCCTTCTTCAAAAACGATGAAGGCCACAACGTTACAGTCAATGGTGATCGGTATAGATCCATGATTACTAACTTTTTCATTCCTGAATTGAACAATCATGATGTCCAGGAGCTGTGGTTCCAACAAGACAGCGTAACATGTCACACAGCTCGTGCCACAATCGATTTATTGAAAGACACGTTTGGTGACCACCTAATTTCACGTTTTGGACCTGTGAATTGGCCTCCAAGATCTTGTGATTTAACACCGCTAAACTATTTTCTGTGGGCTATGTAAAGTCATTGGTCTATGCGGATAACCCACAAACGCTTGACCATTTGGAAGACAACATTCGCCGTGTTATTGCCGATATAAGGCCACAAATGTTGGAAAATGTCATCGAAAATTGGACGTCCAGATTGGACTACATCCGAGTCAGCCGTGGCAGTCCTATGCCAGAAATCATATTTAAAATGTAATGCCACAAGATCACCTTTCGAATAAAAAAATTCATGTCAATCGAATAATACATCGTTGTTATATTGCAATTTAAAGTTCTATACCTCTAAAAAACACCCTTTACTTGACTAATGGCGCAATATGCGTTGATGTATATTAGAGACAGACAGTGGCACATATATATGTGATCCAATGCTATGTCAATGAATGAAAGAGCGTTGTATAACTCGTCTGTGCTTTGTTATTAAGGTGATTGCCTTAACCTTTTGACGTCTTGATGCGAAACCCACTACCGGCAATCTATTTGTACCATTGCTCATTGTCCATCTCTTTCTTGCAAGAATTTTATATCGCACGAGGGATGATTTCACGATGTCGAGATTTACCTTTTTGAAGATCAGTTATGTAAATCCAATTTCAAAATTTCGTTAGTTTCTCATCTAGGCATACGTTCGATATACGGACTTTTTTCCGGCAATTTTTTGGCGCCTTTATCAGGCGATTCTGCGCCAGATTCTGGCTACACTGATTCCCTCCCCCTTCTGTTTTTCAGTCGGGGGATTTTCCAACCAGAGCAACAGTAATTTTTTAAAAAAAAACTGTCTAGAACAATTCTAATTTCTATGGGACTCTCTCTAACATTCTTCTTTTCCTTTTGGGTTTCCAACTTTTTGACAGATATTTCCAGACAAAATTCACTGCCCAATATTTCCAATTATTTCTTAATATTTTTAAATATGATTTATTTAGTAATACTATTTCTTCTTTATTAATAATATTTACTTATTAATATTTAGTTAATATTATATTTGTGATTTTGTTTATTAATTATAGTTATTAAAGTTTATTTTTAGTTATTGATTAGCTTGAATATTCTTTTATTATTAGGTTGCATTTCAATTCTTTTATTATTATTACCTTATTTCTTTTTCCATATTATATTTATCAATATTTCGTTTACATTACAGGTAAATTACTTAATTATTGATTAGTTGACTTAAATCTGTCATTATTAGGGGCTAAGTGCCCCATTTCGTGTCGTTTCAGAAGGGGGAAGGTGGATTTTGCAACCTTATACGTTCCTTGGCAACTAATGCCACCAAAAAGAAAATTGGTGATTTTTCAAAAAAAGTCCGTATATCGAACTTGTTCCCTCGTCTAATACTGTGTTTCTTTTGTTAGGCATTTTAACTTGAAATAAATCATTTACGGTAGTCGAAATGACGATGCGCATGCTCAATAAACATTGAGTGATTTTTTTTAACACGGCACATTTGGTAATTTAGAGGACATTTTTCCTCTTGCACATTATGTATCACTATGCAAAATGAGCCATTTACATGTCCTAACTTCTTTGTGTGGTACCTTTTCATGTCCTATTGTCCCTTTAAATTATACTTCTCTTAAATTGATCATCCCCAAAGTACTTTTTTTTATATCCATGATTCCTTCATGATGGGAAAGTTTTCTTGAAAAGGGGTGCATACGGTTATTTTAACAAAGGATTTATATTATAAGATGTGTCACACAGATTTGCTATTTATTATCTGCAAGCCTAAAGAAAACAATTAAAACAGTTCCTAAAAGAAGCATTTTTTTAAATACAGGTTGCTAGTGGAACAACAATAATAGTACCCTTCCTGTAAACAGATTAATTTCTTGAGAATTAATTATCCGGATAAGCCAATGACTTTTCCATAATCATATATGTTCCTGAGAACCTTTATTTTAATTATTTTTTATTTTTACTAATACTGGACATGACGAAATATGGCCAATAAGATTTCTTCAAAAAAAACCCCTACTTTTGAAAATATGCTCTTCTACTTCTCTATTATGCATAATTACTCATTTTTTTATTTCTCAATGCTGCTAATTGTGTTACTAATATATTGAACTCAATTGATTAGTTGGAGAGTTCACAAGAGTTTGAGAATAACAGAAGTATGCCTGTTCACATTAAATGGTAATTAAAGAAATTTAAAAATTAATAATGAAAATACACCAATTTTGTAAAACAAATTACGTAATAAGATAATAATTTAAAAATTAGGTATTAAATTAAATGTGTTTCATTGAAAATAAATTAACTCTCCTTGGAGCTAAATAATAAGTTAAGCACCATGCATATTGCTTCGTAATGCTAACATTAAAGATGCAACATAGCTGAAAAGAATAATCGTACTATCATTAATGTAATATAACTTAACATAATTATAATTATTTTTATAAACTTTACTTAGTAATGTATGTATAATATTATTGACCATGATATTAAACACATTAAAATGGATTCAAGCAGTTGTGCAAATATGCCGGCAATATGGCATTTGATTCTGAATATTTTGTTGATGTTGTAGTTGCTTATCTCCTGGTCTAGCATCAGTTAGACGAGTTTTCCGAGTTTATTCATCCTCAAAAAGTCATATAAAAGCATAGGAAGACTTAGTAAGTCGTACTAGGACAAACCCAGGCATCCAAGAATATAAGTCGGGGAAGCCTGTTTTATGTTACATTTTGGATAAATCGGATGGGTTTTATGGTCACCCTGGAAGGCAAGGCTTCTTAAATGTCCACTAAGAAATTTGGAAACTATCGTCTGGGTGTATCTGTCGCAATTCATAGCAAGGGATCCTCCGGGTTAATCAACTCCATGTCATGTATGAAATGGGGAGGGGATGAGCCAAGTCTTTTTATCAATATGTTTTCTGGCAGAGAACAGCTCAAGATAAGTCAGGCAATCAGATGTAACCAGAGCATAACTCATTCGTCAAGGCATCCGCCTCCTCATTACACCACATATCTACATGGGAAGGCACTCCTTATTCAGATAGGTTCTGTCAGGTGACACATAAACGGACTATATCTTGTTTACTGGATGTTCGGACACACAGACGTCGTAAGTCAAGAAGCAAATACTAGAGTAATGATTTCAAAGACATTCTCATAAACAGTTCGCATGTGTTATGCCTCTGACATTAAAGGGGAGTCACATGTGCTTTTATAGGCGCACAATGTCCTAAGTGGCCAACTGACCATCCATATGTCAACCTTGATATGTATAAGGAGATGTGAGTTCTGTTAATGAGCCAACGTTACATAGGGTGATGCTAGATTGCATCATCCTTAATTTAAAACGTTATAATTTTAGTTTTGTGAAATAAAGTATGGTTATATTCCGTTTTACTTAGGTATGTTAGCAATTATTTATCAAGTAAAGTCACAGAGGGCTCAAGACCATTATGGATTTTAATTCTTTAAGAGAAAATAAACGTGTAGTCTTATTATTATCATTACTGTTTTTATACGCATGTTTATATCCATCTCTTTGTTTATAACTTTCTGGTTTATAAATACATAATCAAATTGTATGTGCATATATTTATATATATACTTAATCACCCTTGATCTCTGAAAATTAACTTGAGTTAGATATCAGGTACAACTGCATTTCTTAAGAAAGAATATAGATATTCATTTTGTAGTTGTCTACATCCAATTATTTGAAACTACTTTTTTTTACATGGGATGTTACCATTTCCTCATATTAAAGTAAATAATCACTTTCCTGTTTGACTCGACTGCATATTAAGTAACGGATATTTTCTGTAGATAGCAACTGCAGTTTCTAAATTATTATTCAAAAATCATTTTCTTTTGCAGTTTCAATTTATAACTTAGGAAATTATGTGATTCTTCAGAAGACTCAATAAAAAAATGAATAAAAAGAAAATTTCACATAATTTATTGCATCTTTTAAGCATTTTTTTAATGAACTTTCTTCAACTCGGTGTGCAACAGATTAATATGGTACCATTAAGTTGCAAACATGATTTTTTTTGGTGACCCCTTCAAAATAAAAGAAAATTCCTTTGCATGGTAAATAAATGTACCACGTTTGTGAAATGAAATTCTACAGACCATGACGTTTTTTAATTGAGAAAGTTACGAAACGTAGAAAACATTTTCAGACACTATTACGCCACCATTCACGGTTATTTTAAGATATAAATAATGATAGAAACCAAGAAAAAAATATTTTTGAACTAAATGCTAATAAGGAACTCCATCCCAATAGTGTTAAAATAAAAAATGTATTTAATGGCTTATTTCTTTCTTTAAATCTTTTTACATAATTTACAATAATTTGGCTTCTTAAAAGCAAAAATCATTATAAATTTCCTATTACATAATGAAAAGAAAATGACTAAATTGTACTCACAAATAAGGGTAAACAATTTTTACGAAATATTTTAACAAAAAGATTCGAATCAACTCAATTATGTATTTAATTATGGAGTCCGGAGAAAAACAATCATGTCTCAAGAGCAGCCTTAGCATAAATTGTAAACAATAGCAGTCATTTCATAACTTTAGAATGAAGAAATATATTGCTGCTGGGTAAGCAAAAAACGAAATTGTGAAAGTATTACTGCTCCGAGAGTTTGTTTTTGAATTATGTTTTTCTTTCTCTGTTTTCTGTGTGCTTTTGAATTCTTCTGTAATAAATAAGTCAAATAAAAGCCCAAATTGTTATCAAGTTGCATTTCCTATTTTCGAAAGATTAAAGAGGATAAAATCAAACACTAGCAAATAAATTTGAGATAAACAACTTTCAAGTAAGATATATATATCAGGCACCATATATTTTATATTTAATGACAACGCTTAACATGAAAAAATATAACTGATTCTTAGTTAAACATGTTTTGACGGATCTTTTCGCGATCCTTCCAATAAACCTCTGGGGAAAACTTTCGGCTATCAATTTGCGTTATTCACAACCAACTCTTCGGGAGAAAAAATCGTGATATGCAAATTAAGTCAATATATATAGCTGAGGTCTTCTAGCTAGAATAGAGAGTATGAGAGGAGATAAACCCGAAATCAGGTGAAATTGTTTCTGACAGGTATCATTATTGAATTATTGTAAATAAATATTTATAGGAGAAGGATTTAAAGTGACGATGGATTACTGGGATTAAATTGATATTGGATTAAATCCGATAATAGATTAGATCCCATATAAACTAAGGATCAAGTTTGATAGTCACCTAATCTTTCGTGTATTTTCTTCGTTGTCCCACTTTCGCGGTTAGTAGCGAGACATTCTCTTTCCGTTATTAGTTGAATTTATGTCATTTTTTGTATGATCAATAAATAGATAGATTGGATCATGTCGAGTGCTTCTTCTTTACCTCCTACACATATCTAGGTGCCCAAGAAAGTGGTGAAAACGCCTCACAATGTAAACTGTTAAAACTCCTCACACATATAAGTATGTATACAGAGTGGCCCAAACTCTGCACAGCAGGATTTCTCGTTGAGTGTACATAAAAATTCGCTACAGAATTGTACTAGGACTGTTCTTAGTTTACGAAAAACAAAATGTGTCGTCACAGCCGGTACAAGGGTAAGAAATCCTTATTGGAGAAATCAACAGCAGTGTTTGCAATTATTTATAAGAACTAGATGTTAAAAGTGTCCGCTGTGGATATAGAGACAGACTTGAAGGACACGATAAATGTATGCATGTACACGTCGCGGCGGTGTGGTATCCACTAATGCAGAAGCAGCATGCAAACGAGCAGCTAAGTCCATTCATGATGTCACTCCGACTTGATACACCTCTCTTAGAGATTGCCCCATAGAGAAATAATCAGTGGCGTACTTTGGGTTTTGGCGCCTGGAGCTGACCGGAAACTCGTTGTCTCTCTATTTTAGTTATTAGGCAAGACAATTAGTAAAAAAAGCAGCTTTAACCTTTTTTTATTGTTTAAAATGCACTTTTCGTGCATTTCATAGCAAAATCTTTTATACGATTGTGAATATCAATATGTATGTCATGTTCAATTGCCAGAATAGCTAAATTTGTCAACCTTAAAATGAAAAAAGTCGATCTGAGATATTTTTTGATTAATTTCGTCATCTTGAAGTTTAGACTCAATAATATATTTTAAGACAGTCGCGGACTTAATGAATTCTTTTTCACAGCCTAGGTCTGTTGCAGATACAGAAGCTTGTACACGTACAATCCCAAGTTGGAATATTCTTCTTTATTAATGTCTTGAGGAGCGTGATCTAAGTTAAGTTCGCCCATGCTCAATATCACTTCAGGTCTTAAAAAAGCATAGTTTGCTTTAACTGAAGCTATAACTGAACATATCTTTACTTGCGTCGCTAAATATATTATTCCTCCTAATTCGTCTCGTGGGTTCAAAACAAATTTCAAGCTTCTCACATGTACTTTTAGCATATGTAATATTAAAGTGTCATTCACGAATTCCTCTCGTTTTGCTTCTAATACGATCTGTAAAGCAAGTATTTTTTGAGCACATTGATGGACATCTAGTCCATCTGTTTGCAAATAATTTTGAGCACCATTGACTACACACATCACCGGTTGCCAGAAGCCTAAGTAACATAAAAACGAATGCGATTGCATAGCAACAAATAAACGTCCAGCATATATGCGTGTATTAAATATTTGAATCATCTCCGTCAGTTCAGTTTAGTCACGCGGTCACGATTTGGAGTTAGAAATATTTTTTTTAATTTAAATATCTCGGTGATTGCCCCCCTTCTCTTTTCGTATGCCACCCAGGGCCACGGCTCCAACTACACTCCTCACGCTTCGCCACTGGAAAAAATCAAACAGTCTGGTGAGATCTGATGATCGAAGTGGCTTTTAGACCGAACCCACATATCCAATCCAGTGGCTGGCGTATGTCATATCCAGTCAATCACTGCATGAGCACAGAAATGCACCGGTGTCTCATCATTCATTCAACATTATTTACCGTATTTTTCTCGTAAACTACGGATCATACAGGTACAGTTCTTCGAGTACTTTTTGTGTGTTTCCAACAAGGGATCTAAATGTGTAGAGTTTGGGTGTTAATTTTTGGACGATCTATGTATATAAATGTATGTTTGCGTGTATATATGTATATTATAAAAAATATATATATGTACACATATATGCTAAAAATGTTAGAAACGCTGGTGTACAAGGCCACTACTGCCATGGTCCCACAAAGGTATACATAATTATAGTAAATGGCGTGCATCAAATCTATGTTAATATGTGAAGCTCTTCTGCTGAGAAATCACACCTAGATTCTTGTAGGGCAATCCATAATTTATTTGGGATTCCACTTGAGAGAGATCTATTTTTAACATTACGTTGTTAGGTATACAAGATATACTCAACAATGTTCTTGTTTGGGAATATGAGGGGTTTATCAAAGGTGCTGAAGTGAAGAGAGTGTTCAAGAAATTGCTAAATTCAATTGCCTCTTTACATGGTATCAAAATGTCGAATTAAAATTAGATGAATTTGTAGCCATGCTTACAAGACATTAACAGTTGTAAGCGGTCGGAAGGAACACCTAAATACCAGTAACTTGTCAGTCATTTGTAGACTCCACTATCAAATTATACCAGTTTTACTTGAAATGCAGCATGGCAGTGGATCTACTAACTTGACATGTACCCTTTTTCATGCACTGAGGTCATGACTTCAAGGCAATTTTTATCCTCATACGCATACATCTGCCTGATAAAACTTAAAACTTATTTCATCAGAATGAAATGATTATAACTTTAAACAATGTAATGAAGCCACTGGAGAGTACAAGTTAGATGAACACCTGTATGTTATGCTGTCATCCCAGATACACGTTTCGGCTTTCAGTTTCGAAAGCCCAATTCAAGAGGACATGTACAGACTTTACACTTTAGAATCTTTTGATGTACCACGATTGAAATATGTGGTAATTTTATACAATTTTGGCGAGTTTATACCTTTCAGTATTCCTGATGTTGTTTGCTAATGTCACCTGATAGACAGTGTGAGACTGAGGCTCATGAAATTCATCACGGAAAGGGCTAATATTTAATTATATCGTTAGCCACAGCATTGAGCAGCATGTAAGGTACAGTATAATTTTCTTCGGTTCCATCCCCAATTCTGAGGGAGAACCCTTCCACTTATCTTCCCTTTGCAACAACATCTTGAAAGGAGTCACTGAATATTTAGAGTGCCCTCCCCCATGCTGCACAGACGAATGTAAATTGCATTTACATTCTCCGGGACTCGAACCCAGGCTCTACAACATAGCAGTGAGCGTCGCTAATCTCTATTTTGGATACATGGCCTTCAAAATTCCTAATTCTTAACATGCATTCTTAGAATGGCTATGTGTGAAATTTCAAATTTAATTTTCAATTCCGAATTTTTTCACCAAATTCAAGCAAATTATGATCTGCATTTGTAGCACTAGAGAAAAGCAATCTAACAGCTGCCTTATTTTTAACTTGCTTTGAGAAGAACATCGCATACTGCATAGAGTACGTTGGCAGATTTTATTTCTCTGCTATGTGACAAAGAGAGTTTACCCTAGTTTTTTCGGGCACTTCAATTTAAAAAAAACAAGTGCATTTTTCATACAAATAGAAATTCGAGTCATCGAAATTAAGTAAAACACTTTTGTTTTTTGATCATAAACATGAGAAAATAATTGTACTTTTCGTAAAAATTATGGATAAAGATTATGAATTATCTCAAGATATTTTACTACGTGAGGTTTACGATCAAGCTCTAATAGGTCGAAAATAATTTCATCGAAGAAATGAAAATAGAAAGACTTAAATCGTTTTATCATATACAGTTTGGTACCTCTGAGATTTATTTCAATAAAATGTTTTTTTTAACAATACAATAGAATATTTTCAGCATATCTCAATTTCAAATCATTATCGAATGATACAATAAGATCCTACTGTGGACACATGTTCTCCATAATTATTCATTACACAAAACATTTCTTTGATATTTTTATGTTTGAAAAACAATCATTGCATTTTCAGTTATCTGTTCCTCATCTTATGGATAAATTTAATTTTATAAGCTTGTGTTATTTTCAATGAAAATATTCCGTATACTTGAACTTTAAAGAAACGAAAGTTCTTGCTTTGTATTAATAGAAGGTAATGTCACTAATAATAACGAAACATTTACAATAAAATAATAAATGAATTATTCAATTTGTAGCGTAATCTCACCCACTGATGTGTGAGGAGTGACCATTTTCTTAAAATATGCATTATATTATGATTGTGTTATCACTATCCAATTTATCCTATTAACCAAGCTGCCCTTATTTCTTAGGCTCCATATGATAACTGTCACTATCCTCCTAACTTACTTCTTCCCTTGACTTTAAAATGGAAACTTTCACATTTACGTAAATCACGGTTCCTTTATAGAAAAGAGGTTTTCTAATCGTATAACATCATCAAATGTATATATCCTAGATAATTGTTAGAAATCACGAATATAACTATTTACAAATCGTTTCAAAAAATATGATTTCAAAAACGAAAATGGAAAAATTTTTAATGCATATCAATAATACATTCAAAAAGTTATTTAACGGGATTAGGATATGGATATGAAATAATACACCGAGTAAATGAAATACATTATAGGACTAAATCAGTTAAATATTAGAGAACGACAAAGCTAATGATACTAAAATATTGCAGGGCAGTGTTTATCAAACTGTGCGGCGTGCCCCCTGGGGAGGTGCGGTAACCCTGCGAGAGGGCGCGAGCATATTGAAAATAAAAGGTTTAAAAAATAATTTTTTGGAATGAAGTAAAACGAGATGCTTTCTGACATAATAAAAAATACACATTTACACTGATATAATTTATTTTTATCATCTGTTGATCATCAAAAATAAAAGATTCCACTTCAAACGCTCATTAGCCATCTTTGATCCTAAAACCAAATTAAACAAATATTTTGTTTGCTTTGCGGTCAATATGAGAACGATGAGAGAGATTTTTTTTTACGTTTCTTTTAACGATATCAAACGATGAGAAAATTTTTATTACGTTTTTTTTTAACCTAATATATTACTTTAGCTGACCTTCGAACTTACTGGTACGGTTATCTCCGTCTTTTTTTTAGGGAAGTTGTAAATGTATATAATATATTTTTGTTTTATCTTTTTTCCATGTGAAAGATTTTAATGCTGTATGGATAAGCATGTGTATTCTGAAACATATAATGCATAATGAAAAACGTTTTACACAATTATTTTTTAGAACATGCTACACTTTCCCCATGAACAATTTTGTAGTTTTGATTGCTGTGTTGCACGACTTATTATGGTTTATAAATGTAAATAAGCAGAATATTTAAAAAAATGGGCATCTGTGATCCCTATTAAAGGAAGTTGAAACTGATCAAACAATTGAAGAACCTACTGAAATAATGCATATTATTCAAGACAGCGAAGGTAAATATCAGAAAAGCGTGAGACATGAAACGTTTGAGTTGATTTGAGTTTAGCTGGAAAATAACGTTCCTGTATTGTTAGCGAAAAGTGTCTGTAATTTATGTCCTTTATTAAGGGCATTATTTATTTGGAACATTTTCTTTAGTTTTATTGGATTGTTTCTCAAATTTTCTAAGAAAAATTAAAAAGTCCTTGAAAGTAGGGGTAAGTATATTTTCTCTTAATTAAATTATTTACTGGAATTTTGTGATTTTTATAGTGTATAGTAAAAATAACTATAAAATAAATTATAGTTTTAAAACAAACTAAAAAACACGCTTTTATAGTGAATCGAACTAAAAAGCAAAAAAAAAAAAAAAAGAATATTACTTAAATGTATGATATACAAAATTTAATACTTATGTTACTAATTTGTATGGTTTATAATGACGATCGTATTGTAGCTTTAGCGTCAAAGAGCATTATTATTACATTCAGAACATAATTAATGTATAAGGGGGCGCGATAAAAATTGTGATTGAAAAGGGGGGGGCGCCAGTAGTGAAAGTTTGAGAACCACTGTTGTAGGGTATTATTTAGTTTTGATAAACAAACAAAAAATATTTACATTAGCAATACATAAACTTCGCTTTAAAAAAGACGAGAATTCTATTCATCCTTTTTTTCCTTTGAGTTTTTATTGTACCTCAAAATGTTTTATATACGATTCCACTTGAATAAACAAACATGTTTATGGAAAAGAATAAAAACATTTTTGTCCACAGTTATTGGGAGAATAATTGACTTAAGCATTTGCCAAAAAGCTTTCCTCAGATTTTAACGCTAGGTTTGCGGATGTTGGTTATATACCTATTCTTTTACTGAAGTGTGCCAATTTGATACATACAAGAAAATTTAAGTATCATGCAAAGAAAATAGTTCGAAATCAATTTAAATCAAAGATTTATTATTAAAAAATTCATTCAAAACATTTTTTACGTATAAATTCTCTTTTTGAAATACATTCCTCACAAACATTTTTATTAGATTTAGCACAAAATGTTTACATCTATTTCTAAAACATGATTCTTGAACTTAGTTAAATATCAAATTGAAAGCACCAATCATAATATGCCTTTTAGCATACATTCATTCAATGTTTGCCCTAAAGTCCCATCAGCAGATGTATCTTATCAGAAGATGTATCGATAGTACGTTTGAATTAGTTTCGGTTTCAAAATCAGAAATAATAACCCTGGCTCTTTTATTTATTTATTTATTTTGCAAGCAGCTATATTACGAAGATCTTCATCTTCAGTGCTTGAAAATTCAATTTTATATTGCTTTCATTCTTAGTTTCAGTTTCGTTATCACACTGGTCAATATCAATTGCATCCGATTCATCATCTGATTGGTCTTTTTGTATTTCGATTAATTTTTTTAATAAAATAATTTTTTTCTGATTTTTCCCATAATAGCAACCCCAGATAACTTCATACAATAAGTATCAATTATAACTTTTGCGAATACATTACAAAATCACTTTTGTGTGGATCAAATTTTTCTTTTAAAAAATGAATTTCCCAAAACTATAAAATATGTTTTATTTCACTAAAAATGCACTGGTCACTCACGATAATGTATAAATCGAAATTATAAGTTGGTAATAATGCAAAAATAAGAGACGAGATGGCTCTCACATACACATAAAAAGTGTATGTAAGGAATGCAAAATGAGAAGGGAAACAAATCACTTGCTACTTGATTGTTGTCAAGGCCTGATATGAGCAACAAACTTCATGCAATATGCGATTAACAGTTAAATCATTCTATGAGTCAAATTGGCTCACAACCGTAAAAATGTGGTATACACATTTGGTAATGCGAAATGAAGGGGTCTGCGGGGAAGAGGAATGAACAGGTACAAATATTTCATTTCTACACGAAAATCCAACGTATGTTTTTTTTAAAAAAATAATAATAAAGTTTTATATAAATAGTAACCAAATTTGTAACGAGTTACATTGACTCAGTTCGTAAATCTAGTGTTAAAAATTTACTTATATTGTTAAAAATATGTGAACACAAAACTTTTTTTTCCCCACGATATATTTTTTTTTTTTTTTGCAACGTATGAAAAGATTTTCAATAGAAGATGATATTTAATACTTTGCGAGGGGACCCTTGTTGTCCTTTGTGAAATTACTTCCCCTCAGGTATCTCTGGACAGCATATTTATTTTTATACAAATATGGAAAACGATTACGGATACTGCACACAGCAAACAAGTATGACCCAAACGCACACAACAGGTCAGCCGCAGTGAGCCCCGTAGAAGGAATGCGTGGAAGTGAAGCGGGAAAACCGCGCGTGGACGGGTCACACAGTTATCCTTCCGCCAGAAAAAATTAGTTCACTCGCTTCACCCCAACATATCCCTACTGTGAGTGATACATTTTTTCAAGTAATTCAAATATTATGAACTTATACACAATACACATAAAATATAACAATAAACACAGTGACATAAAATCAAGAGAGTAATGAAATTTTTTGCATTGAATATTCTACCTTTTCTACATTCATGGTTTTCGTAAGAAAATCTGCAATTAAAAGTTCTGTTTGTGAACGTATTCTAATTTAATTACGGTATATTTAATTAAAACCTTTATAAAATGAAAACGTAAGTCCATATGCCTTGATTTATTTGATGAACGGGTGCCCTTAATCCATTGAATTGCTGCTTGACTATCTGAATTTAAAAAGTTACAGCATTATATATAAATTGTTCACATTTTAATTCAGTTAACAAATTTACAGACCAAATTATGTCTTTACAAAATTCAGAAATAGAAAATAACTCTGCTTCACATGTTGACAAAATAATACTTTTTTGCTTACGACACTTCCATAAAATCAATGAATATTACGAAGTAAAACTCCACCTCCAGCAAATGATTTTCCATTTTCTGCACTTTCCCTAATTGCATCTGAACTAACTTTTAAAATACGAAATTCTTTTTCATAAAACAATTGTTTATCTTTTGAGCCCATCAAATATCTTAACACTCTTTTAGCCAAATTGTAATGTCTCTTCTCTGGATTATGATTAAATTGGGATAGATAAGAGGTTACAAAGAAAATATGAGGTCGAGTTCTATAAGCTAAATATAAAAGTTCACTAATTAATTCCTAATACATAGTAATATCATTAAATTCATTTGTAGAGAAAACATTTTTGTGTTCCCCCTTCACAATTGGAGTTCTGACACTTTTACAATTTTCTAAATTATGTTCGACTAATAATGAATCAATGTAGTCAGACTAGGATAAATACATACCATTTTCCAATTTATCAATTTCCATGCCTAAAAACTTATTAGTTTTGTTTTCAACTACTTCAAATACATTTTTTAATATTACTAACAATATCTTCATACATTTTATTATTGTTACAAAAAAAGCTAAATCATCTACATACATACATAATATAAGAACATTTTGAGTATCAGTTTTAATAAAAACATAATTATGAGAACCTAATTGTTTTAATCCCAAATTTTCAAATTCCCCTTTTATTTTCATATACCAGTTTCTACCAGACTGTGGCAAACCATAAGTACTCTTTTTTCAATTTACAAACTTTGTCATCTCCAATTAATTTCTCATAACTAGAAGGAGGTAAGACATACGCAGTCTCATCTAAATCGCCATATAATTATGCAGTTTTTACATCAAAGAAATTAACATTTAATTTTAATTTAGCTACAAATGCAATTAACAATTAAAAAAATTCAATATTTATAACTGGTGAATATGACTCTGAATAATTTATGTTTTAATTTGATTAAAACCAGCCTTGCTTTGTATTTTATATTTTCCCCAGCATCATCTTTTAAACTGTATACCCACTTAGAGTTTGTATTAATTTTGATTTCGCAGGTTTTTGTGCGATTGATTTCCCAAACTTTATGTTTATCTAACGAATCTAATTCATTCTCCATGACCAATTTACAATTTTGACAAATAGCACTATTTTTTGCCTCAAAATAAGAGTTTGATATATTATTCGTTAAATGAACTGATATCTGCTTAGATTTTAGTTTTCCGATCTTCTAACAGTGATTTAATTTTGTACATCATTGAATTCAGGTACCGGGAGTTGGATTCTGCCAGTCTGTGGCGATGACGTCGTCTGAAGAGGAACTTTTAGTTAACATTCTCAATTGTTAAAGGCCCATTATTTATTTCAAAATTAGGCGATACTCCTTTCTCTGTATTTTGATTAATTTTGCTTCTTTCAGGAGAATTTAAAAAACGAGTCAATATCTCATCCCATATCCCATGTTTCATTTTCAATCTCACCTAAATAATTACTAATTTTTAAAGATTCATTGAATTTAAGTGATCTCTCCTCAATTATTATATTTTTATTTTTTAATATCAAAAATTCGATATTCTCTCATTTCTCAGGCATATCCTAGCATAAATCCGCGTCTTCCTAGAACTTCAAATTTATTTCTCAATACTTTCGGAACGTGAAAATAGGCCACAAAGCCGAATTTTTTGAGACAATTTAACTTAGGTTTCTTACCTGTCCAGATTTCTAATGGGATTTTTTCTGTCACTTTTCGTGGTGTAACATTAGATACCTGAGTACTACAATTAATAACTTCAGCCCAAAATTTTAAAGGAAGCTTACTTTCATATAATAAAGATCTAGCTCTTTCTAGAAGAACGCGGATAACTCTTTCTGATTTGTCATTTGATTCACTATTGTATGGAATAGTTTTTTCATGAAATATTCCTGAATTAGCAAGGTAAGTATCCAGTTGTTCATTTACAAATTCTAACACATTATCAGTTATTATCTTTTTAATCATTTTATCAGTTACATTTTCATATTTGGCTTTAAATTGAAAAAAGTGTATCAAACACTTCATATTTATTTGTTTAAGAAATAAGTAAAATACATGCCAGAAAAATCATCTACAGTTACCAAAAAATATTTTGCACCACCATACTATTCAATTTTAATTGGACCACACAGGTCGGTATGGAGCAACTCAAGAATTTGTAAGCTTTGACTTGCACACGATCTGGCCAAAAGTATCCGGACACCCAGTGGTATCAACTTAGAGCGTCCTGAGGCACATATTAATGTGATGTTGGTCCCCTTTTTGCATGGATGACAACCTGCACACTTTTGGGAAGACTTTCCATCAATTTTTGATAGGTGACCATAGGAAT
Source organism: Trichonephila clavipes (assembly GCA_019973935.1). Taxonomy (NCBI): domain Eukaryota; kingdom Metazoa; phylum Arthropoda; class Arachnida; order Araneae; family Nephilidae; genus Trichonephila; species Trichonephila clavipes. The sequence goes on from BMAU01020011.1 coordinate 254,047, forward strand.
TGCCTTCCAGGCGTCCGTCACAGTTGAAGTGAGTGCTAGCAGTGAGGATGGTCGATTTGGCTGGCTACGTAATCTGCGCTCTAATTCGTCCCAAAGGTGTTCTATGGGATTTAGATCAGGGCTCTGAGAAGGACAGTCCAGTTTTTGAACAACCATTTCGTCAAACCACGTCTGTGCAAGCTTCGATGTGTGAATGGAGAAGTTATCCTGCTTTAAGAGAAATGGGCCTTTCTCGATATATTGCCATAGAGTTGGAAGTGCAGCATTGTCCAGAATGTCCATACACATCTCAGAGTTCATATTTTCAATCACAGGAACTAACGGACTTGGGCCAAACCCCAAGAAACACCACCACACTATTATGCTTCCACCACAAAACTTAACAATATGCACAATGTATTCACTAAAAAAGCGTTCGCCGGGCATCCGCCAAACCCAGACGTATACATCCGACTGCCAGACTCTAAAGCGAGATTCATCACTCCAAAGACAGTTTTCCACATATCCAAAGTCCAATGACGGTGATCTCTACATCATTGCAATCGATGCTTCGCAGTCTGTAGAGTGATATTTTTCTGGTGAGCGGCTGCACGACCATGGAATTCCAAGGTTTTTAACTCTCGACGGACATTCGTGCTGCTAACACTAATTACTGAAGAACTTTAGAACTCCTGAGAAATTTCCACCAACGAGGACTTGCGATTTTATTTCACTTCCCTTTTCAGAGTTCTGCGTTTCGTTTACCAAGTATTTTCGGCCTACTGGTTCGTTTTTTCTACCGTTTCATTGCCTCGACGTTTCCACTTCACAATTACTCCACTCACAGTAGATTTAGGCTTCTGTAGAATGTCCGCAATCTCATGAACTGATTTCCTCCAAAGGTGGCATCCCACTACACTGCCACGATCAAACCCACTAAGCTCCTTTGACTTACTCATTGCTTCACAAACGCTTAAATACAATCTGGCAAACCACTACCAACACTTTTATAGCTTTCAATTACGTATCATATTGCATCACTCACCAGAAACGTTTGTTTAAGGGGTGTACGGATACTTTTGGTGAGATAGTATATCAATACTATGATGAGTTTTTCTGGTTACTTTACTTATATCACAAGTTTCACTTGTGACATTATTTACATAATCAATATCAATATAATCTTTCATTTTAAGCATATATTTACAATTTAAATGACATAACCTGTTATGCCAAAGCTCATAATTATTATTAGATTATTCAGAAATATAACACTCATAATTATACATAGGTCCTAATTTAACTTATAATCTACCATTATTTTTAAATGCTTTAGTTACACAATACACAATTATTACACAATCAATACACAATTATTTTCTGATTTAATCTTACAACTTTTATCCATTAAATATGCTACAGAAAGTAAATTACATCTTAATTGAGGAACAACACTGACACCAGTAATTGTTAGATTAATAGAATTACAATGTTTTGTACCCACAGTTTTAGCTGAAACGTTTCCAGTTCCTTGGCTCATCATCTTAGTATTTTTATCGGCTAAATAAATTTCAATCCCTTCTGGACTAATATTTTTGAACCGCACAGATTTTTTAACCATATGGCAGGATGAACCCCTAACCAGGATGCAGGTATTGTCACAAAGTTTTACCTCTCCATGGGAAGCTATAAATGCATGTCCATTTCTAGATGAATTGTTTCTTTGGGTTATATTCCTTTGGCAGGCACTTGGAGAGTTCTTGTTTATATAGTAACAATCGCTTTAACAGGTGAATTGATTTTCGGCAAATGTAGCAAAGTCTTCGTTTTTTTTTTCATTTTTACTCCTGGAATAAAATGCTTCAGCATTCATCCCATCCATACGAGTTTTAATTAGTAAGTTGAAAGTTGTTTCTTCTTCCCTAGAATTTGAAGAATTTCCTCCATAGTCTTTTCCCTCTGAGTCTTTAAAATCTCTCGCACTTTGGAAAACTTTCTATTCGATCCTCTAACGGTATGGTGGACCAATTCCCTCGGTGACACGTCCAATCCAAGAGAGGGACACTTAGTCGATATCCCCCGTGCTCTTACAATATAATCCGCTGCAGTTTCGAAGTTTTTCATGAGAACGTTCTTGAGTTCATTGCCCGCGTCAATTTTAACATCTTCGCTGCGCCCGATGAAAGTTGCTCTAATTTTATCCCACAGCACTTTGGTACTTTTGGCGATAGCTTTATATACGATACAGCGTATAAATGTTTGACTGCCACTCACCACCTCTCGTCCTTGCGGCTAAGGTCACCAGGTTTTTCATTTATGTTTAGAGAGTCTAATATCTTTAAGCGAAGGACAGATTTCATCTTAAGCTCCCATATAAAATAGTTCGTTTCGTTTAAATCGGAAATTGTTATTTTATTCAGTATAGGTAAAAAGGTTTAAAAGTTCACTAAGTTAAGTAACACATTACACAGATGAACCACGCTCTGCTACCGCTTGTTGTTCTTTGTGAAATTACTTCCAATCAGGTATCTCAGGACAGCACATTTATTTAAAAAAAAGTACGAAAGACGTCCACGGATACTGCACACAGCAAGCAAGTATTACCCAAAAGCACAAATCAACAGGTCAGCCAGTGAACCCCGTAGAAGGAATTGGTAGGAGTGAAGCGGGAAAACCACGCGTGGGCGAGTCACACAGTTATCCTTTCACCAGAAAAAATAGTTCACCCCAACAGCACTATAAATATATTACAAACAATAAGCCTAATCAAAAATTAAAATATAAAAATTTTTCAGCAAGCACAGAGTACGGTAATATTCTAGATAATGTTGATCCGCAAGATGTGATCCGCAATAATGTTGATCCGCAATAATGATCCGCAAGATAATGTATTTCAATTTACTCAGACAAAATTTTTTTCTCAATAAGTATAATGAAAAAAGGTAGTTCTAATACATTGCGAAAAATGGGGAGAAGTTGCTTCACATATTCGTTTCTTATATGTATTTTAATAGAATGCATATGTATTATATAAGCTCAAGTATTTATTTTTTATGCAACACAACTGAATATCCTTTTACCTGGAACCAAGAACATTGCATGATTTTCTTCGTCAAATAACCTCCCAGTAGCGAAATGCACATTTTCTACATAACGAAAATTTTTTCTTAAGATTCAATCTCCCCCTACTTTTGAAGTATTTCTGGACATTTCAAGTTATTCTCTCTTTTAATACATTTTATGATCGGCATAAATCTTGAACTGGTTTTAATAGGTGCCTACTTCAGCAAAGGCAATGGAATTCTGCGCATTTCATCCAAAAAGTGCAAACTTTAACCCCCACTATCCAATTCACTTGAAATGTCTTCGATATCCTATTTCACCCTCAGAGGAGCTGTCTCATGTGTCCCCAAGCCTTTGAACTAGTCTTCGTTCATTTGTAGTGTGGAACAGTCGTACTAGTAACATCGTTTCTTGTAGCTCAAAAATGTCAAAATGTAAGACATTGCTTGACAATCAAACAAAATATTTAATTCTTTTAATAGTGTATAATGGCATCAATATAAGGATATAGCTTTAAAATTTTGTATTCTTCGAAACAGCTTATCAACTTTTTATAAAAAGATGAGATAAATTACCAAATTATGACTCATCTATTTCTCTTGTTCAAGTCGTTTTAGAACACGTGTCTATGAAGATGTCGAGGAGGCAGCTTTGAAGTTAATACATACAATGTGAGTTAAAATGTTTTCATCCCAGACCTTTCATAACACAGAAAGCTTTTCAATTTGCGAAGGCAATGCAATACGACCAATATCTAGTAAGCAATGAACGGCTAGAAAAAACTAAGTAAAGACCCGGGAAAATACGTTTGAATTCATTTTTGGTGCATTGCAAAGATTTAAGACGTATTATGAAGCAAAGTTTTGTTTTCAAAAAAAAATCTCAAACGCAATAAACACATTTTATGAGTACTTAAGGTATCCGACTACTTTCCGAACCGTGACTTTAAAAAAAGCACATAAATGGATAATTTTCATGATATTTAGTGTCCCTCAGATTAGCATACATGCATAAAACTGTTTTAAGGACATTTTGACAATTTTTTTTTATTTAAATACAATATTTTAGCAAAAAATTAACTTCGAATAATGTTTTTTTTAAATATTCTCCTTTTTGGGAAAAATGGTTCTATTAGAATAATGTTTTGCCTGTATATATAGCTCAGACCTTTCTACAGAGGCTCAGCAAGAAATTTTGAAAAATTCACATTATTTTCAGAGTTACCACTAATTGAAATAATTATTCACGTTTTTAATCTTAAAATTGCTCCCCTCTGCTGCCGTAATATATGAATAAACCCACTTCTATAAGTTATATATATTTCAAAAATTCCAATTCAGCCTCTGAACAGAGGTCTGAGCTATATACAAGCAAAATATTATTCTAACCGAAGCATTTTTCAAAAAAGAACATTTGGAAAAAGATTATACTAAGTTAATTTTTTTGCCAAAATATTGTATTTAAGTAATTTTTTTTTGTCAAAAGGCCCTTAAAACAATTTGATGCATATATTCTATCTAAGTGACACTAAATATTATGAAAATTATCCATTTATGTGCTTTTGAGCATCACGGTTCCGAATGTAGTCGGATACCTTAAATTTAATGACGCATGTGATATTATATTTTCAGAATTTCTAGTTACAATATAATGCATGTGTTTAACATTACTTGTACGCTTTAAATTAGAAAATAATCTAAAAATTTGCTAATTGTATGATAAAAGTATTTCTTTAATGTTGAATATAACGTATATTCCTCGAAATATTTTATTTTGTTTTCGTTGCAGCTTTTCTTTCTTTTTTTATGCGTACGATGTATAAAATAAATACATGTCAATTTGCAAAAATGTGTGAAAAATTACTTTTTTTTATTATATTGTGTTCATGAACTTAAAATGTATTTTATGTGGTTTATAAAGTATATTGAAATATGAACCTCTGTAATATATATAACGAATTTTCCTAATAACGAACTTTTTTTTAAATTTTCTTTTAAAGAACATATGTATATGTTAAGTTTTGGCCGGTGTTGGTTTGTTGTCATATCTGGTTTATTGAAAACATCTTCAGAATAACTTTTCCTCCTTTATTATGAAACACACATCACACACAATAGATAAAAACACAATTGTGGTACATTTTCACATTGAATAGGCAGTGGCATGGTGGAGGACACAAACACAAAGAGCTGCAGTTATTTACTTTCTTACATGATGAAGGAAAGCAGACAAAGAGAGCGATTACACAAGATTTTACTTTTATACCGCAGTGGTTAATACGTAATAGTAGATGTGATTGGATAGAATGGGGGGACAGGGATTTCGGACTATCCGATTACGATTAAGATTACTTGTTTTTTTTTAAACCAAAGAATTCAAGTTTGTTTAAATATTAGTTGAAATAGTTAACAAAAAGGATACTAGAGGCAATTAATACATGCATACTTATATATTTAAATATATAATGATCAATCACAACTTAATAATCAATTCAAAAAATTGAAATTATATGAATTTTATAATACTAAATCCTGTTTCAAAATATCAATGGTGAATATAGAAGAAAAAATTCCAACGTTTTCAAACAAAATTAAAAAAATATAAAATAAAAATTTATAAAAAATCCTGTTGCAACCTTGGACTTAGGACCGATAAGTAGGGTTAAACTAGTTTGATGGCGTCAATCTTCCCCCTATTTCAACTTGGTAAGTTAATCAGAAAATATCCAATTCTCAAAAGTTTTAAAATTAAAAAGTTAAATTAAACCATTAAACTTGATAAATTAAACTATTCGCCATCGCAATCTGAAAGATATTATAACATTAAAATATTAAAATTCTAAAACAAATTAGTGCATAATATATTAATATATATATATATATATATATATATATATATATATATATATATATATATATATATATATATATATAATATATTATATATATATATATATATATATATATAACCACTTAGTTATAATTACCACTTATTGTTTTAGCATTTTTCTACTTTTCTTACGTAATTATTTTGTGATTTTTCTGCTTTAAGAGTGTGGGAGAGTTTGTTACATAATAGTAGTGAGTGGTTTTATCATGCTCTCTGAGTTATCCATACTCTGAAGTTTTGTTTATTTTATTTTATTTGGTTTTCCTACCGAGTTGCAAAGGGGGAAGGTTGGCGCCTTCAAACTAGTTTAACCCCACTTATTCGGTCCTAAGTCCGAAATTGCTTTCTGACTCGCTAGGTTCTTCTTTTTTGTAGTTTTTTTTCTATTTCTCTATAATTTTGTTCTTCGTGTTCAGCTTTTATATTTTTATTACGCTATTTCTTGTTATGTTCTTTATCTATTATTTCTTGTTTTTGATATAATACATATTTCTTTTATATATATTTTATGCATTCCTTTGGCTGCTTTGCGCCTATCTATGTATAAATCTATTTCCTAATGAGATTGTTCAGTTATGGATGTAGTCAATATAGAGTATGTTTGCTTATAGCGAATTTTGAAATCGCCATTAGATTCAAAATCTTGTCTATGAATGTTTTTCTTTTATGTTTAATTTGGCTTTGTTCTTTTTCTTTGTTTATTTTTCTTGTTTATATAAAAATATTATTCCAACTTCTGATTATGTTCCTATAAATTAATCGTGGATATCTTATCTATGAGTGGATTAGATTTTTTGGAGTTATTGCTCATTTTTTTCACTTTATATTAATGTGATTGAAAAAATTTTTGCTAATGATATTTTATTTGGGTCTTTTCAATGTACCTTTAACTTTTAAATAACTATGAATTTGAAAAATAACAAGTTTTATGAGACTGGCAATTTGTTATACCAGGGTATGACATTGCTCGGTGGTACAGTATAATTGTATCTGTACCATCGTCATCCATTTACCATTTTATGAGCCCTTATATAGAGATTTGGTATATATTTGGGTATGGCTTTAGATAGTTGTGGAGATGGGCACACAGAGGTTCTGAGTTGGCATATAAAAAAACTATATATTTTTTTAAAAATACAAAAAAATGTATGAATAGTTTTGATAATCAGAATTTTTTTGCTTTCCCTTCTGTATCTAAACATTGTCGTGTTAGAATTTTTTAAACTCGAATTTTTTTGGAACTCTAAATATAAGAATTTATCTCGTACAGCAAAACGAAATATTCATGTTTTCGATTGTATCGATAAAAATCAAAGTGATAAGGGTTTTCGTAACATATTAGAAACTAGGTTTTTCAGAGATATTCATGTTTTAAAACTAAAATTTAGATCTTGCACTGATAAAAGATGCAAGGCGTGTGGCATGATGAGTGGGGAACAGTTGGATATGGATGCAGGTTATATATTTTGTAAGACTTTTAACTGTGTTTACAAAATGACATGCAACACATGTAAATTCGCTTACATAGGTCAGACTTCAAACACTATCGATATTAGATTAAATCAACATAGGTCTGATACAAGAAAATTTGATTGCAACAAAAACCAGGCTAAGATTGAGATAGGACACTTTCATAAACATGGATTCAATAACATAAGTGTATATATACTTAGAATAGTGCCAAATATTAAACAAAGATTATGGTTCGAAAACTTTTTTATAGATTCATTTCGATCATATTATCCTTATGGTTTGAATGTTATATGGAAAGGTGAAAGTGTCTTATTAGCTTTTAAACAAAAATCCGAGGATTCATTATATATTCCGAATTTTGATAAATTTATTGATAATAGTAATAATATTCGTTTAGCGAGAATTTCAAAAGCTGAACGCAGAAAAAGAGTTACTAGAGACATGTCAACCCTCAAGAATTCTATGTTAGAATTAGCTGTTAAATATGGGGATAACTACAACACATGCTTAATTAAATCGTTTATGTTTGGCATGAATAAAACTGAAATTAAAATTATGACAGATATTTTAAGCAGATATATATATTTCGAGATTCTCATGGTATGCATATGATTCGAGACCTTAATAACTATTTAGTACAAAAAATGAATATTGAATTAGATGCAAGTGAAAATTACTCTACAGAATATTGTACATTATTATATATTTATGAATAAATCCTTTAACAAAATTAATTTTTCAAGTATATTTAAAAAATATCAATCCTTTTTTCCTATTAAAACTATTATTATTAAAAAGGCTTTCAAATACAACAACAAATTTGGTAGATTTATATTTAATTATAATCAAATCTCGGAGCTCCTAACTTCAGAATCATGTAAATGCAATCTATATCGACACTATATTGATGATTATCATCAGCACGTTGTCACAGGAGACCTTAGCATCGTGAAAGATGATTTGTTAAGAAATTTTATGGAAACAGGTACAGGTTTTAGACTGATGATCACAAAAAATAAATCTAACGTTATGAAACAAATCATAAAAAATTTAGATAAATTCTACCTTAAAATGGCAATTAAATACGGAATGCCGATTGAAGCATTCAATCAATTTAGATCTTATGTAGCAACAGAAATTCGGGAATTAGATTTCACTGTTGAAAATGAAATTATGTATAAAGATCTTAAATCATCAATAGAAAATATCCAAAATGACTTCGTGATTAGAAATTTTGATAAGGTCCCTGCTAATAAAGGCATAATCTGTACATATTTTTACAGTAAAATATTCAGTAATCACATTTTAAATAATAATTCATTTCAAAAATTAATTCACAATAATAGAGAAGATGATAATCGTCTTTGAGCTTTGAACAAAAGACTGAATATTCATCTAAATAAAATTAAATATCCAAGTATTTTTTTAACACCAAAATTTAATAAAAGCCCTATAAAATTCCGTAGTATCACTAATGGATACAATACATATATCACGAAGTCTGGGAAGATCTTACAATCTCTTCTTCAAAATCTAATTGATAATTTACAAAACACGGCAATAATTAAAAATAGCTTAGAGATTGCTAGAGTTACTAAGGATATGTTAATTTTTTCCATGCATGGTTTTGATTTCGAGGACCTTTTTAATTCTATAGATATTGACGATATGATTAAGGTTCTACAGTTAATTTATGATAAATATGAATTATATAATTCAATGAAAAAAGAAATATTTGATATTCTTGTTACCCTCGTATTAAAAGAAAATTTCATTACATTTGATCAGAATCTTTATAAACAGATCAAAGGATTACCTCAGAGTGGTCCAGCTAGTAATTGTTTAGCGAACCTATATTTACATTTTTTTGAAATAGATCATGTTGTAAATGATTCTTACTTGATTTGTCGTTATATAGATGATCTTATAATCTTTGGTAAAAATAGTGAATACAAACCAAATATTACGTTCTACCCTGACTATCTCAACCTCCTCAAAACTAACTTCAACTCTAATATGGTGGAATTCTTGGATTTAGACTTGCATCTTATTACCAATAATGTAGTCAGTAACATTTTTGACAAAAGAGATTCGTTTAAGTTCCATATAATTAAAATTCCCGTATGGAATAGTAATTTACATATATCAATTTACAGAAATATCATTTTGAATTTTTTATTTAGAAATGATAACTTAACTACCCACAAAATAGATAAATAGAATAATATAAAATTTTTTTTCAATGTTGTTTAGATCATGAATACCCTTTTAATTTCTTAAGAACTTATATTCATCACAAATACATTAACCGTCTTGCTACTTCGAATTCCAAAACCACCACACAACAATAGGATTTCAAAGTCAGCATGTTAGTGGTCTTGCTGTGAAGATTATATCATAACACTCATATCACAGTTTACATTTTTTCCACACACATCTTGAACATCTTACACATTCTTGACAACCAACCAAATTAGAGCCTAGCAAATTTACATTTTTGACAATCAACCAATTCAAATTTTACCATATTTGATTGTCGTCATGTTATACCTGTCTTTGCTGGCTGGTTTAAAAGTCAGCTCAAAAGATGTTTTTATGTATTTTCGAATTTTTTAACTTCGTGAATAATTGATTTTCATTAATAGCAAGACGCTTGATTCTCTTCGTAAAAGCTTTATGAGTAAAGAGATTTTGTTAAATTATTTTTGAAAGATAATTTTCTTATGTAATTGTTTTAGCATTTTTCTACTTTTCTTACGTAATTATTTTGTGATTTTTCTGCTTTAAGAGTTTGGGAGAGTTTGTTACATAATAGTAGTGAGTGGTTTTATCACGCTCTCTGAGTTATCCATACTCTGAAGTTTTTTTTATTTTATTTTATTTGTTTTTCCTACCGAGTTGCAAAGGGGGAAGGTTGGCGCCTTCAAACTAGTTTAACCCCACTTATTCGGTCCTAAGTCCTAAATTGCTTTCTGACTCGCTAGGTTCTTCTTTTTTGTAGTTTTTTTTTCTATTTCTCTATAATTTTGTTCTTCATGTTCAGCTTTTATATTTTTATTACGCTATTTCTTGTTATGTTCTTTATCGATTATTTCTTGTTTTTGATATATAATACATATTTCATTTATATATATATATATATATATATATATATATATATATATATATATATATATATATACAACCATTATATGACCTTGAGTCGTAATCATGGCGTCAAAAAGAGTTAACATCACCTTGTATTACTGTTTTTCTCTCGTGTCAAAACAAAAGTTTTTGTCAATCACCTTTCAACCACATCCTGCTGCTCGGCGGTCTGAATACAGAAAGTCAACTGATTGTAAACAACAATCACCAAGTTACTTGCGTTAATGGGTCTAGAAAACTAAAAAAAAATAATAAATAAATAAAATTTATTCTCTGTGCATATGTATTTAAATTTTTCTTTCAATGATTTTAATTCATAATAGTCTTGTACCCATCTCCAAGTATTTGAATGATTCTATTTTTATTTTACTCGCCTAACAGGAAGTAAACATAACTTTATCTCTCAAAAAATTAAAAAAATTGTTGCGTTTTTAAATCTGGAGGATGCAATCTTTCATTTTCTGCGTTTGTGAACTAATCAGAAAAGTCCACATCAATTAGGGTATGCTGCATATACTTACCTTTTTCATGCATTCAAATCCGAAGCATTTTGAGGAAGTTTTGAACGTCAATCAGGTGTAATGATTCGTTTGAAACCTGATATTTGCGGTAAACGTTTGAAATGGTCGTGCACAAAAATCTAAATTCCATCGCTACTTCGAAATTGCTTTGTCCCAACTGTCGTGTGCTGACGATTAGTCCCCGTTGAAAAAATCACTTAAATTCTGATAAACAATCACTGTAAAAACTAGGATCGATACAATAGTCTCATCAGACTTCTTTATCTTATACACGCACTCTTGCCGCTTCGCATTACATGGATTGGTTGAATACCTATATTATATACATGTGACATGCTATACCAGTATTTATAGCTATTCAGTATATTTTAATGCATTGACTCAGTATCAAAGTTATACTAGTAATCTTGAACGGAGGAATTTATGATTATCCTCTTTAATACTAAAATATAATACTTTAATACTAAAATAATAACGCATGGAACTTTATCCAAAGTAAACTCGAGCAGTTTGCCAAGTGTGTCTGTTTCTATTTCCATTCCTTGAATCTTCTGGAATACGGAATTCTAGTTTTTATACTTCTTTTTAGAACAAGTATGTACAAAGAAACTATTATACATAATCATTTGTTTTCAAAAGTAATATATCAGCAATTGCTACTCATACAAATTATAAGGTTCGTTTCGATTCCTGGATAAGATAGAAAGATAATTGCATAATTGTGTTAAAAATATTAATTAGATGTATCTAATGTTCTTCAGAATTTTTATCTTTGAACCCATGAAAATCGTAACAAAAAATTTACTTTTTATAAGAACAGACTAATGTTGACTGAAGTGTTCCAAATGATAATTTGAGCTCATTTGTTTCGCTTTAAGAGGGACGTTAAAAGGATTAACCGTAAAGTAAATTAATGGAGGGAAAATCAATCTGGAAATTTGTTTCCAAATAGTAATTGCTTTGTATATGCTGGGAGATCCAAAGCAATGGTTTCTTTTTTTTTGTTTTATTATTTTATGATTTATTTACTAGCGCTATATATATGGACATGTTTATCTTAACTAAAATCTGTATGAAGCCACTAATTCTTAAATATATGCATGCTTCTCTATGTTACTAGAACCTATAATATTTAAGTAATGTACAACGACATTATACTATTGACTAAATATTAATAAAATATAACTTTATTTGAAATTTGTACAAATATAAGATGAGTAATGTTCCTTACACGTATATAGACAAAAGAAAGTTTTTTTTTTAAAATAAATAAATTTTATGACAGATCTTTAATATCAATTCATTTCTCTAGAAAGTAGACTATTTACTTGGTGTTTTATCTATAAATGATTGTTTTAAAATTTTCTTTTCCTCAAATGGAAATTTTTTAACAATTTGCCATTTCTATGAAAGCAAAATGTTAGTTTATTTACAAAGTGTATGTTTGAACTACATGTTTTTTATTGTAACTTACTATATACGCGCAAAACACAAGATGAATGGGTTTTTCGCTCTAAATTTATCTATTCATTTTACCTAAAAAATAGTTATCACTCATTCATTTTTTTCTTCAGGATTTATTTGTAATTTTTCTCGATGTGACTCTTAATATTATGAGACTGCAATTTTTGTCCTTTAAGGTATAGCTACATCCATCACAAATCATTTCTAAAAAAATCGAAAATTATGAATATATGATTTTTATCACCTTTATTTTTAAGTTATAAATGTTTTACTAATATTAAACTATGAAAATGGATGAAATAGCATATTTTTTAATAGTCTTAGTGCTGAAGAAAGATTTTCTTTAATTTTATTCATTTATTTATTTTCACTTCCTTTCCGGGATGGATGAGCCTGAAAAATATGGAGGGATTTTTATGAAATCGAAATAAAGACAAAAATGGCATTTCCTTCCCATGTGCATTACAAAGGAAAAAATAGTAGCCAACAATGCGAATGAAAAGTACAACCAATATTACACATTATACTTAATACATTTATTATAGTTTTCTAACACACTAATCAAATTAAAGTAAAGAATTAATGGATTAATTCTTTACTTTAATTATTCATTAAAATCATTTAATATAAGCCAACTTATTAAATGAAGATATGATGTTATTAGTCCCTATTTCATCAAACAATATTTTTCGAATATGATACTGCTTTTATAACACTTCTATCGGAAATATACAAACACAACAGGAGGAAAACAATGGACACCTTAATTTTTTAGTGGAGATAAAATGTATATTTATCTTGCCACTATTTGAAACCCGCTTTTAATTCAAAAATGTAAGGGACCTCAGGTATGTTACCTTTGTCTCTAGGGATGGTGAAAATAAAAACAATTTTCAAATAGATATTTTTCTTTGAAATTAAAATGAGAAATAATTCGAATCTCTTACATATTGTTTATACAGGAATGAGGTTTTCAAAAAGTACAAAATGTAAAAAATATGATATTAATTAAAAAAAGTATAAGCATATAAAATTAATAAACATTTCTGTAAGAAATTTTAAATTAATTTTACGTTGCGGATGATATTTTCTAAAATGGTAGCCGTTGATTTATAAACCTTTGTAGAATTATGAAATGTACCATACTCTTTTAACCCTACTTAATTTTAGTATCATATATATCTTATATTTCAAAATATTAGAAATAAATTAAAATTAAAAAAATGTTAAGGCATTTTTTTATTTTTTAAGAAATTAAAATTAGTATTTTTTTTATTTTTTATTTTTATCATTATATTTATATAAAATAGCTACAGTGTGTTCGCAGGATACATTTAACTTTACAAATCAACTTATTCCTAGTAATTAGAGTTACTATTTTAGGAAATATGATTCGCAACGTAAAACTTAATTAATATTTCTAACAGAAATATTTTTATCTTTTATATGCTTATAACGTTTTTAAATTATGATTATATATTAAAATTCTACACCTTTTTGAAGTACCATTTCTTTATAAATAATGTGTAAGAAATTCGAATTTTTTCATTTTAATTTCAAAGAATTATATCTATTTGAAAATTGTTTGCATTTTCAGCCGCAGCCCCTAGTGACGAAGTTAGCACCCCTGAGACCCCTCTATCTCCAAAGCATACTTACATAAAGTAGTTCTTTTCTTTTATTTAAAGCTAATATATGTCTAATATGGTTGCAATGAAGAATACGTAGAAATACGCCACATTCGGTGCAAACCACTTTCAGTGTTATTCACCCACAGAGCAGATACTCGACGCCAAGTTTATGGAGTCGGCCAATTACATCTGAGCGAAGAAAATACGCGAGATAAAATTACGCCATTAACATCAGTGGACACGAAAATTAATTTCGACCCAAATTATGTGATCCATCGTAGGATGTGGGAAAACAACCTAATTTCTCTCAGAGTAGCATGCGATGTTGGACAATCAGTTGATGTATTACGTCATTAATTATTTCTTTGGATAGAATAATTATATTTATCCATAACAACACTCGTTTGTATTGGTACACGTGCGTTGAAGCTGACAAGAACTAAAACAATATACATTTAGATATTTAATGGACACACAGAAAAAATGAGAATTTTAAGTATTTTTGCGAGAAAAAAAGGGCTTTGTTACAAATATTTTATGTAACAGAAATTATATGTTGTGTATATATATATATATATATATACCGCCATGTTCCTTTTCATAGTTTTAAAATATCAAAGTTGATATGACTAGGTGAAGGAAAACAAATGCTCAGTGATTTACAGTAGATTTCACAAGTATATATATATATATATTAGGAGAGTTATGTATATATTTCTATAGTCAGAAATATTGTTATTAATTATATACAACGCAATAAATTTCTGGTGTCAAAAAATCAGAAATAACAAAAATCAATAAACAGTTTACTAAATATTGCTTAAATCAGAAATACCCATTTAATTTTATCAATAGTTATATTCATACAGCTATTCCAAATTGTAAAGATTAAAAATTCCTGGATTATTTTAATAGATTAATACTATAAATTTACACATTTCATAGTTATAATTACCACCATATTATATTATTAGTTCAAATTACTTATTATTATTGATATAATATATACTCTAGTATCACTAAAAATATGGTAATTTGTAACACTTTTTATTAATTTTTGTTTCTATTCTTTTTACACTTTTGTTAAGTGCTACATTTTATTTTTTCGCATGATTTGAATCTACGTTAGAGTCCAGAATCTGGCAATAACTTATTAATTGCACTCAGATTTAGCACGGGCTCTGCATTTTCAAGTGCAATTTTTTATGTAAGTTACCTCTATTTTGTAATGGACTTAGATATCTCTATCCATTGCTTTCAATAGGTTTTTGCTCAGTATTATTTACATAAAGGAGGAAGGTTAGCTAGCCAAAAAACATGTTCAACCCCACTTTTATAAAGGGTGTTTTTTTAGAGGTATAGAACTTTAAATTGCAATAAAACAACGATGTATTATTCGATTGATATGATTTTTTTATTCGAAAGGTAATCTTGTGGCATTACATTTTAAATATGATTTCTGGCATATGACTGCCACGGCTGGCTCGGATGTAGTCCAATCTGGACGTCCAATTTTCGATGACCTTTTCCAACATTTATGGTCGTATATCGGCAGTAACACAGTGAATGTTGTCTTCCAAATGGTCAAGCATTTGTGGCTTATCCGCATAGACCAATGACTTTACATAGCCGCACAGAAAATAGTCTAGCGGTGTTAAATCACAAAATCTTGGAGGCCAATTCACAGGTCCACAATTCACAGGTCCAAAACGTGAAATTAGGCGGTCACCAAACGTGCCTTTCAATAAATCGATTGTGGCACGAGCTGTGTGATATGTTGCGCCGTCTTGTTGGAACCACAGCTCCTGGACATCATGATTGTTCAATTCAGGAATGAAAAAGTTAGTAATCATGACTCTATACCGATCACCATTGACTGTAACGTTGTGGCCTTCATCGTTTTGAAGAAGTACGGACCAATGAGTCCACCAGCCCATAAAGCGCACCAAACAGTCAGTTTTTCTGGATGTAACGGTGTTTCGACATACACTTGTGGATTAACTTCACTCCAAATGCGGCAGTTTTGTTTGTTGACGTAGCCATTCAACCAGAAGTGCGCATCATCGCTAAACAAAATTCGCTTATGAAAATCGGGAACAACGGCAATCTCGTTTTGGGCTCATTCGACGAATCTACGCCTTGCTTGATGATCGTTTTGATGAATTGCTAAACCAAAGTGAGAATAAATCACTTTACAGCTGTTATATGGGTCGCCATCTTGGAAAGTAATGCCAACTTAAACTTCTATACCTGGAAAAAAACACTCTTATAAATTATTTTATATGTTAGCTGTCCTAGGTCAGCAATGTTTATAATACTGCAGAATTCATTTTATAATTTTTAATTTACTGTCCTTCATTGTTTGATCTCTTTACTGTCCCTGTGTTTTTTTCGAATGTGATTGATGAATGTTTATCTCTTGTTTCTAGAGAATTAGACTATATATATATATATATATCATTTGTCTTGTAGATTCACACACTTTCTCCCTTTTTAATTATAGTAATATTCTTAAAACAGTTTTATACGTGCATTCTGATCCGATCTAAGTGATAATAAATGTTAAAAAAAATTCGGTTGTACGCTTTTACGAAATCCTGGTTCCGAATGTAAGAGGATACCTTAAACTTAAATAGCCATTATTATTAGCTTAAAAGATATAACAGAAGTTACATAGTATTAATAAAAAAGAACAGCACTTTGTGACATTAGTGGAGATAAAACATTGCACCAAAGGGATCCATACTCAACTTTTAAATTAAACCCTTGTCTAACTTAAATTGGTTAAATATACATTTAACTAAGAAGTGCAACCAATTAAAAATGGGTATATTTTCTCGACTACCTCAAATAATATTGAAAAATGTAAGGTAAAGTAAATAGTAGTTAAAATAACCAGCTAAAAAATGTTTTACTACGTACTGCATTAAAAAAGCAATTATCTTTAACCCTTTTCACAATGTCATGAACAATCTCCATATTAGATCGCTAGAAGAGGTAGAATAGATAGAGCGGAATAAAAACAAAGTTAAAGGTGCATAAAAAAAGAGAGTGTGAAACTTACAATTTTTCAAAATTTATTATTTAATATTTTTGTAGCGTGCATCGTTAAACAGAAGAGCACAAATTCCTAATATAATTACAGCTTCTTCAAATAGTTGATGTTTTATTTACTAACCGGGATAACATTTTTTTCTCCTTAAAATTTTATTTATTTTAAAGGACCGATATATATATATATATATATATATATATATATATATATATATATATATATATATATATATTAAAGGTATTACGTCCAAGAGCTTTTGATAAAAATATTTCTTTCATCAAAATTTTCTCGACGATCGTTTTAATAGATCCGTAACTTAAACTTATTGATTAAACAGAAACTCTCTCCCTCCCCAATTTTTTTTCTTTTCTTTTGGCAACAACATAACACCTGACAAATTTTGAACAGTCCTTTCATCAATATGTTCTTGAAGTAATTATTTTAGTTTTTCCTGTAAAGCACGAGTACAGCGGCGGAAAAAATAGAAAAAAAATGTATATATGTTATAAGTTGTTTTTACATTTAAGTCGTCAATGAAGAAAGGCTAAACTGGTTTTGATCTGAGGAGAGAGCTTTTATTTGTTAAAAAAATCTCTGGAATAGCTCGTGTTAAATAAATTACATTATTTCGATCTTGCCACCATAGAAAAAATTTTTAAGTAAAAATAAACACATTATTTATTTTCTTCTGTGAAATACGTTTTATATAAAAAGTAAAAAAAAATAATTTATGTCGATAGTTATTTAATTATGACGCTTGCATCTGATAGGAGAATAAACAAATTACTTTTTTAGTCTATGTAATTCACTATTATATAGTTATATGTGTTGTGCGTGTGTGATGAATCCTTATCCCTTTATTTGGCAATGTGGTTAACATTCAAGCTATTACACCCCAACCCCAATTCTCGCATATCCAGTGGCGTAACGAAGAACATTAGGGTCAGTGGCGTAGCTAGTCCTCAGTGAGTCATGTATCGTAGATTCCTTAGAGGTCCTCTTTTGAGCCTCTTAATAGCTTACGAATTATCGCTTACATGGGGTGGGGCCTCTGTAGCTTGAGGCCTCGTATCACAGATACCGCTAATACAGTTTTAGCCCCTGATTAAGGTCCCACTGCAAAGTCATATTTTGGGCACCAAGACGGATCTTACAAAGGACTGCGTACTGGGATTCAGTCAGGCTTTGGGCCCCCTTCGGGATGGGGGGTGATTCTGAGAGTGTACGTTACGCCCCTACTCATAACAACAATAACTTTAATGCTGTATGATATACATTTTAAAACACGATTTAGGAATGTAAGTGTTTGGAAAATTAATCTTGAATTTTCAGAACATATTTGCCTTAATGAATCCTTTAACGTTTCATCCCTAATCAATTACTAATTTTACTTAGAATTATAAACAGACATGTTGGCTACTGTCTGTGTTTAACCCCGTTACAAACAGTTTAGCGGTGTAGCTATGAGTAGACGCCATACACACACGTTGTCTATGACCACCGTGATAATACACATAAAAGCAGGATTCGATCCTACATCCAAGTTCATCGTCGATCAAAACCGCTCGAAACGTGACTATCTGTGATGCAATGCCAAAGGTTGCGAAGGTTAGGGTCAGTGTATCAAAATTAATTGATTCGAATGTTCTAGCGTTTAATTTTGTTTTATTTAAATTTTTGACTTCGATGATATTATTAGCGAAAATATTGCCTAAAAGTTTTTGGTTGCACGCATTATTTCTTTCCTACATAACATGGTATTACAGCTTAGTTTGAATGCTACATTATATATAAGTCAGTGTTTCTCAAACTGAGGGGCCCACCCCCTGGGGGCGCGATAACCTTACGAGGGGGCGAAAATAAAAGATTAAAAAATAATTAATTTACTGGAATGAATTAAAACAAAATACTTTCTGACATAATAATAAATGCACTTTTCCTCTGATATAATTTATAGGCGATATAAGTCATCAAAAATAAAAAAAAAATCCTCAATACCTAATTAACCTTCTGATCCTATTACGAAATTAAAAAAAAAAAACTTTTATTTCATTTGCTGTAATCCTATGATGAGAGATTTTTTTATTACGTTATCTTTTTAAACCTAAATATTACTCTTTCAGAGAAAAAACAAAACCCAGACCCAGAATCGAAAAAATTTAGGAACATAAAAAAATTCATCACTGTGTGTGATTATTTTTGAAATACTGCACATTATAGCTGTAATCTGTTTTTGCGGATAATTTGTTTGAACTTCTAAGTTATTGGTACAGTTAGTTATGACCCCTCTCTTATGTGTTTGTTTCTCATTTAGGGAAGTTGTAAGTAATGTATTTCTCTGTTGCGCTTTTTTCCATCAAAAAGAGCTTTATGATATTAGGAAAAATAAGGAGAGCACACACACTTTGAAGGAATACTTGGCCAAGACTTATTTTTATGAGTATTCTCAAACATATAAAGCATAATGAAAAATGTTTTTTACAATTTTTTTAGCAGTAACATACGTATTATAATGAATACACTTTTAACCCGGAAGTGGTAGCGCGGGACACACAGTTCACGAAATTGTTAATTCTGGCAAAACTGTTTATTTGTTACCAAAGAAAAATTGAAAAGTTCTTAAAAGTAGGTAAGTTGAATTTCTCTTAAATTATTCACTGGAATCACGATTTGTACCATGCACAATAAAATAATTATAAAAAAAGGGATTGGGGTGACTCAATTACCCCGCGTGACCATTAACGCTAGTATCGAGTATGTGTCTGCTCCCGGTATAAAACACATTTTGAGAAGTCTTCTCGCTTTAAATCTTAAAAACAACATCGGAATTTTATATTATTTTTCATTGTTTAACATTAATTCTAAATGCTAATTCTGTGAGGCTTAAAATTACAGTTCCATTAAAACTAATTATAATATGAGGATTAATTTTGAAATATCATTTTACATTTTCGTAAACATTGACACGTATTTGGGTTTACTCTCCTGACAATTCAACTATTTATCAAGGATGTTTTAGTTTTTCTAAAAAAATTACTTGTTCGAAGAGCGGGCACTTCAGACAGTATAATTTTAATGTATGAATGCTGCACAAGGTATTTTAGAGTTAATTTATTAATACTAAATTAAGAGCAAGTTTAATAAGTATTAGCGACTTCAATGGACTTGTCTTCCAGAGGAAGTTTTTCAAAGGAATGTTTACGATTAGAAATTGATTCTCTGAGTACATTTTCTACATTTGGCTGAGATCTATATTTTGTCTTGAAAGCAGCCACCGAATTTTGCAATCTGTTCCAATTTAAAAATTCGAGAAAGAAAAATAAAATATATATTACTTAAAAGTTACACATATAAAATTTAACATACTTATCTTTTAATTTGCACGGTGCATTCAATACATTATTATTGTATAAAGGGGGAGCGAAAAAAATTATGATTAAAAAGTGGGTCACCAGTATTGAAAGTTTTAGAAGCACTGATATAAGTGATGATTATTTTTACTGTATATTAAGAGTAACGCAATAGATTAAAAAATAAGGTACAATTAAGGAGGAAAATATTGAGTCTCGAACTTGATGAAGTTGAGTTCATTTGTTAAATTAATGACTAAATAATATTTTGTGTCCATTTTATGTGCTTCTCTCTTAGTATTTTACGTTATATATAAAGAGAGTCACGCATAAATAATTTTAATATTTTAACTGATTGGGTTTTTTTTCTGAACGAAGAAAATGTTTCATAACCATTTCAAAATCATTGTCAGAACTCGAGTTTCCTTAGTTCGTAAAATTCTTTTTTACTCTTTAAGGGTCTAATTGCATATGATCAATCATCCTGCAGATCAAGTTTATTGCAAAATGCTTATACGTATAGATAGATAACACGCGTGTAGTTTATCCATTATCATTGAATTCCGTGTCATAACTTTTTTTGAAAAATATTAAAGCTATTTTGTTCCAATACTCAAATTTAGAATTTGAAGAAATAGTTAATAACTAACAGACTATAGAACGTATAAGTTTCGTTTTTCGTCATACTATTAATGGGAAATGGAGAAACTCTCTTTCTCTCGCTGGGATATGTTTTTATTTCTCTTTATTCTCTTGAAGTATGCTGCAAAAATTTATCTTATCTGAGATAAACCAGCTGCAAATTCGAAACAAAGCATACATTAACCACCATACGCTTCTAAAAATTCCATGAAAGTTTCTCTGAAAAATATTCCTCAAGAATAATTTTGTGTCTACGCATTTGCGAAATGATTGATTGCTAATTCTGTATTATTTCCATACAGATAAAACGTGCTTCATGTGCTTGATTTATTACATTTTGATTTACAACAATTATTTTAGAAAATAAAACAGCATATGCTTACTCTTATGTGTGTAACTATCCTAATACTTAATGAAATTTTCAATTTTTTTTTTTTTTTTTTAGTTTTCTATTTCAGCTAAAATTTTGTTTGCTATCCGTCACATGAAATATGTATATTATTTGTGAATATAAAAAGCTTATTAAGCCTCTATTTTGAAGTTTCACACAGAAACATATGACGCCAATATGTATTTAAATATTAGAAAGGAATTTTGTTGCTTTTCGAACACTTACTGGAACACTTTTGGAATTTAAATTATATTAAACAAAACGCGCAATGTTTAGTCTTAAATTATAAATTGTATTTCGGAATTATGAAACTCTGAAAATAGGGCACCGTTCTTCCTTTGATAGAAATATTGGAACACTATGTATATCAGTTTATATTTAAAATGTTAGTATTTTGAACATTATTCTCCTTTATTATCGGAAATAATTTATTATAATTTTGATTGAGGTAGTAATTTGTTGATAGGTATTATAGATACATAATAATTATGCAGTGAACAAACATAAATATAAATATTAAAGATTTACGAAAACTCTACAAAATCTGTTTTCTAATAAATTTTATATCAAAATGTGAAATGAAATTAAAAATGCTATGCACATTGAAAAGTTAAGATAATCAACTCTTTTCTTATTAAGTGTGCCGATATATCCGTATTTGTCGTGTTTTGTTGAAACCAAATTACTATATATACAATTTATAATACATATATAATTTAAATCATCTTAAATCTACTTGAAAAGCATTTGGATAGAAATGCATTTTAATCAACTGAATCGAAACTTTTTTGTTAATATTTACAAATACAGGCGTTCTTGTAATATATTTCGTTTCCAGTTCATTGAAACAAACATATTGCAAACATAAAATATTGCTTAAAATAAAAGGAAATACATTTTTTAAAGAACTTTTTTGGTCAATTTGTGTTTTGTAAACCTCAGTTTACAACATAGTATTTTGAAAGATACTTATTATTAATATTTTTATTTTTAGTAAGCATTAAGTGAAACAAAGATTGGAGGGATTAAATTTAAAAGTTTTTGTTATGATTGAAGTCACATTTGAGATGGGATTCATTTTTACAGAATATTCTTAGCGATTCATAACCATAACTGATATCAACATGGTTCGCTCTTTTTAAAAGTCTTTTTTATTCATTTATTTGTGTCACTATCGAAATTAGCTGGTCCTTACAGTTTCGATGTGAATTTTCTTCCCCTACACTTTCAACAATCGTTTCCAAAACTCTTCTTGTTTACATAACAATTAAAATGAAATAATTGAAAATTACAATTTTTCTTATTTTACTACAGTAGAAGTAAAAAAAATAACAAAAACATTGATTGATTTTGTTGAATATTTGAAAATATTAAAAAAAAAAATAGTAAAAAATATGTTCTAAACACATTTTTTTTTCATCAGAACGGAGTAATAAATGTATAAAATATACGTTTTCCGTGGAAGTTTTAGCCCTTTATAAAAGTCACGCGCGTTTCTTATGAAATAGATTTTACAAAAGTTAATTGTATTTTTAAGCTGCTTAATGTATATTTTTAGTATGCTTCATTAAGCATCTCTCATGAGTAAATGTTTGGTAACACTCAGCTTGAAAAATGGTGTTTTAAAAAAAAAATACTAAGGGGCTTTTTAAAAACTTTTCCCTGTTTTTTTTTTTCCTTTTTTGACTCCAGTGATTTTAAAAGTATTTCTTTTTTACCTAGCACAGCAGTATGAACCTGATTGCAACTTAAGCTTCCATCAAACTTATAGCACACAAGTGCTCTTGTTTATGTTAAATGACCATGCTAAGATTTAACTTAAAACCTACTTTGTTGAAAATCTGCATGAGATTGCTTCATTGACTTTTTTTCCTGTTGAAATCATTTGATTTTCTTTATATTAGAAGTGATGGAATTGTGGAATGGAAACTTTTATCACCACACACACACACAAGAGTAGTACAAGAAAAACAATTAAGTCAAGAATTTTTGAATTGGTTACAGCATTCCATAATGGAAAAACCACAAACTCTTGGCGCTGCAATGCGTACATAAAAAAAACGAGCACATAAGCAATTTGAAACTTCATGTAAAGATTATGACATTACATAACAGTGAGATACACATAGTTTACTTAGCTTTTGGAAACTTAATCCAATCTTATAGCAGATTTTTTATACTTGTTCTTAGTAACCCAGAGGATACGCCGGGGCATGTTCAGTCTAGTCTGTAAATATAATCAATGGTATTTTAATTGTATTTAAACGTGCCTTAAGAATAAAATATAGCTACACCAACAAGAAATATAAAGTGATTTTCATAAAAAGTAGCCAAAACCCTTGAAAAATATGCCGCAGTAAATAAAATAGAAATAATTTAATGTTTCTTCACAGGACCAGTAGTATATGATCCATAGATCGGTACCATCCCGCACACCGGAGGTTGGAGACCACTGTCGTAAATGACACATAAGCAATATGATCTAATTGTTTAAACACCATTGTAATGCACGTGTTTACAAAATAATTTTGATATATGCACATATATAAATTAAAACTTGCAATTAAATACTACGAAACAAATTGCTTCCATTGCATAAATTTAAAGATGTCAAATATTAGAAAACAAATACTTACTTTGTAAAAAAATTCTTTAAACGGATACATTACTAACACCGACCAATTTTATGGAGTGGAATTTTTTTAATTTCATCCCATGTGTAAACTTTTCAAAACAACATTTTTCCAAACAAATTGTTCACTGAAAACATTTAAGCCTTATTCATACATTTATCACATAGGGTAGTATTTTTTTCATGGGTGGTCTATTTTTCTCTAGGGTAGCCTCTTTCAAGCAAATATATCCTAATTAAAATATCAGAAAAAATATTCAATAAGCAAAATTCATTTTTTTAGATAATTAAATTATGAAAACAAAGGAAAATATATTTTAAAAATGAATTATTATGAGATTCCAAAATCTATTTTTCATCACTCTTTTGAGTTTAATAAAGAAAGCGACTGAGCGAGTGACTAGAAATTCGTAAAACGTACATTTTTCTATTAGGTAAAATCTATAATGATATTTAAAATAAGTAAAAAAATAATAAAATTTCAAAAAATATTAACGTACGGAGAGTGAATTTTAAATTGGCATTATTCGCTTCTGTTTTCTTTTATCTTTGAATTTTGGAAACTCTTCTACTAACGATGTTACGTTTTCAAAGCTTTAATAATTTAATAAACAAGAAAGTAGAGAAATAATAATGTATTTACAAATTCAGCGCTAAAAAGCCTTAAAATCATACATTATTTTATATTCAATTCTTTACTACATTTTAGAGTATTCAGTTAAAAGTCTAAGGCAATTGCTCAAGGGGAATACTTTATAGTTTTTATAAGGAAAATATTTTTGAAAAAAAAATTATATTCAAGGCAAAAAAAAAAATCAATTGCTAATTCTTTTATATTTAAAATTTCTGTGTTCGTTCTGATGTTCTTTCATTGCATTTCCTTTTTATAAAATGTCTTTCATATATTTATTTAGTAAACTACGCGTTGTTGTAAATCTTAAGAATTTTTAAAATAATATAGAAATGCCTTATACGGAAGTAGTTTTAGAAATAAAAAAATAAATATGTTTATTTCTATAAAATTCAATATGTATATTATATTTAAGCCTTTTGGGCTCCAACTATACTTTAAAGTATAACTAGAGTCTTATTGAAGTCAAATTTATATTTAGGATTTTTGATAAATAGTTTCGTCTATCATCAACAGTTGATAATGATAGTTCTGTGCAGCTGAAAATCGTTAAAAAACAAAAATTTCACAATGTGTCTCATTTTAGCTGACACGCTGTTGTGGGATGCGTCTTGAAGTTCCTGCTGAAAAATATTTTAGCATACATAAGTAAGTCTACTGTATTTCGTTCCTTATTGTATAAGCTTTGGAAAAATAGAGCTGTGTATTATGAAACTTATGAAGAAAAGGGTCTTTTTTATTTTGTTTAAAAAACTTTTTTTGAAGTGGCACTTTTATAAATAACGTCAGAACAACGCAGCAAATGCTGATTTATTAAATGCTAATAGTTTTACTTTAAAATATATTGCCCGGTACCTATAAGAGTACATGTATACACTTTTTACCTAAAGAGTCGAAAAGTAATTGATGATTTTTTCAAAAAAATTTAAATTCTTTATTTTTATTTATTTTATCCGTATACATATATATAAATATATATATAATAATAATTCCCCCTAGCATCCTTTTAATTAACTGTTTTAATAATATTCAAATAATCTTTTAATTATTTGGAGTCGAAACTAACACCCTGATCTTAATCGTATTAATTATTGATTCTTAATCGTATTAATCGTATCCCTGATCTTAATAGTATTACATCATAAATCCCTTTCCCTCCCCTTGTAACCAATCAGAGCTCTTATTACAAAAATGTCACGTGGTTCTCACAGTCGGGTATAAAAACCGATATCTCTGGAAAACCCGCATTCTCTCTCTCCCTTCGCTCATTTATCTGTAGTCATGTAGCCGGCTGCTTTGTGTTGTGTGTTGTAGTTTCTATGTGTGTGCTGTGTCGTTCCTATTCATCGTATTTAATATGCCTATGTGTTACAAGGTATTCAATAAATTGGATTTAGTAATCCATCAGACTGTCTCGTCGATCTTTCCACAGAAAATGCATCAACATACAGAAATCACATCACCGGCCACGCCCTATCTATGGTACGCCATTGTTTAAATCAATCACTAGACACGACAAACTATGCAATGTTAATGTTTAATTATTATATACATATATTGTACGTATGTAACGGCTTACTTCACTTCTTTCAGTTTACGCGCTTAAACTCAGACTAGCATAATCACTTCCTAATAGGCCACACGCTTACGTTTATTTTTTCTAAATTTTAACGAGCAATATTCTCAATAATTTTATTTAAATAACTGTACCAATATTATTATTTATATACCTTTACTCAACTCAGATTAACTTTTACATATTTATTAAGGTGTATCCCATTCGGGTAACAGACCCGGCGAGAAAAAACAGAGCTTCTGGTTAAAAAAACAAAGGCCATACACACACCGAACTTATATATTTTTAAATATACTTAAAACTGTTTCACTTTTCATCTGTTCAAGTTAATTCCATGGTTGTCTCTAGGGCTTACAATGCAGACATATCTGTCTTTCTAAAAGCATCAGGGTCAGCCAACCTGAAAAAAAAAACTCTTTAAATATCACACCATGCAACTACATTTTACAAATTCCATACTTTATATACTATCATTAAATGACAACTATTTTTCATATATACACCGCATCTAGTTTTCTAAATAAAATTCCTCACTAATCGAGCAGCGCTGTTAGTGTTATTTTTAATAATCTGTCTCCACCGTGTTCCCAAAACCAGATGCACAATAACATGAATCAATACAACAATATATATATATATGTATGTATATATATATATATATATATATATATATATATATATATATATATATATATTATACAATTACAAAATTCTTTCAATAATCACTGAAAACAAACAACACAAAGAATAATCGCATCTCAGCGAAGTCATACAAAGCAGTAAACAAATGTACATGTACAGTTGTTTTCTACTCAAAAAATATTTGAATCATTTTAGAAGACCATAAGTTCATTTTTCAATCTTCTAGAAAAATGCACCCATTGCAGTATCAACTTTTGCATTTTATTAAAAAAATTATTAACATGACTTGTGTGTTGCAACAATTCTTTTGACTGCTTGTCAGAAAAATGTATAATTAAAACATACAACACCTGATTTTTATGTCTTGTAGTTTACGTCTCCTACTAGGACTTCCATGGAGTGGGATCTGTTGCTGTTAGCAAATCCTTTCCTCTCCTGGCAATGCTGTTGTTGACCACTTCTGCTTCTGGTATTCCTGCTGCTTGACCTTCTTTGCTCCTCGGCGTAGGGTTTGTACTGCTGTTTCTCTCTGCATCTTCTGGATCGAACTGGTCCTCCTTGTTGTATCCTCTTCTCATTGGATGGTTGGAACTCCTTTTTTGCACCTCTTCTAGGTCTTAGGTTATAGCCGCTGATATTTGGCATCGCTGTTTCATCTCTCCCGCATCTTTTTCCAAAATAGGATAAATCATTACTATTTACCGAAGTTAATTTTCATTAGCCATCTGCAGTCTCGGACCCTTTCTATACTTCCTCACTTGTCCTCCAGATCCAGATTCAATCGACCGTTTGAATTTCAAAGTCTCCTTTTTACACGTCTTTGTTCTTCTATTTGGTTCTGTTCAAGAGCCGGGAGATGATGACAAGTGATCTGAGATTACCGACAATACTCATGTGCCTCTCACCCTGATCCTTTTTAAGACTTGTTCCTTTTTCCTCTAACTCACGCCTTTCGCTTGACCCATTCTTTCTTCTATACTGCGACTCATTTGATCTAGAATGCACATCTTCAAAATTACTCGATTTATAGATCCATTTATACCATGGGTTGTTCTCGTCGTTTCATTCACTGACACCCGAATAGCATAAGCGAACTCACGTAAGAACTGGTCCCAAGTATCATGTTGATCATTCATAATTTGCAATCATTTGCACAATATCGCGTTTCACGCGTTCGGTTCTATTCGCCTGAAGTGTATATATAGAACATTTTTCGCATGCCCCGTATGCCTAATCTGATACTTAAATATTCAAAAATATCGGATATAAATTGAGGACCGTTATCACTTATTAATTTTACTGGAACTCCATAACGCGATATATAATTATCAAATCAACTATCAGCTATTGTTCGAGCCGAGGCCTTTTTAAGGGGAATGATTTCAGCCCACTTGCTGAAATGATCCGTAATTACTAAAAAATATCGGTTACGTCTTACACGCGACGCAGGATATGGACATAACAAATCTAAACGTTACTATCTCGTTTTGATAATTTGAGACTATCGGAATAATGCGACCTGCTGGTAACGCGTTTCTATAATTATTAACCAGGCACATGTGGTCTATAGACACATATATTGTTCAATAAATTTTCTCATATACGGGAAAACACAAACGTACCTTACTTTATGTTAACTCTTAAAGCGTCCTAAATGACCTACTATGTGCTTTTCGTGAAATTATCTCATTATTTCTTTTCTTAAAGACTTTGGAATGTATACTCGTGTTTCACCTAACGTCGTTGCGTATTTCGCATAAAACAACAAGCCCTCAATCATCCTAAAATCGTGAGACCAGTTCTCACATATTGTCGCATTAACTGAGCTATCTTGTGGGTTTTCCAGATATCTATAGATATGACCTAATTCCGGCTTCTTTCTTTTTTCTTCGATTAACTGTTCACGCGACAAAAGTACTAAATCACTAATTATTGCACAATTAACTTTTTCTCATATGATACTTTCAACCGGGTTCCTGGATAAAACGTCAGCCATTGCATTCTGAGTTCCAGGATGGTATTCCCATTCTATATTAAACACCACTAAATTTAAAACCCTTCTTTTCATCCTACTAGACAAATTTTTACCATTTGTTAAACGCGGGATTGCAGCATAATCGGTTATAACTTTAACCGGCAGTGAACCTAAATACGTTCTGAATTTATTCAGTGGCAAAATTGCTGCTAAATGCTTTCTTTCCGTTACTGTATCGTTTCTCCCTACACCAGTGCTTCTCAAACTTTCAATACTGGCGCCCCCCTTTTCGATCACAATTTTTTTCGCGCCCCCCTTATACATTAATAATGTACTGAATGCAATAATAATGCACTGAATGCAATAATAATGGAATAATAATGCTAAAAATACAATAGGCGATCTTAATTATAAACCATACAAATTAGTAACATAAGTATTAAATTTTGTATACTACTTTTAAGCAAAACAAATAAATAAATAAAATAATAGGATAATTATTATGTTATTTTTCCTTTCTATAATTTTTAAATTGAACATATTGCAAAATGCGGTAGCTGCTTAGAAGACAAAATATAAATATCTGTTAAATATAGAAAAATAAACCAGAGGGTCAATTTCTAATAATAAGAATTCCTTATAGAAACTTTGCTTTCCAAGACAAGCTCATGGACGTCATTAATACTTATTAAACTTGTTCTTAATATAGTATTAATTAATTAGTTATAAAATAATCTGTGCAGCACTGATACATTAAAAGTATACCATCTGAAGTGCCCGCTCTTGCCCGCTCTTTGCACGAGTTCACATTTATAAGAAAATAAAACATTATTGATGTAATAGCTGCATTGTAAGGGAAGAAAAGCCAAGTGCTCGACAATGTTTACAAAAACGTAAAATGATTTTTTAAAATCGTTGCTCAAATTATAATTAAATTTAAGCGATCGTAATTTTAAGCCTCCCAGAATTAGCATTTATAATTGATGTTAAACAGTAGCGCACACAGGAATTTTTCAAGGGGGGGTCCGGGGTCGAAAGTTCACCAATCTTGTATCAGGTTCCTTTTGATTTTGTCGAATTTCGGGAACAAAACACAGTAAAAAACTAATTCTTGAATAATAAATAATTAGCATTAATTAATAAAATTATCCATTAATAACAAATACTTAACTAAACTTTGCGTACTATAAACTTAGAATTATAATCAATCGGAAAAAAAATCAAGGGCTTTGGGGGGGTCCACCCCCCCTTGTGTGCGCCACTGATGTTAAATAATGATCAATAATATAAAATATCGATGAAGAATAATTGTATTATTTTTAATATTTAAAGTGAAAAGACTTCAACATGTTTTAACCCGGGAGCAGGCGCACACTCGATACGGTCGGGGTTATTGAGTCACCCCAATCATTTTTTTTATAATTATTTTATTGTACACGATACAAATCAAGATTCCAGTGATTAATTTAACTGAGATAAAGTTTACTTACCTACTTTCAAGGACTTTTCAATTTTTCTTTGGTAATAAATAAACAAATTTGCCAGAATTAACGATTTCGTAATCTCTGTGTCCCGCGTGACCACTTCCGGGTAAAAAGTATATTCATTATGATAATATGTATATTACTGCTAAAGAAATTGTGTGAAACGTTTTTCGTTATGCTTTATACATTCAGAATATTTATAAAAATAAAAAAAATATGTCCTGGCCCAGTAATCTTTCATGTGCTTGTGTGTGTGCTCTCTCTCCGTGGTTTTCCAAATATCATAAAACTCTTTTGCATGAAAAAAGCGCAACAGAGAACACATAAGAGAGGGGTCATAACTAACTGTACCAATAACTTAGAAGGTCAAACAGATTACAGCTATAATGTGCAGTATTTCAAAAATAATGACAGTGTTTAATTTTTTATGTTCCTCAAATTTTTCGATTCTGGGTCCGGGATCTGTTTTTTCTCTGAAAGTGTAGTATGTTAGGTTATATATAAAAAAAGCGTAATAAAAAAATCTCTCATCACGGGATGACAGCAAATCAAATAAAAGTTTTTTTTTATTTGGTTATAGGATCAAAGATAGTTAATTATGTATTGAAGAAGTTTTTATTTTTGATGGCTTAATATCGCCTATAAATTATATCAGAGTAAAAGTGCCTTTTTTTATGTCTGAAAGTATTTTGTTTTAATTCATTCCAGTTAACTAATTTTTTAAATCTTTTATTTTCGATATGCTCGCGCCCCCTCGTAAGGTCATCGCGCCCCCCCAGGGGGGCGCGCCCCACAGTTTGAGAAGCACTGCCCTACACTACTAAGCGTGCCTCACCGATCTAAAGACAGTGTCCTCTATTCCTGATGAAGAAACGCGACTATGACTATTGAACTGGCATCCGTGAACAACTTAAATGGCTTTTCGAAATCGGGTAATTTTAAAACTGGCGCTTCTGTTAATGCCATTTTGATAGCGTCAAATGCCCATTGCGCATCTACTGACCAACAAAACTTTTTAAATTTCTTCTTCAAATTACAAAGGGGCTCGAATAGATCGACGTAATTCTTAATAAACTTCGAGTGCCACTGGGATATTCCTAAGAATTCGTATACCCCTTTAGAATTTTTCGGGGGTTTCATCTCTACTATATCTCAACTATCATTTTATCATTTTGATCATCTCTAACATTCAAAACATTTAATCGACACCCTTGCCTTTGTTTACCTCTACTAAAATTTGTACTCGAACCCTTATTTCTACAGTCCCCACGAAAAAATTTTCACTTTGAACTCTATTCCCTTACTGGTATCCTCTATTAAATCTTCGACCATTCATATTCAGTCCATTACTGCTTTCGAACCACTGATTTCTTCGACGACCAAACTCATAATTTCCGCTTTAATTATTTCTGTCATTACTCGGTCTATGTAAAACTTCCGAATTTCTCCAATTCCCCTCTATCGCCATGATTAGACCTCCTACTCTCATTCCAACTTCGTCGTTCAACATCACCACTATTCCTCGAACCCTGCATTTTCTTGCAAGAACATCTTTCTTCGAATTTCGCTAATACCTCTAACAACTGAACTGTTGTTTTGGGGTTCCTAACATCAATGTAATCTTGAACCTGTGGTTCGAGGCGAACAAAAAAATGAGCAGACTAAGTATTTATGTACCTTTAGTTAATCATAAATAAAATCTGTCGGATCATGATCCCTGTTCTGTTGGGACGCATAAAACTGACTTTCTAAATCCTTTCTATTACGACAACAGGGAAACTTTTGTCAATGTCAACTTCAATTGGACAAAGTCCGTGGCTGTATTCTGCACTAATGCTGACCCAAATATTTCGTACCAGTCACGACACTTCCAAGGAGATGACCTTTCAAATACGCACATGATAAATCACTGCATATCTCTAGTTGTTTAATCTGATTATCGTAGCCCTCAATAAAATCATCCACATTCTAAGGCCCAGAAAAATATACCTCCTGCAAACCTCCTAACCCTGCTGCACCTCCTACATCGGAGTGAGGGAAATTAAATCTGGATGGCCGCCATTGTAAGGTATTCGCCCGTAGGTGATGCCTTACTTCTAAATTATCTTCGTGACCTAGAGGTGTGGGAGTGAATGGAGAACCAGGCGTTCGCATGATCTTGATTAAACTTTATTAAGATCTTAACTTAAACACTAACAATCATAATATTTATATTTTAACTTAGCGGATATGAGGTGAGAAAAAACACAATACGTATTACCAATACGTATTACGTATTATAAGCGCAACTTTAATCACTATATTCCGGCTTATTTCTAATCTCAACTTATACACAAGTCCTAAAAGATAACAGAATTATCCTACCTTAATCGCTTGGTTAATAACAATCCTCTCGGATCCTAGATTTCTTTTCTTAATCTCGCATGGAATAGTATCTACCTTGACGTGATCGTTCTGTCACGGATAGTTTCGCACTCGAATAACGGCTTACTTCTCTTCCTTCAGTTTACGCGCTTAAACCAGACTAGCATAATCACTTCCCAATAGGTCATACGCTTACGTTAAACTTCTGCTATTTAAAAGGTTCCTAATCTGGATACTCACACTTCACTTCTGAATTTGGTTGGAAAGAATTTGCCTTTTACGTCCTAAAAAACCCAAGAGGAGTTTTAGTAGAAAACGCGATGAGCCCGTCACACAGTAATGCATAACTAGATAAATATTAATAGGTACTCTAGTTTAAAGTTTAGTATATATTCAATAGGCTATTTGATCCAATCTCAAGATAGAATAGTTTAAATAATTATTATAAAATTGATTTATAAAAGTAAAATTGAGTTTATTTTGAAAATGATTTTTTTAAATCCCTCCCAAATGAAGTTAATTATGAAATTTTTTTAATGCAGTAATAGCTACGTATATATTCACAATAAATTTAATTATATTAAATAATTGCTTTTCAAAAATTGAGTAACATCTGTGCCTAAATCTTCTGAGCCTTAAAAATACTTTCAATGTGAAATTCTAAATATGTTTATATAAGCAAAAGTTTACCCATCTCAATGTATAAAAATAAATTTATACACGCAATTTATTTGATTCTCCTGTAAAAAATATAGACAACATATCTTTCCATTTCCTTGTTCTCGGCACTTTCAAAAATACTTTGTCAAATTGTTTTCAATAAATATTAATCTATTTCTACATGGCGATAACGAAGGGAACAGAAAATCCCCCAGTAACATAATACGTTGTCAATTTTCAGCTAAATGCACCTGTCCCCAAGACTGTCGTTAATCTCGCAAAAAAAGTATGGCTTATTCAGCAAAATACTTTACTTTGTCTTGCGGGAAAGTGAAAAAAGTGCCAGGATCAGATTTCCAAAATAACGTTTTCCACCCACTTCTCACGAAGTGGATTAGTCCCGTGTCACGTAAAACAGGCTTATTCAGCTCCATTTTTGGCACTTTCCATTATCTTAGCTGAAGTGTGAGTATAAAAGTAAGAAGCTAAAGGTGGGACAATTCATCGCACGCCTTATTAATCGGGGATTAGATTTTCAGTTTAAGACCGGGAATTATTTTTAAAGTCAATGAAATAGCTTTTGTGTATTTTATACCCTCCTCAATAAGCGCTAATTATAATGATAAAATAGTTATTTTTTTTCTTGATCGTAAAAATACAGTTAAATGTATCATAAAATAATTAATCTTATGTTTTGAAATATTGTCAAGAGTAGCGTAAAGTATTTTGATATTTCTAATATAATAAAGCTTTGTCATATTTGAAAATATTGTAGATACGAGTATATATTTTAAATAATGAAAAAAATGCATTAAGGATGTATAAAACAAATATTATGCATTTAAAAATTAAATATAAGAAATCTGTCTTATGAGTGTGTGGAAAAGATGGCGATCTTTCTGTAGTATTTCTGGTCCTGGACTCTGTCTAGGAAATGCAATCTTTTACAAATCGAGTATCGGTAATTTATAAAAAAATAAATTAATTAAAAATAAAGTAAAAAAATTCGTACCATTTTAATGTAATGAAAAATGTTTCCATTTTCCTTAATCATGTTGAGTATTAATATATAATGATAAATAAATGGTTAATCTCTCTTTAAATATAAACCTTTTATAATAATGTAAATTTTTGTAATTCTATAATAATTAACAATTATAATTATTTCATAAATAAATGTTAGATAACAAATATTCGAAACAAAAAATATGTTACTTTTTATTTATACTGACAAGTTAATTCACAAAATTAAAAGAATATATTATGTAGCAAAATGTATTAAGACAACAAATGATATTTTCTTTTATAAAGGGATTTATTGAGGAAAATTTAACTTAGAAATATTTCGAAAGAAATTAACGAATGAAACATTGTTATATAATAATCGCTTCGACACAAAAATAAATTACTCATTTTGAACAGAAATGGGTTCAATTCATGACGGTCACATGATAAAAACAAACGCGTGTTCTCTATAGAATTCAAAAGAGACATCAAACAAATTGCACTTGTTGTTCTACATGCAAATCTTAGATAAAGTTTCAAATTTCATAATTGGATAAATCTGTTTAAATATCATATAAAAAATTTCTTAAAAACTGTTTTTGAAATTAAAAGTAAAAGTTTATTTTATGCATATACTTTTAAATTAAATGCATTTTGTGTATATATACACTTGCCTCCGAAAGTCTGCGGACAAGCGATCATCTTTCATATCCATGCAAACATCCTTAATTAAATTAATTATTTCTGAATCAATACTATTTTTTATTAATTCCTCTAACGTCGTAAATTCAAGTAGTATAAGCAACAATCACTTTAATGTTACATAAAACAGTACAAATATTTTTAAATTGAAAACGACACAAATCATGTGCGTCAAAACTCTGCGTACGCTGAAGAAAAAAGCTTTACAATAATAGTTTGTAACTAAAAGTTATAACTTTTTAAGCTGTTTCGCTCTTTCTATAACTATCTCAACATATTTGGCAGGGATTGAACTAGCTAAGTTGTTTTATCTGTGGATATTTTGTTACATTCTTCTACTATGACAGATTTGAGCATTTCCTTGCATGTTATTACTTTCTGCCTGATTATTCACTCGTGTAAATCCCTCAAATGTTGTATTTTGCTTACGTCTGCTGAACAAGATGGCATACGGAATTATATAGTTTAGGACAAGTCAAAACAGCCATGGCTTCACAATGACTTCACAATATGAGCCATTTGCTTCGTAACTTTTTGTCACTGTAAGTAAAAACCATCACTCACCACAAGATTCTCGAGATATTTTACTTCAAAAAGTTCACGTTACCAATTTTGTACATAGTTGATTAAACCGAAAGACTTCCCAATGCACCCCCAAAGATAATGCCTCTTTCTACAAGTATGATAATCGAAAAAGGATTCTCTTTCTTAAGATCTGTCCAGGAATTTTTACAGGCAGCTTTCTGATGTCAAATTACAAAAATTATTTTCAATTGAATATATTACACTTTTCCAATAATTATGTGTCCTAGTTAGATGTTTTTGGCAAAGGTCATTCTCTTACCTCTGTTCACTCAAGAAATGAACTGTTTCTTGAGTGAACAGAGAAACGAATTGTTTCTTGAGTGCATCTCGGTCGTGATAGTCATCATTTTTCTGTTCTCTTCAAATGTTGGTTAAAGTCACACTCTTCCGCCAGATCTCTGCCACACCTTTAGCTATTTGTGAAGCTTACAGTCTTGGATTTATTTTTATAGAGCGTATTACAAAGCAAGATTCTAAAGGTAATACTGCAGACGGGTGGCCGCATATGGGCTTAGACGTTAAAATTTTAGTTGATTTGTAGTTTATGAACACTTTTTGAATCTCGATGGATGTCTCTTATTAACAGTTCCCACAATTGTTTTAAAAGTTCCCCCTTTCTGAAGATCTATGATGATTTTTTCTCTCAATAACATATCGATCTCTATTCTATTACCTGCCCTGGAACCATAACTGCTTTCAAATCTCATATCCTTAATAAATCATAAAGGAAGCTTATAATTACTTAAAACCGCGATTTAGAGTGCAATTATTTTACAATAAAATATCTTTAAAAGCTACATTTTTTAAGTGTACGCAGACTTTTGACGCTGGTGTTTGGTGATAATTTGGTGGTCATTCTTGTTTTTTTTTCTTTTTAAGGTGAATTTTGTTGCTGTTTCTTGAATGAGGAAATTTTGAAGAATCCCTGACAGGTGTTTCAATTTTCTAAAGCGATACTTTTATAGTAATTATAGCATAAATACGTACGGTGATCATCCGTACGCAGACTTTCAGAGGCAAGTGTATGTACTTTTTCTGAGAAAGTTTCTGCAAAGAACAAAATTTGGTAACAACGAAGAGTGAGAATTGATCACAGTGTGAGACATAAGATAGCTTTTATCGTGACTATGACGTCACGCGAGCTTTTGAATTGATTCGCTAGAATCACGTGATTATCATTATCATGTGACTGTGACATCACATGAATAGAGCCTATTAGCATATATATATATATATATATATATATATATATATATATATATATATATATATATATATATATATATATATATACTAAAAACACTTAATACCCTCGATGGGAGAAACAAATGTGTCTTTTATAATGCGAAATGTTTTATACTTTGCAAATACTTAAATTTTTCATGCGGATACATTAGCAATATTGCGTATTAAAAAATAACTCGTTTATGAAATGTTGATAAAAAAATGTAATTTTCTTAAGGTGGAAAAATAATAACAGAATAAACAGCGAAATGTCTTAAAAGAGGCATTTTTTTAGTATTTAAAATAGTTAAAACTTGGCATTCACAAAGTCTATTATAAATGATAATAACAAAGAAATTTGGAAATTTATCTTTCATACAGAGTTTAAATTTGTTTATTCAACCCAAATTGTCAATTATACAGTAGAATGAAATTTTCAGTACATTATTAACAGTCAAGTACATTATTACATGATCCGCAATGAGAAGCAAGCACTTTTTTACAAAAATATATGATTGAAACTTGTATATTCTTTTTTAAACAAAATAATTATTTACCCAAGTAATACAATGATATTTTACTACATATTTTTCCTAAAATTCCTAATTTTCTTAATATTTAAGAAGTTTTTAGATGGAAATATAAGTGAAAGTTTGTTTAGTGTTTTAACTTTGTCTTGGAGAAAAATGCGTTATTAGCACTTTTAAAAAATTACCGAACGTATATGACAATTATATATATACATCATCCTTCTACTGTATATTAACACTGCTGAACTGTTTCTATTTTATCATTAGTTTGGTTCAAAAAATATAATTTTCCCTAAAATTAGTGCTACGTAAACTTTATTTCAGCAGACCTTGAGTTTAAATGTTCTCAACTACTAAATTTCAGCATTCAGAGCAGTTTCTGTGAAAAACTTTCTAAATGTTACACTGTAACTAAAAATTATGATAAAAATATAAATAAAAAATCATATAGATAAAGAAATAAGTTAAGAAATTATCGTATTTACTCGAATTTAAGCCGCGCTTTTATTCCGGTATTAATGGTACTGAAAATCGAGAATATGGCTTAGAATCGAAGGGGAAAAATGCATTAGATGAGGCAATTAAAATAATTAAAGGTACATGTATGAATTTAAAAGTTTATAATCCTGGCAAAATAACTAATTGTTCACTTCCTAGTTTTCATTTTAGGTTAATTTTAATGTCTCTTAAATCTTCCCTAGATCCCATTTTATGTATTTAAAAATTTATCCTTTTCTTTATTTCTCCAAAAATAACATTTTTGATTAAATGCTGTGTATTATTGTAATTGCACGATTTTACATGTTGTCTGGCTTAAAGATTCGAAAAAGTATGGCTTATTATTATTATGGAACTACCCATCAGAAGGCACTAAACTGTTCATCCGTGAATTAGAAATCCCTCCGAGATTTTTTGGGTCTAGTCCGATCAGCCTCACGTGCGTGCATTATTCGGCAATCGCAGATGACAAACTTGTTACATTGACATCATTAGTAAAGATGTGAATGATACAGCAAAAGGTGCAGCGCATACTTTGTTTAACGGAATTTAAATCAATCGCACATGTACAGCTACGTGTTTGAACCGAATGGAAAGACGACCATCCGCCATCAAAATCTATTCCACCAATGGGAGAGAACTTTAAAGAAGACGGAAAATTTGGTATCTTAAACTGGCAAGTATTCTTAAGTATTCGTGATAAATGACACTATTGATCGTGTGCGTGATTCATTTGTAACAGTCCTGATAAATCTGTTGGGCAAGCCAGTCACAACATTCCATTCAGTTCTAACAGGTTGCTATACACATAATAACGTATATATAATATTAGTACAAACATGAAAATTCTTCCCCAAAAAATTCCCTATATTTTTCTGTTTCTAAAAAACTTCCGCTATATATTGAACGAGAGCCATGCACATTTAATTATTTTTGAGAATTCTTTACAAAATTCTGAACCAATAAGAAATCAAATTTAGCTTGTACGTTGTGCCAGCAAACTACCTGTCCTTTAAGTGGTGCACACACAATGCGCTGAAAAATCAGTTAAGTCTTTTGTTGATTATATTTAGATTAATATTTTAATAATGATGGAGATTATCATCTTGAATCTATTTCATCTAAATTAATTTTTTTGAAATCCACTCTGTACAAGCCCTTGAGTTTACTGTTGTAAAAACTAATTAAATGTTTCTATATTACTCATTTCAAGCAATTTTTTTTAATAAATTCAAATTTCTTCCCTTATGAAGGATTTGTTTCCTGAGCATATTAATATTTCAATGCACTGTGTTTATTTTCATTATTGTTTTTTCGGGAATATATTTGGTTTCCAGGAATTGTATGTCATTAAAAATTATTAGGAAAAAACCCAAAGAAAGTTTTTATTTTCTAACATTTTTTTTGAAAAGCTATGTATTGTTTTAACAATTGTTCAGGTTTAGAAAAACATCATAATACATTTCTAACACAAAACAATAAGCTGTGAAAATTTTATTTTTATGCTCCAAAACGTCCGCTTCAAAAGTAAATTAAAAAAAAATAATCTAGAGCTTAAAAATTTTAAAAAATATTAGCTTTACAGCTTCCCAATTTTTTCAGACATTTCAAAAGGCGTTTTGGTATTTTAGAAATTAAGCCATAGAGAAATTCGTAAAAATGGCAAGAAGGGGGAAAACTCTAGGTTTTATATTTAACAATATTTTTATTTCAATTTTAGAAATCCTAAATCTAATAACTGTGACATTTGTATGCCAGTGTAGTAGATATGTAAAGTCTCCAAGATCATGAAAGCTGGTGCCACGCCAAAATATGTAAATAATTCTAGCTTCTTTCTTTCTCCAGAAAAATAATCTTATAATTTGTTAATCTGATTCATTATTAATTTTAGAGATTATACTTTCGAAAATACTCAGAATGTTAACTTTCTTTTCTTGAAATACTTGTTTGACGATTCATTCATTAATGTTTTACAGGTATTTTTTTGACTGTCATTTTTTATTACTATTACAACTCATTTCCTCCCAAGTTTCTCAAAGATGGCAGTTTTCAAAGGGAATATTGTGTTTTAATCTCAGGGTGTGGTCAAACACGCCTGTTTTTCTTGGATATTCACAAAGTATAGACGATTCTTGGAAACAGATTATCTCTATTAATGTTCATATAATTTTTATTGTCCCCTCGATAACAATCCAAATCCTTGGGAACGTCATCTTACGTATGTGTTGGTATGATATCTAGATAAACCAGTAATGTCATCCACACGACGACGATCATTTTGGCGTGGTGGCTAAAATACACGTTTTCGAATCGGAATGAGTGAGTGAGTGAGTGTAGGGTTTAATGGCGCAAGAGCCAATTTTGGCTATGCTGCGCCAAACATTTCTAATCGGAAAATATTCAGATTGAATCTTCCTTCCTTCACATTGGTAGATACTGTTGGTAGATACTGTCGGTTAATATAAGTATATTAACCGATCCTTTTGGTCCAGGGGTCTCCAACTAGTGGTCCGATTGCCATTAATGTCCCCCAGAAGCATTGTAGTGACCTTTCATTTAATTATAAGCAATCCCTCCCCCAAAAAAAAAACTTGTCTCCTTTTTGTTCTAAAAACCGCTACTTAAAACATTTCACTGATATAGTGATATCCATTTGAGATAAAAGTTTCACAAAATAAGATTTTTTTCAAAAATGTCCCTGTATATCTTAAATTATTCTAAATATTAAAAAAATGCGACTATATGAATAAAATGACTGAAATTTTGGGGAAAAAATGTGGACTTATATTTTTAGCAGGTTAACAAAGTATTTTAAATCAAGTTCCATTTAATTGTTTGAAACTAATATATATATATATATATATATATATATACAAATCTGTGAACTTCATTTCTTCCCTTAGAATCAGTTGTCTTGTAAAACAAACGTCCTTGATTATTATTATTATTATTATTTGTTTTTGTATAAATTTCCTGACTAAAATATTTTTTAGCAGTCGTGTGACCCACGGATCATTATGAATTTGTTGATGTGGCCCATGGATCATGATAAATTTATTAATGTATCCCCCAATCGTGTAAATGTGAAGACCTCTACTCTAATACACAGTTCTTCAGTGTAACACATATATGGCTTCTAAGAGTGGAAACTTCGTGCATTACCCATAACATTTCGAAACCGAATCATATACTATATTATTTGTAATATTTATGTGCAATGAAAGTGGTTTTAGTAATCTCTGCCTTGTGTCCTTTCAATTTTTGTCCTTTTCTATCACTTGCTCTGCTTTTTCTCTTCTAGTTTATACTTCTATTTATGGTTTACCCTTTATATTATTAGAACGAACTGTGTGTCTTTCAGATTAATGACGCTATAATCAATTATCCTTGTTGAGATAGCAATTTAGGACTAAAGCTATTCATTTCCAAAGTGTCGAGTCAAATATTTCTCAGTAACGACAAACTAAATTGTACATTTTCCAGGTAAATTTATAGCATCACATCACATCTTTTATAAATCATTCTTGAATATCTGCTATATTTTCGTTTTAATTAATTATAATAATTTATATTATATTTAATTACTAATTATATTATGCGTACACCAAATGAGAATGTTAAACAATTCGTGTTTACATGTAAGCCAGGTATCGTAAATAATGTAGTAAAAATGTTCGATTTTGGTTTTACTGGTATAAATTCATATTGATTATTTCTGAGTGATTTTTTAAGGAGATTTGGAAATCTCTATATCGGCAATGTTAAATTTGCTGTTTCTTTGATGTACCTTTTCTAAAAATCCGTTATATGTACATGCTTGAAATTTTTCATGCAATTAAAGTACACATTTCTTATTATACAGAAATAAGCCTTAAGCTAATTTTGAATTTGTTTCATAATTTATAAAATATTTTGTCAAACATAGTGAAATTTGACCCATTTTTTCAAGTAAAAAAATCAATTTTTGAGTTTTTTACAAAGAGCACTTTCCAGAATATATTAATCATAATTATAAATATATCATAAAAAATGTACATACCTGTGAACAGTTGTTTCTCAGAGAAGTTACATCGAACATCAAACAATTACATTTTGAGATAAATTGATTTTAATGCCTATGTTACTGGCAAAGTATGAAATGCCGGCATTCTATAGAATGCCTAGGCATTGTATGGAATGTCGGACGTTTTTAGGCAAATTATGAAATAAGAAAATTATTTCATACTTTGCCTGGGCATTCTATAGAAGGACTAAAACTCTTTAGGCAAAGTATGAGATAAAGTCATGATATGGTTACTATATCAATGACGTACATTTCTAAAAAATACAAATGTTATTATGACAAAATAATGAGAGTGCCATTAAAAATGATTCAAAATACTTAAAGGAAAAAGAAAGTTACGCCAAAAAATATTTATGTTTTTCGTATTAAGGAAAACGAAATTTTCAAATAAAAATACGAACTTAAAATTAATCTACTGTTTTGATTACATTTCATTACATTTTTAACACATTATTATTTTGATACACACATATTTGATGAATCCTTCGCCGCTTCCATTGGAATGAGCAATTGCAACTGACAGATGAGGAATTTCATAGTCTGGAATATATTTGATTGTAAGTAAGTACATAAGGCACAAAGTAAGTTGTGATTTCGCAAATAGTAGTTTTAAAATTCCTTCAGAAGTTCCAAGTCAAAAGAAACCATTTTTCTCAAACGTTACAAGTGCCAATATCCTTTTATGACCCAACCCGCCCGTTCGTGCGGGTTAGGCATTCTTATACATTCTTATACTGGAAGAAGAATCAAGTGCAGATGAGAGCGATGAAGAAAGACATGGGAATATTTGAATTGGAAATACAATTTTGAATCATTCTTTACCATAAGTCTCTTGAACACATTCATTCCATTGATTTAGCTGCTGCTAATTATTTTTTTCTTTGAAAACAAGATGCAATATCAAATAAAATTCCTCTACAAATCAAAATGAATGGTTTAAAATTTAAGTTAGAGATAGTAGAAGAATTATCGGCCTCTCCACCTTCCAAAAAATATTTTAACTGATGATGAAGATAACAATGTTGTAATTCCACTCGCAAAATGACGGAGGCGTTATAATCCACCTGCTATACATGCCATGGCTTTTATCCTTGCCATTCTAGGATAAAAGACATGACATGTATAGCCATTTTTGATGTGTTGATAACATTTCAAGACCTCACAAGTGCAGATTTGAAAACTGCGAAAGTAGTTCGAAAACATGTTGTGAAAAATGCAAGGGTTATTTTTACTTGTCAAAAACAAAACAAAAGATTTTTGCAGTAAATAAATATTAAATTAATAAAAGAGTTAATTTTCAACAATAATTTCGTTATTTGTAACAGTTTTAGTTGAATTAAGATTGTTTCTTCTGTCAACTTAGAGCTAAAAATGTATAACTCGTAAAATTTCATGGATAACCTGTTTAACAGATAACGCCCAAACCGCCCGCTCGTGCGGGTACCATCTACATTCCAGAGGGAGGGCGATAACTTTTTTTATCATTTTCCCAATGCCATCGGGGTCCATATAGTATTAATTAACAGAAGAATTTAATATTTGAAGATAAAAAATAATTCGGATCTTAAAGGGATATATTGGCATTCAGAAAAAAACCATACATTTCACAACAATGCCTTTTTTTAAATAATTTTCTATTTTTCTGTCAAGGGGCACAGTTCAATATCATAACGTGTAACGTTTTTGTATTTGGTTGAAAGTTCTTTCAGAATTATATCACCTCCTCTCCGTGTCCAATAGCCAAATGAGCTTCATGTAGTACTTAAAATTACTCAATAATCCGTGATATAGTATTCTATAGAAGTGCTTCACACAACCGGTTTATCTTCGCGGACCTGTCAACGCTTGATAATTTGACCGTGGCCCGCTGAGGGTGAGACGTTGTTTTAATTTTTAATTGTTTTGATTTAATAATTTAAATGTATTTAAACATGCCTTTAAACTAAAATTTGGTTACTCAAAAAATGAATATAAAGTGATTTCACATGAAATATAAAGTGATTTTTATGGAAAGTCAAACACTAGATAAATGCACTCCAGTAAATAAAATAGAAATAATTTAATACTCCTTGAATGGCCCGAAACCATTTAATCTATGGACCGGTGGTTGTATGTGAGAACCATTCTGTATATTACTGACACCTTAATTAATAGGTTACATGAGTTTACTTTTATTTTTACCAAACATCACATCATAGCTATTCAGCAACTAATAGGCCCTGGGTTCCTTTTTAGTAGTTATATTGGCTTTTTATATATCAGTTATTAACTTCTTGTACGTAGTTTCAGTTTTTTTAAAAAAATACTTTTTTGGAGCTTTAACTCGAGTTTTGGGCTTATCTCGTAGTCGAATAGTTGTTTCATGCTTATGGACTAGGGTCAGCAACTTTTTAGCTGTGGCGTGTCAAAAATCAATCTAACAATTATGATTCAGCGTGCCACACAGTAGGATATTTTTGAAACAATTCTATTTCCGTTATAATGTATGCAGAG
Source organism: Trichonephila clavipes (assembly GCA_019973935.1). Classification (NCBI taxonomy): domain Eukaryota; kingdom Metazoa; phylum Arthropoda; class Arachnida; order Araneae; family Nephilidae; genus Trichonephila; species Trichonephila clavipes. The sequence continues at coordinate 298,716 of BMAU01020011.1, forward strand.
TTAGAGAATATAGTTCAATTATACAGATTTACAGCTTTATCACACATTAATTTTACAGTAATTAAAATATTTCTGATCTTAAAAATAAACAGCATAAAATATAACTATTTCTCGAACTAAAATTTTTAAAAAACTCTCGAATTAGTACATATGTTTTTTTTAAACATATTTATTAAAATAAGAAATAGACAACGTAAAATATAAGTATCTTACATGATTACAGTTAAATAAAATTTTTAATCTGAACCTAGTGCATCTTCGCTCTACTTTCATATCGCAAAAAATGTGGTGTAATTTGTGACTTTTACTTTGACATGATTCTGAACATTCAGTTGTGAAACAATTTCTTTGAGGACTCTAAATATTTTAGTATGAGTATATTTTACTCAGATATATAGAATTAAAAGCGGAAAAGCAGACACATATGCAGTTTTCTTTCTTCAAACAATTAAATATATCCAGCTATCAGCTTATCTTACATATTTTTTTTCATAATTCCTTAACTGTCCAAGTTCTAGAGATGCTTGTCAAATAAGGTCTATTACAAATTTGTGAAGTTCATTCAAAAATTGACAAATTAGTTGAGTAATGCTGAGTGCCACTGATAATTGTACCGTGTGCCAAAGGTTTTCTACCCCTGCTGTAGACCATGACCCCTTATCTAACACTACAACTTGCTTCTCCATTTTCATGCAGCATAGGAAAAAACCAAATTTTTGCTGAGCAAGTTTAAGTACAATTGAGTATTTTGACACTCCTGAAGAAACCATAATGTGCAACTGGAAAATTCCGAGTCTGGGGCACGCGTTAAAAGTCTCGTGCAATTGTCAAACGAATCGGAGATGTATTTCATAAGTTCCCGGTTTCTCATTAGGCAATCTATAGAATGTCTAGGCAATGTGTGAAATAAGAATCATTTCATACATTGCCAGCTAGATTTAGGCATTCTATACAATGCCTAAGCATTCTACTTTGCCGGTAATGTATAAAATGAGTCTTCTAATCGGCTAGGAAGTAAAAAAAATAAAAGGCTCAATTTACAATAAAATATAAATATTTTGCCTTATATCAAACGCTCAACTTTTAAACAAAAACGAAGTACTTTGCTTACGTTTTTCGCCATTCAAACGGGCATCGCCCAGTTTTAGCGATTATTTAAAAATAGATTTTAAGTGCTTCTATATACCCTAGAGGTTAAAGTAAGGTGTATTTTTAGAAAAGTTTAAATGTATACAATTTGAAAATGTAAAAATCTCAAATTGTTAAAAAAAAATAAGATTTTAGTTTTCCAACACCCCCTTAAAAATCTGACAAAGAAAGAGAATAATTGCTCTCTAATGGCATTATTATATTTTGAAATAGAACATGGTTTCCTCAAATAACCCATTTTTTTCAGTGGTTATTATGTTTTTTTTTCAGTTAGAAGTAAATTAAACGAAGAATTTATGCGTTTTGAGACAGGTGCAATACCATAAAATCATGAAATATTTAATCAAATCTGTATTTTGATTCAATGGGCATTTTTTTTTTTTGAAAAAAATCAAACGTCTAACTGAAATGATTATTGTTACTTCAGACTATGCTTTTTATTTCTGATTTTCTTTAAAAGCTTATTTTTCTTTAAAGCATTAAGAAAAGTTCACGACTAATAATATATGACATAATAGTTCAAAAAACATTACATTGATAACTTTACCTCGAATGTAATTTATTTAAGGGTGAATTAAAATTTAAAAAAAGAAATGCCAAGATAAGAACTTGCCTGATTGTTAAGAAATCCTTATAATAATAATGAAGTACGCACACAAATAGTGCATTTCGAAATACATTTTTTTTTATTTTCAAGTCATAACGTAAGTTTGCAATTACACGTTGCCGTAGTAATTCAGAGAAAAACCGTGATTATAAATTATGTTTACTATGAATTAAATTATTTTATACATATAATCTTTGTATTATATGATTGAAAATGATTGAGATAATTTTTGTTTAAATACGTTGAGAGAAACAAGTTTAAGTTTTCCGTGGAAGTTTAGTTAATCGTTTTTAATTCATTTTAAAAAAATAGTATGTCACTTAACAAGGGTAGGAAAATGCATATTTCTGGGTCTTTTTAAAAATGCAGATATAACTTCAAATTTAATATTCGGCCGAAAGAATTTAAATAATTTAGAAAACAAGTTTATTCTCCTTAAAAAATTGGATATGTTGAGTTTAATGATCAAAATGCTTATTTCTTCTACAGTTTTAAATGAATTCTTTTTTAAAGATTAAATGCATTATTTATAGTTAAATTTTATTTCTTAAACTTAAAAAAAAACATTTTAATGGATCTCCTATTTTTCTTATTTATCGTATTTTGTTTGTTTTACTTACTTCTGTAAGCCCGTGTGATACTTGTGGTTAACGGGAATTGCTTTAGATGTTTTCCATAAAAAAAATAGTTCCTTTAAATTTTACATCTTTTATAAAAAATAAAATTAATAGCAAATATTTGTAAAAAGTGTTATTATTAAATTTTTTCATCTGTTAGATATATCAATCCGTAACAGAGAGATGCAATTTAAATGTTTCATATTTCAATAATAAAAAAGTATTAAAAAGTATTGAGAGCTCTTAAAATCTCGATATTCCTGTTTGATTCAACAAATAAGGTTTATTTGTTACAAATGCCGTTTTAAGGAAGGAACATGTTAACAAAGCACATCAAAATTGGAATAATACAGTTTTTCTCAAGTTTTCAATACTTGTAATCCAATATTCAATCATAATTTTCATCGCTCCCCTTTCATACAAAACCCTTTATAATTGGCACTGGTGTATATATACGGCTCACTCAACAGGTGCGTTGAATTCTCTGGACGCACATATACGTCTTTCCAAAGTACGATCTTTTTTCTGTACTGTCATCCAAAATATTAATCCGAAATGGAATGGAATAAAGGGATTTTGACAGTGTTTGCAAAGTATTCGCCTATATCAGGAGATTTCCTTTTATTTATTCCCCCCACGCACAATGCATCATATACGCGCGTCTACATGGAAATCGGAGGCATTTTGGGGAGTGAATTGCGTATTTTTTAATCGCTACAGTCAAAGGATTATTTAGAAACTATACAAATTATCAAAATTATATATGTAAGAGATATACTTTTATTACAATTTTTGTGTATAATTTTATATATGACAATCCTATGGGATTTTTACAATTATTAAACTTGCTCTTAACTTTGCGTTGTTAAGTTGATTACAAAATGTATTGTGAAGTACTGACATACATTTATAAGTGTTCTAAAGTGTGTTTGTTTCCAGGTATATATATAAGTTTAAGTTGGCATTACTTTCCAAGATGGCGACCGATTTAACAGCTGTCAAGTGATTTATTCTCAGTTTGGTTTGGCAATTCATCAAAACGATCATCAAGCAAGGCGTAGATTCGTCGAATGGGCCCAAAACGAGATTGCCGTTGTTCCCGATTTTCATAAGCGAATTTTGTTTAGCGATGAAGCGCACTTCTGGTTGAATGGCTACGTCAACAAACAAAACTGCCGCATTTGGAGTGTAGCTAATCCACAAGTGTATGTCGAAACACCGTTACATCCAGAAAAACTGACTATTTGGTGCGCTTTATGGGCTGGTGGAATCATTGGTCCGTACTTCTTCAAAACGATGAAGGCCACAACGTTACAGTCAATGGTGATCGGTATAGAGCCATGATTACTAACTTTATCATTCCTGAATTGAACAATCATGATGTCCAGGAGCTGTGGTTCCAACAAGACGGCGCAACATGTCACACAGCTCGTGCCACAATCGATTTATTGAAATACACGTTTGGTGACCGCCTAATTTCACGTTTTGGACCACCTGTGAATCGGCCTCCAAGATCTTGTGATTTAACACCACTAGACTATTTTCTGTGGGGCTATGTAAATTCATTGGTCTATGCGGATAAGCCAAAAACGCTTGACCATTTGGAAGACAACATTCGCCGTGTTATTGCCGATATACGGCCACAAATGTTGGAAAAAGTCATCGAAAATTGGACGTCCAGTTTGGACTACATCCAAGCTAGCCGTGGCAGTCATGTGCCAGAAATCATATTTAAAATGTAATGCCACAAGATTATCTTTCGAATAAAAAAAATTCATGTCAATCGAATAATACAACGTTGTTTTATTGCAATTTAAAGTTCTATACCTCTAAACAAAACACCATTTGTATCAGTGAAAACGTTAAATTTCTTTTATTATAGCAGAATACATTTTTTGTTTCTTTACTTTTAATAAAAATAATTTTTTTTAAATAATTTTTGTTTTTGACTTATTAATATGCTTGCTCCCCCCTCGTACATTTATCCCGCCCCTTAGGGGGGAGAGCCCCGCAATTTCAGAAACGCTGAAATAATAAGTATGTTAAGTATAAGTAACGAAAATGAGTGATAGAGAAAAATAGAAACTGGGCAACCTTCAACTATAACAAAAAAAAAAGGAAAATAGAAATTCACTTTAATGTAACTTTTTTTACAGGAGTTAAAATTTATTATTTCTAAAAGAAAGGACACATTATTTTATCGGAGTCAAAAAGAAAGGTCTTGTTATCTTTTGTTTTGGAGGAATATTTTTATTTAATAATTAAATTCGTAAACGTTTTTAAATGTTTCGTTGTCGGTAGTAAAATATCTAAATTTAAAACTACAATATATAAGCTTTAGTAAATTTATATTCTACTGTTTTAATTTTATTTAAATTACACTACTGTAGCACATAATTCATCTACTAATTAAGACTCATTTTGTGCACTTTAGTAACCGGATCTAAAAGCTGTCTCATTTTTCATCTCGATTGTAGTGGTTTCCAAATGCTTATTTGCTTAATAAGCGCCTTGGGTGTTTAAGGTGGGTTAAAATTTACGCCGGCTAAGACTAGAATGTATTCCTACACAGAGAGAATAGAGAAAAAGTGAGCATTAAAGGACATAAATATGCAAAGCGTTGTAATAAATTTGTTCGTGAGTTTTCATAAAACGTATTCTTTTTAACAAGTACTTTTCAATTGAGTTTGTTTTCAAGAATGAGACGATTTATTTTTATTCAGCTGCCTCTTCAAATTTATTCTCAAAGCCCTCGGGTAGCTCAATAAAGCGACGTTAATATTCATTCACTCGAAATTATTCTCAGAATGTATATGGGATAAATTAAAATTGAATAAAAATTGCGGAACACATGAAATACATGTACTAAAATTATTTTGAGTAAAAAGGCAATTAAAAAGTTCATTAGAATTAAATTGGAAAAAAATATGTTAGAATGTATAAGAATACCAGAAATCAAGATGCGTGTAAATAATTTACAAAACATTTTATAGAAATTTCTCAAATTAGATAAATAAAATATAAAATGTTTCTATAAATTATATTTGTGTTAAAATTCTAATGAATGTTTTAATTTTATTTATGCAAGATGTATGTAACTAAAAAAAATATTATTTAAATTTTTAAATGTCTAAATACGATGCTTATTGTACATAATAGCTACCATATGAAACTATTAGGATGTAAGAAAGGAATTTCAAATTGCTCAGTTGTTCTTCAAAATCGATGGAAGATTTGGAAGAGTATCAGTTTCGAATGATTATGCCACAGTGAATAAATTGGAAGACTTTATCTTAATATTCAATGCAAATGATCATGAATGATTGATCTAAGCTACGGCAGTATGTGTTAAGTTATCCATGCCTCAAAGCATCAAATGAAAAAGTTGTTAACAATTTTCTTCTCCATCACCCCAGATTTCTCCCCGTTACTACCTCAAATAATGCTAAAATAATTATGGTTAATTTTTTTTTAAATAATCCCTCCGGAATAATGTAAAATTTATGATCGACATTAAAAAAGTGCTACATAAAGTGGTTAAGCACGTGGTAAACTGTGTTCGGCAAAAAAATACGTACAGAGAAATACATTTAACACGAAAACGCTTAATACGAAAAATTGGTTAGCATGAAAAAATGCAATGGTCCTACCAGACTATAATGTATTTTCATGCATTTTTCACTTTAACACAAAACAAAATCGCTTAAGACGAAAAGATTTCCCAGGTTTGAATTTAAAAAATATGATAAACACCAGTGGTGTAGTTGAGATTTAAAAGGGGTGTGAAAGACGGTTTCACACATTTCGTATGACGGATGCTCACTTGACTTTCAAGTGCCCTCGAAATAGCTTGTAACACGAGTAAATTTTATTTATTACAAGCTTTTATGTAACTAGCAATATAAAATGTTTGGGTGGAATCTTGCAACTCAATTTCGAAACTGATGTCTTCAACCGATTGAGCTGAAATTTTGTATACACGTTTATTTTGGATGAAAATGCATGTTTTCACCATTTATATCCCAATATTACAATTAGTTAAAGAGACTCGCTGCACAGACCGGCGTTCCACGGGCATTCTCTCCTTTTATAAATTTTTCCTTTCCTTTCCACAAAATTCCCTGATTTGAAATTTTTCGCTTCTTTTCTTTGTCAGAGAAGTTTATACCCCCACCCCCGGTGTTGTACGAAATTTTTTAAATGCATAACATATTGTTATGGAAATTTCCTTTCCCTCTCGCTATCAGGAGTATCGAATAAGTGACCGTTCACCGATTCTTAAGCAGCTTGACACGTGCCGCCATATAGTGGCACAAAAAGTAGCGAATTATTGCACAAATGAAATTCATAAAAAAATTGTTCGACATTTTATTTTTTAAATAATTAACTGTAAAATATCAAAGTATGAGTTTTTTAAAGTCGTCATTTCGCAACGATATTGATTCATTTTAGAAAAATCATAAACTATATAAATTAGCAATGTTTTGAAAAAAAAAAAAACGTACCGCATCATGACGAAATAAATTATCTTTCAGATTACAAAATTGCTAGAGAAGTTATTAAATTCGCGAATAAAATTTTGAGTTTTTTTAAAAAATAAAATCATAAAATGTAAGAGATTATGTTGTTTTGGACCCGGATCCAAAAGTTACGAATCCAACACTCTATGCGACCAATCCACGTAATATTTGGAAAAAAATAAATAAGACTGTTGAAATAAAAGGAAGAGATATTTAATTTTGCATTGCATTATTTGTTAAAATTTTAAGAAAAACATCGGGCTTCACATTTATGTAAATGCCTTCAAACTTTATTTATCGATTACAAATGTTCGTAATTTTTAAACAAAAGATATAACAAAAATAATGCTTAAATATCTCTCGCAAAAAGGACAAAAAACGAAAAACACATTTTTTTTAACCGTAATTTTTAAGCAATTTTTTCAATTTTTGTACAGATTAAAAACAATATTGTTCTACACATGAACAAAATATTTTAAGAGAATATTTTCATTATTGAAGAAATTATTAAGTATTTTAATAAAAATTTGACTATTTTTTAAAAAAACGTAAAACAACATTTTGGACATTTTATTTTTAAATGACTGATTCTAAAAAAGAAAAGCATGAATTTTATTAGTGTAGAATATCATTTCATTAACGTGACAGAAATTGCAATCGAAACGTTTTAGAAATCATTTTCATAAAAACGAATCGACTTTGACTGATTTTAGAAAAAATCCTAAAGAATAGAAAAGATCTTTAATTTGTAAAATAAATTATACCGTATCTTAATGAAGTAAATGATATTTCCGATTCTGTAATTATTTTTGTCTGAGTCTCATAAAAAAATTAAATCGTGTTTTAAAAGCGGTTTGCATTTAATACGAAATAGTTAAACTCTAATGTGAGAATAGTGATCATTTGGATTGACATGATATTAGTGGAAGTTATGAGCAATGCAGGAGTGATGGTTGCTGTAAGAAAATATGAGAAACCGTTCAGAAAAAGGGGAATTGAAGTATAGATAGGATGCTCTTGGGTGAATTTTTGATGATTTACGCTATTCATTTGTGAATATAATGGATTCTTAATTTGAACTTTCGGATATTTTTCTTTCATCCTATACGACAACATTTAAAGATGGGGGCATCAGCTTTGGTGTTCTATGTATCATTTGCATTATGCACTTAATTGTTTTAGAGTTTTAAAATTTAAATGCTATAATATCTTGCGGAATGCGATGGCGAATAGTTTAATTTTTTCAGTATTAACTTTCTAACTTTTTAAATCTTAAATTTTGGAGAATTGGATATATCCAGATTATCTTACCATGCCATAGGGGGAGTTTGGCGCCATCAAATTAGTTTAACCCCACTTATGGGTCCTAATTCCGAGATAACACTTTAATATTTTATAAATTTTTATTATATAAATTTCTAATTTTGTTTGAAAATGTTAAAATTTTATTTTCTATATTCGCCATTGATTTTTTCAAATGGGATTTAATATTATAAGATTCAGATAATTCAATTTTTTAATTGATGGTGAAATTGCGATTGATTTAAATGTATTAATATATATATATATATATATATATATATATATATATATATATATATATATATACAATATATATCTATATATATATATATATAATATCTATCTATCTATATATATATATATATATATATATATACAATATATACCTATCTATCTATATATATATATATATAAAAGACGCATTTGTTGTCTGTTTGTCTGTTCCCTCATAACTCAAGATCCAGCCAACCAAATAACGAGAAATTTAAGACACGTGCACAAAATTACACGAGGAAGGTTCTTAAATAGGTTTGGCGTTCATAATTATTTCTGATTTTTTTAAAATTTAATTTTTAAGTGATTTTTTCCAGTGTTATGGCGTCATATCATGTCACGGTTCTCACTAAGTGGACAATTTATACTTTACATGCAGTGTTTCAAGATTATTACATATTTTTACTGTAGCGCATGTTAATCGGTAGGAATATTTATTCAATTTTTCTAATCTTTGATATTTAATTAGGATTATTTTTTGAATAAATCATTTTTTTAATGATTTTTCTTTGAATAACTAAAATTTTATTTTATTGTTTTAACAACATTTAGGTATTATCGCGGGATGTTTATGTGTGTGATTTTGCTTAAAAATTACAACTTACAATTTCAGTATTTTTTCGGAGAATTTATTTATTTCTTTAGAATTCGAAAGTTATAGTTTTGACAAACTAAAACTTCTTATTGATAATGGTATTTCAGTTCTTATTACTATGATTAACATAAGTATAGTATTTCCGTTTTCGTTATCTGTTTTAAATAGTATGAAATTAATAATATTTTGCAATTTTATGTATCTTAATTTTAACCTTTATGTGTATACTATTAGCTTCAGTGTATAAAATTGCCTTGCAGAAAATCAAACTTGCGTAATTATACTGCCCAAGAGAAAGCAGTGTTGGTAGTAATTACATATCAAGTTGGAATAGGCATCAGAGAATGAGCAAAATAGACAAATGGCTTAAATACCTGTTGAGGAAGCAGGTAGTCGTAAAATAAATTATTTTTGGTACTTATGTAATATCCTAACAATCGCCAACGTTCAAAATAACTTGCGAAATTGGAACACCGATTTCGCATATCATATATATTAATTTTATGTTATAAGTAGCTATACCTATCTAAATCTTGCTGTGGCTCAGTCAGCTTTAAAAGACTGGTACACCTTAAAATATGCAGTTAAGCTTACAAAAGTAATAATACACAAGAATTCAAGCAAATCTATATCTATATATACATATAAGACGCATTTGTTATCTGTCTGTTTCTTTATAACTCAAGATCCAGACAACCAAATAACGTGAAATTTGGTACACATTCACAAAATTACATGGGGAAGGTTCTTAAACAGGTTTCCTTCCATCCCAACCTCACTCTGGCCTCCTCCAGCCAAAAAGAGTGCTCCATGTGCATGTTCTGAGCCATGGGTTCATTATAGAGAAAACTTTACTAAACAAAAGCGGTAAGTTATTTGCAATACTGCTTTGCTATATTTACTTTACTGCAAGCAAATACTGCAACAAATATCACATTACTTACTACATTCCATTCCATTCCTTCATTCATAGAAATGCATTTTCATTTTTTGCTACTGTTATGCCTATGAGAAAAAGGGGGAGAGTATAGACTTGCAGACACCATGCTTTTCTCATGGGCAGTCTCATGAATGTCGCCTGCTCTAGAGTGGGCAGAAAGGAAAATCTTTTTGTACACACTCCAAATGGAACTGCCAAAAATGTTCTCTATCACATTACTTTAAGATAAATGTACCCTTTTATTGCATGCAAATAAACAGTTTTGTAAGCTTCTACAGAAAACCTTATTTTAAACCCGGGCAAAGCCGGGTACTTGAAACTAGTATATATATATATATATATATATATATCGTTCAAATTTTCAATTGTTAATAAAATACTTTATGTTCATCCATTCAAGTTTAAAAGTTTGTTAAACTTGCAGTGGATGAAATTTGATGTTGATTAAGCTTTTTTCAAATATTGATTCATTAATTAAATAAAATTACTAGTTTTCGACGCCAACTTAGATTACTTTCCATTGTTGTAACAATATTTCTTAAAGCAATCACAAAAGTGGGCATCGAAAATCAGTTTTTCAGCCAAACTAGCCAAACCGAGTGTGCATTTCTTCAACAATGCAATAAAATCATGCTCTTTTTTAATCCTACTATTAGTTCACTCTTTCCCTATATATATATATATATAGGGAAAGATATATATATATATATATATATATATATATTATGTATATATATATATATATATATATATATATCTTGTTCAAATTTCCAATCGATAATAACATCCTTTCTTTTCATCCATTCAAAGTAGGAATTGACTGAATTTTTTGATATTGCTTATTTAAATGAAGACATTTAGCCTACTGTCCGGGCACTATAATAACCTTGCTTCATATCAACAGACCTTTCTCTCACACATGTTCCCACATAAAACACCAATAACTCCTACACAATTATGCGTCCAATACGCACCATCTGGGTAGAGTATTTAGCATAAACCGAGTAGTATATAATATCAATATAACGCGACAGGTGTCACGAATTACAATTCTAATTTACTAGGAATTTAAACAGATTATTGATTCAAACTGAAACAACAAGAAGGTGTGCAAATGATTTAGAATTCACTGTGAGAAAATTATGAAAATGCATAATGATACTATTTATGTCCATTTGTTTGTATTATTAAACAAATATAACAATTACAGTGGGATTTCGCTTCTCTGAATTAATTTAAAATTCCCATTAAAACTACGCTTGATTAAATGAAATGAACTCCTAAATGAGCCATGATGCATTACTAAACATCTGTAATAAAAAATTATCTACATTTTGAATTAAGACTAAACATTTTAAAAAGCAATTGTAAAATATGGAGAACAAATCATTGCAATAATTACATAATAGAAATTATGTTGAAACAAAATGTATTATTTAGAATATATCGAGCTTTTTGTTCATTAATAAAGTCATTTTAATGAATGTTGTATTAAGCGACGGCTCAAATATATATAAAAGGTTAAATTCTTGCAGGTTGACTGTATGTATTAATTACACTGATGTTTGTAAAAAATTCAACACCATGAAGGAATCATCAGAATTCAATGAACCTTGCAGCAAATATCAATTATAGGATGCTACGCAAAATAGTACAGTTTCAGAGACGCTGCGCATGCGTGACGTGCGCAGTGCGCTCTGAACTGATGTCGAAAACGTGTAAATAGAGGGCTGTAGCGAGACGTTGAAAAGAGTTAATGACTACTTGTTAGCGGCGAACGTTTATTAAGACCTAAGTATGCCTCGGCGACGAAATAAAGAGAATTTCCAACAGCTTACGGATTTTAACCGAGAAGGGTTATCGGCCTTCGAGAAGGAGGTTTTTCCTATCACACAATAGGAGCTCTTGTGCAGCGGAACAGTTCCACAGTGATGCGAGTTTGAAGGCAGTGGACCGATGATCACCAAACAACTCGAAAAACTGGCAGTGTACGACAGAAGTGAAGTCAACGCGCGATGATCGACACCTGATCCGCATGGCGGCGAATAATCTTACAGCTTCCTCCAGGCAGTTGGCAGCACATTGGTGTACGATTACAAGTGTGCTAATTCCGGCTTTGTCAATTCGTCGACGTTTGCTGCACCGTGGATTGCGTACAAGGGTGCCTTTATACAAGGTCTTTCTCACGGCAAACCATCGAACGGCTGCGTCTACTAAGGACTCATGAGCACAGAGCCTGGCAAGCTGATTGGCATCAAGTTGTCTTTTCACATGAATTACGCTTCAATTTGTGGGACCATGATGGCCGCATTCGTGTTAAACACTATTATGGTGGACGCTGCCTTCCAAAGCGCGTTATCGAACGACATAGTGTCCTAACACACGGAATTATGGTTTGGGGGTGTGATTTCGTAACATGGAATATTCAGTTTGCTACAAATTGAAGATAATCTTGATAGCAATAGTTAGGACCGTAAAGAGCTACAGCCCAAAGTCTTTAAGGTATCCCCGGAGCTAACTTTCAGCAGGATAATGTGCGCCAACATGTTGTAAAGACTGTTCGAGACTTATGTTCAGACTAACACATGCAACTTCTTCTTGCTTATTCACCGGTGTCTCGCTCGTGAAAAGCGTCTTGCAGCTTCAAAATACGAACTTTTGCTGCGTATGCAAGCCATATCGAATTCTCTTTCACAACAGACATTCAACATCTGTTTGACCCCATGCCACGTCGTACAGCAGCAACTATTGCAGCGCTTGGTGGCTACACTAAATACTTATTTCGGATACTTAATATTGTTTTTTATTTATTTTTATTTATTTTGCTTTTAAAATGTCGTCATTTATTTGTACTAATGCAAGTCGTTTGTGTAATAAATTTTATTTAATCCTGATGATTCCTTCATAGTGTTCCAATTTTTACAAACAGCAGTTTAGATGGCAGTGAAATGTTAATACACACACACACACATAATTTGATAAATGTCATCATGAACGTGATTTTTAGAATTAAAAAATTGTAGTTTAAGATACAAAGTAAGTAATAAATGATCCACGTCTTAAAAATTAAATAATGGTTAATACAAAAATAAGCGTGTAATAAATTTTAGCATACATTTAAAAAAATATTACAATATAGTCGACTCTCGATAATTCTAAGTTGGACGGACCAATAAAAACTTCAAAGCATCAAGAGTTGCATTTATAAAGGGGGTAAAAGGAAGGAAAAAAAAAACGTTCCAAAGTACATGCAGAGAATTTTTTTTTTCTAAAGCATTTAAATTTAAAACCATATAAAATAAAAAAATATACGTATGTATAAAATTGTATTAAAGTATTTTTAAAAAGTACATATGATAAAATATAAATCTTATACAAAAATTAAAAGTCTTGGACTTATTTAAGGAATGCATTTATGTATTAAAAACTATTATTTCTGCACTTAATTACAGTACATCATACTATACATAATTAGTCTTTTTTGACGAAAATATATATTAAATTTTTTTCATGGCTTTCAATATAATTTTGTCAATATATTTTTCTAGAATAAATGAACCTTGAAAAAGGTCCTCTGAAAGGTGATTTTGGAAAAGTAAATACGAGTAGTTAAATCCCGCAACAAGCTCTTTTATCATAAATTGTGTAACGACTTCATTAGTTGATTGGAAAAACGTTTTAAAAGAAAAGTTTATTTCATTCTTTTTAGAGCATTTAATTAAAGCTTGTTTTTTTTAAAAAAAATTACTTTTAATTTATTTTTTACTTTTTTAGTTATAGCTGGACAGGAGGTTCTCAGTTTGTTAATCTCATTCAACGCATTATTGTTGCAAGGTCGTTAGCCCGTTAATTTTGAATAGTCGAGCTAAGGGGTAATGAACTTTCTTCTCTCGCCACAGGCCATATATATGATAGATATTTCACTCAGACCGCAACAAGAGGATAATTGAAAGGGAAGATATGTACTGGAAGACCAAAACAACATTGGACAAAGTAAAATAAATTAAAATATTAAAACTTCATTCATTTTCTATTTTGTTTTTGTTTTTAATATAAAACTATATTAAAAATAAAAAATACTATTTTTTTAAATCCGTGATTTTAAACCAATTTTTTAAAATTTTTGTGCAGAATTTGTGTAATACTTTTCTACCAATAAAAATATTTTCGTGCGATTATATTTAAAAATGATGAAGTTTTTAAATGTTTTTATTAAAAAGTTAAGTATTTTTTGAAAATTTGTAAAAAAAAAAAGTTTCAGGCATTTTATTTTTAAATGACTGATTCTAAAAGAGAAAAGCCTGAACTTTCTTAGTGCAGAATATCGATTCAATAACACGAAAAAAAATTCATACGGAATGATATAGAAAGGATTTTCATGAAAACGCTTAGATTTTGACACATATTTGAAAAAATTGTAAGAAATAGAAAATTTTATTATTTTATTTAAAAAAATTATACCGATTCCTATATTCCACACCCGAAAAAATTTCTTTAATTAATATCTACACTATTGAAATTCAAAGGAAAACAAACGTATGCGAGTATTATTCTAGGTGCATCTTCTCACGAACCACACGACGCAAAACTTGACGACGGTACCAAAGCTTTGGAATGATCAAAGGAATCGGTTTTGACCATTCATATTCCAAAAGTGCAATTACTTAAAAATATATTAATTAAAATTTAAAACGCTTAATTATTGCCATTTTTGCCCACCAGGTGGCGAAGTTCAAATTTTCTGACCATTTTTTTTGTATCTCAGATGCTTTTAAAACACGATCTAATCTTTTAACGTGACTCAGAGAAAAAAATAATTAGAGAGTCGAAAATATCATTTACTTTGCAACGAAACGGTATAATTTATTTTACAAAATAATGATACTTTCTATTTTTACGATTTTTTATAAATTCAGTCAGAATCGATACATTTTTATGAAAATGATTTCTAAATCGTTCCGATTGCCTCTTCTGTCATGTTAATGAAATGATATTGTACACTAATAAAATTCCTGTTTTTAAGTTTTAGAATCATTCATTTTAAAATAATATGTCAAAAACGTATATTTTTTACGATGTTTCAAAAAATACTCAAATTTTTATTAAAATACTTAATAATTTCTTCAATTATAAAAATAATTTCATGAAACATTTTTTTCCGGTTGTAGAACAATATTATTTGTAATCTGTACAAAGATTGAAAAAATTGTGTTTTTCGTTTTTTTTCCTTTTTACGAGTAATATTTAAGCATTATTTTTGTTACATTTTTTGTTTAAAAATTACTAATGTCTGTAATCGATACGTGGAGTTTGAAGGCATTAACTGAAATGTAAAGCCCGAATTCTTTAATTTTTTTTTATAAATAACGCAATGCAGAATTAAATATCTATTTCTTTTATTTCAACGGTCTATTTATTTTTTCGTATATTACATGGATTGGTCGCATAGAGCGCTGGATTAGTAACTTTTGTATTAGGGTTGAAAACATCATCATCGTTCACAGTTTTTATGATTTTTTTAAAAAAATACTCATAATTTTATTAGCGCATTTAATAACTTTACTAGCAATTTTGTATATGGAAAGATAATTTATTTTGTCATGACACTGTACGTTTTTTAAAACAACGGTACTATACATATTTTATGATTTTTTCTAAACTTCATTAATATCAATGCGAAATTGATTTTAAAAAGCTTATACTTTGATCTTTTACAGTTAAAAACGTGATTTAAAATTTTGTTAAATTTTCGTGCAACGCCGGAGAGGGGGGAGAGGTATAAACCTATAAGACAAAGACAAAAAGCGAAAAAATTTCGAAACAGGGAATTTTGTGAAGGAAAGGAAAAATTTATAAAAGTAGAAAATGTCCATGCAATGCCGTGCCATGCAGCTAGTCTTTTAACTAATTACGATATAGGGATATAAATGGTCAAACCATGCATTGTCATCTAACTAAACGTGTGTGCAAAATTTCAGCTCAGTCGATTGAAGACATCAGCTTCAAATTTACATTGCAAGATTTCATCCGAACATTTTACATTGTAAGTTAAATAAAATCTTGTAAGAATATAGCGTACTTTGTACATATGCTGAATATAAATATTGTAAAATATCTCGTTGTGCAAATCAAACAAATTTCAAACATATTTTACACTAAAAAATAATAATTGGAGGCACGGGTTATCGATCCACGTGCCTCTAGCATGCTAGGCGAGCGCTCTACCATTTGAGGTACACCCCCGGTTCACACCTGTGTTGTTATAAATATACTCGCCTAATC
>BMAU01020011.1:320000-332363 GCA_019973935.1 Trichonephila clavipes
TTCTGATGCCACTATTAGCTACGATAATACACCAATGCATAGAACTCGTGTTGAACAACCAATGCGTGGAACTTGACACACTGCTTTGAATGGAATTGCCAGCATGTTCTCCCGACTTGTAGCTAATAGAGCATCTCTGGGAGGTACTCGAGTGACATCTTTCTCTTCTAGGCAATCCTCCCTGAAACTTTAATGACTTGACAACATGTTTTCTTTGCGAATGGAAAGATTCCACAAAGATGGATTGATTACTTATTTATAGGTATGAACCATCGTAGTCGAACCTGCATCTCTTGTAGAAATAGCCACATACCTTACCAATAAAGGTTGGAAATCATATAATTTTTTTTGGTCAAGTTATGGACATTATTGTTTAGATTTATTATTTGAAACATAAAGTTGTCTTTTTTGTATTGTTTGGTGAGGCACTGACTATTACTCTGTTCATCAACCTGTAAAAATTCACTTGCGTTAATTTCATTTTATTACGATTCACAGTTTATTTCTTACTTTTTAAGGAAACGCTTAACATTTATTTGTATTCATTTTATACTAAAAATTCCATTCACAAGTCTATGAAAAATTTAGTATAAAAAAAAAGTGTTAAGTACTAATCTCCTTTATTCACATACAGCTTTAATATATATATTTTTTAAATATTTGTTTTACAATATTAAAATATGATGTTAGGAATTGGAAAACATTGTAGATTTAGTGCTTGAGGTTATAATTCTGGATAAAGAAAAACCTGAAAAATAAATTGAATTTTATGTCTATATATATATCTGAACAACAAATACAACTAGAAAATGCATTTTCGACAAAAAAGAACAAAAATCCTAGATAACGGGAATTTGAAACGTACTTTAGATTTTTTTTTATTTTGACCTAAAAACCTATTTCATTTTATCGAAATGGAATTTAGATTTTGAAACTGAAGCGATTTAGGAACATTAATTCCAGTACAATTCCCAAGTGATGTAAGTCAAAGTCAATCTCTTAACTAAAACCATCCAATCCAAGTAAATAAGACCTTATTCGCTTTGAAAGAAATTTTATCTGATTGATATACTACTGATGGAAATGGGAGAATCAATATTTGCAGACCGATTGTAAAGCCAATCGTCATTTTAATTGCCTATATCAGTCAATATTTTCCAATGACAAACATAGTACAAATTAGAGATAAGAGGTTTGTAGGATATTAAATTATAGGGCTTACAGTTTTAGAAAAATTCGTATGGAGATAAATAATTAGACAGATTTAGAGAAAAATAACCATGCTAATGGATTTATCTCACATTACTCTTAAAAATATGCTTATATATGTGCCCGCGTGCAAGTTTGAAATTAAATAAAGAGAATATTTCTTATATATTTTTAAGACGATATATACAAATAATCGCTATGTGGGTCATTATTTGGACTTAAAATTATAACAATTCATTATTTCACATCAGATTGCGTGGGGAATTTGAGGCTTCCTCCTTAATATTATGCAAAAGTATGCTTGGATCGTTCGGAAATAGCAAATTGATAAAATGTATGTTTAACTCTTATATGCTTTAAAATTAATTCTGTAAAAATATTTGACCTATGTATTTTTCATAATTGTTTTTCTTCAAAGAAACTTGCGTTTTTATAATATTTTAAATTTAATATGGTTTAACAATAGGGTTTAAGATGGTTTTTATTCTGGTTTAATTTTGACCACCTTAACCATGTATCAGATTTTATAGAGTAAGCACATTAAAAGATTAAAATGTGATGCAGAAGTCTAATTTTTTCTCTCTAGAAATTTTTTTGTATTATTTTTAATCTTTTTACAAGACAAAATGCAAAATATGTTATCTTGGCATCTTGGTGAGCGCATATTGGCAGCGTACATTCGTAATCGGCATACTGGCCCATCACCTGACATGATGGTATGGGGTTCTATTGGATACACGTCTCGGTTACCTCTTGTTCGCATTGACGGCACTTTTAACAGTGCACGTTACATTTCTGATGTGTTACGACCCTTGGCTCTACTCTTCATTCGAAACCTGTGAAATCGTACGTTTATGCAGAATAATGCACTACTGCCGGTTGCTGGTATTTTACGGACCTTCCTTGTTACGGAAAATATTCAACTGTTGCCCTGGCCTGCATGTCACCGGATCTTTCACCAATAGAAAACGTCTGGTCATTGGTTGCTTAGTGACTGTCTTGTTAATTTACACAAGTCACTACAGTTTATAAGCTGTGGTATTGTGCTGAAGCTGCTTGGTCATCTGTATCTGCAGATGCCATCCAATCTCTGTTTGGCTCAATACCCAGGCGTATAAGTGCTTCTATTTTTGCGAGAGAGGGTTATACTGGGTACTGATTTCTTAGGATCTATGCACCCAAATTTCTTGAAAATTTAATCACTTGTTATTTTTAGTATAATATACTTGGACAATAAATATATTTTTTATCCCGGGTGTAGCAATTGCCGGGTGTAACTCTCCCGGGTGTAGCAATTTTAAAGCCATTAGTGTGTGTATATCGGGATATTTTCCTATCATTAACTTTACCTAAAAGTAAATAAGAAAATCACACTTTCCAAAAACTGCACTTTCCCCTCCCCCCTGTTGCTGATAATAGAGATGCGTCCGAAAAATCACGAAATAAAAATAAGTTTTACAAAGGAAGTTGATTTAGAGACGTAGTTCTTTGTTAATGGAACGGCAACAAGCCTAAATAGATTATTCTCATACTTAACGCTAAGAAAAAATAAAGATTCGTTTTTCTAGTACTCTTAGTAGATTTAATCTGCCAAATAATTGGGTTTGTAAAAATTACTTCTTTTAAACGCTGACTATATCTCTATTTGATGAAGTATTCGTTTCTGGCGTGGTTTTTAATAAGACGTGCTTTTGTCAGTCGAATTCTTATTATATATATATATATATATATATATATATATATATATATATATATATATATATATATATATATATATATATATATATAAATGTGTGTGTGTTTTCTCCCAAACACACACACACAAAACTTACTTTCTACATACTTCGCTTAATTTATTTTATCGTCAAATTAATTGATCTTTAATGCTCCGCATGAGTGAAACATAGAACCTTTTTTCTATTTTTCTTATATGTTTATTTACTTTCAGCCCTGAGCATTTCATTAAAACAATGATTTAGATAAAACTTTCTTAACATATATATGGTATGAAGCAGATGTTTAGAATTTCATTTTTTCCCCTTACATTTACATGAAGGGATAATTAATATGAAAAGCATTTTTTGCTTACGGAAAGCTTTAAATAGTATTAAAAGTTATTACTTTTAACACAGAAAAAGTTACTTCGAAATAAATTATGACTAAATATGCTTTTGCGAATCTTTTCTTAGAATCTTTGGGATGAAACAAAAATTTCTTAAACATCTTTCGGACGAAAATTTGTAAGAGCTCTTATTCCAGTTGGTAAACGTCGTAACAACCCAGCTTCGATGCATGTCCTATAAATACTACGATTTTCATTAAATCAAAGCAGACTATTTTGGTGCTTTAAAATTTAAAAAACAGTTTTATTAATTTTTGATTAGATGATAATTATTAAATGTTTTTGATGTTTACGGTAAAGCTTTTTTTTTCAATTACCACCAGCAAAAATACCCTAAGACGTGAATACTATTCATATAGCCTCATTATAATCGAAAATGTTTTTTTTTCTTATTTTCGTATCTTGGAAACTGAAGCCATCGAATGCAATCGGATATCTTGGATTTAGTTTGAGATAAGTTCTGGACGGGCTGTTTATATTTCTTAGTAAAAAAAAAGTATTAATTTTTTTTTCTAGAACAATAAAAATACGATCATACTTGAAATCAATGAATTAATTTACTCTTAATAGAGAACTGTACTATCTTTATTTAATTCCTACTATTAGTTCACACAATCCCTATAAACAATTACATATACACTCAGGAACTTTGAAAATAGCGACCCAAGAAGGAAGCTAAGTACTATCGCGAAATTTTGCAAATAAGTACAGCGTAATGTGATATGCAAATGATCCATGTTCTGTGCCAATACGCATGCTCATACATGCCGAAGTGGCGCTACAATCAGGAAGAGGGTGCTATATAAGCCAGCACAAATTCGAAGGCTCATAAACGTGACGATTACCCGAAGATTGTAGGAAGACTTTGGTAAGGGAAACATGCCAGGTAAACGTGCTAGAAGACATTTCTCCCAGTTAAGCGAGCTTGAGAGAGGTCTAATCATCGGGAAGAAAACAGCAGGCTGGTCGACGCGCCGTGTTGCTGGCCAGGTGGATCGTTCGGAGTGTGCCGTTAGAAATTTTTGGGAGCAGTGGACATGAGAAGGTACCCACGAGCGGAAAACTGGGTCTGAAGCGACCAGTAAGACCACGAAAAAAGAGGATCGAAAGATCGCGCGGCAAGCACTTGTGGACCTTACAGTGTCTCGTTCACTGATACGAGCCGACGTAGGCATAGCAATTGTTCCACAAACAATTTCCAGACACCTTGCAGAAGAAAATCTTAAATCCAAGCGCCCTTTCACTGCACTCATTTAACACCGGGACATTGGCAACTGCGTCTACAGTGGTGCCAAGCGAGATCAATGTGGAATGTCACAAGTTGGCAAAATGTTGTGTTTAGTGATAAATTTCGGTTTGTTTGAGGGACAGATGATAATCGTGTACGGGTGTGGAGGCGCCCTGCTGAGCGATACAATTCCCCCCACACTGTTCTATGTCACACTGCCTGCACAGCTGGTGTAATGGTCTGGGGGGCCATACCCTATGATAGCCGGTCCACTTTATTTGTGACATGTGTTCAACCTTAACGGACCAACGTTACGTTGATTATATTATTCGACCCAATGTAGAAACTTTCCTAAATGGTTTCCCATGGTCAATTTTCATGCAAGATAATGCTCATCCGCATAGAGCAAGAGTTGCTCAAGACTTCCTACTTCTTTTTAGACTCATCCATGACCGTCCCGCTCCCCCGATTTGTGTCCTGTAGAGCACGTGTGGGTTCAGCTAAAACGGCAGGTGCCATCGTGTCACTCTGTACATGATTTAGTGTTGGATGTTCAAGATTTGCGGGCCCATCTGCCTCAGGACAACATAAGGTGCCTAATCAACTCAATGACGGACCGTGTGGCAGCATGTATTGCAGTTAAAGGTGGTCCAAGCGCTATTGAAGTTGCCCAGTATTTCTGTCTTTGCACACCCTGTATTCGTTTAATTGTCTTGTTTTTAAGATCAAGTGAATCTATCATCTGTGTCAATATGTGTATTGAACTTCATTTTAATCGGATGCTTTCTTCTTGGGTCGCTATTTTCAATGTTACCGAGTGTCTATACTCTTCTGGCCATCGTAAATGCAAAACCAATAAAGACAAGAGATAGCACAAAAAAATTATTTTGTAGGTAACATGTTGACCAAGTATCAAATGATTAAATTTATAGACTTCTGTGAAAAGTGGTTCCTGCCAGAATCAGTAGCCAGAGTAGCCGCCATTGCTGGAGATCACCGCTGTCACACGCCTGGGCATTGATTCAAAGAGACTTTGGATGTGTTCTTGGGGCGCAGCAGATCAATCAGCTTCCACACTGTGCCAAATATGATCTGGTGTGGTAGCTCGGGGTGTAATCTTTGTCAATGGTTTAGCAAACATGGACCACATGTTTTCTATCGACGAAAGATCCGGAGAGTAGGCCAGCCAGGGAAGCAATTCAATCTGGTGATTGACGAAGAACCTTTGGATAATGTGTGACACATGTTGTCGCGTATTATCTTGTTGAAATATGGCTGTAACCAATCCATGAAAATAAGGCAGGACACTTGGTTCCAACACCTCGGAGATGTAGCGCTGACTGTTTAAAGTACCAACAATGCGTACTAGAGGAATGAGAGAGTGATATCCAATCCCGTACATACCATAATACCCGGTGCAGGACCAGTGTGGCTGTGCATAACTCAGCTGTTCAGCTTCCTCTCTCCGCGGTGTCTCCAGACTCGAATCCGACCATCGTGATGTTGCAGACTGATGCGTGACTCCTCAGTAAAGACAAATTCATTTAATTCTGCCGCCCACTTTCCCTCTTTCATAGCATTATTGGTGATGGAGACGACTGTGGTTCTGCGTCAAGGGTAGACCAAGCAACGAACAGACCACTCTGCTGTAAATGACATCGAATGGTACGCGCAGACACTGACCTACTCAATGTGCTGTGCTATGGTTCGTGATATGACAGATAGATCCGTCATTAACATGTGCATAATTTGCATGTCCTCAAGTGAAGTGGTGCACTGAGGTGGATGCGATCGACCACGTCGGTTTGTCGTACCCACCTGCATCTAACGATCACATATCCGCATAACAGTTGTTTCGTTTCGTCCTACACGACTACCGATTTCCCTGAAAGACAATCCACACAATCTCGGTAAGCCATTATCCTTCCTACCTCGAACTCTGATACTTGATCAAAAGCAGATCGCTGTTTTCTACGAGAGATAACTGATCGTTTTTTTGAAAAAAAAACACACACGAAAAACACAATTGCTGAACTTGAAATTTTCGAAATCTCCAAGCCTTAAATAGCGCTTTGAAGAGACAGCACAGGCAAACGTGATGTATGTCTGCGCTAAAATTCTAATCATTTGCATATTTCACCTCCGCTAACGCATGTTGTAAATTTCATGTTAATTGCATGTTTTCTTCAGGGTGTTGCATTTACGGTATCCAGCAGTGTATACATGAAGTGGACGGCGCTACACGTTACTGCAAGCTCTTTTAGCATCCCCTTCCAGGAGTCTACGAAGGGGAGCAGAAGGCAATGATTCGGTCAAAAGAGGAAGCGAGAGAAGAGACATGAGAACATGAGAGAAGAAGTTGAGAACGCATGAAAAGCAAACGCACATCGGCAGAGCTTTAATAACTCTTAAAAAAATAATAAAAGCCAATTAGGCAATGACGCGCGTTTAAATTTTTCAGTTAATTCATCAATTGTTATTCTTAATTTTATTTATTATTGTTCTATTGTTCAGTCAAAGAGTTTACGAATCCCCACATTAACAAACAGTAACAACATAATATATATATATATATATATATATATATATATATATATATATATATATATATATATATATATATATATATATATATATCAATCATATATATATATATATATATATATATATATATATATATATTTAAATATATATAAATCAATCACACAACTTAATAATCAATCAGAAAATTGAAGTTGTATGATTCTTATAATACCAAATCCAATTTCAAAACATCAATGGCGAATATAGAAAAAAGAAAACATTCCAATATTTTCAAACAAAATTAAAAAATTGTGAAATAAAAATTTATAAAACATCCAACTGCCACTTAGGACCGATAAGAGAGTTAAACTAGTTTAATGGCACCAACCTTCCCCCTATTGCAACTTGGTAAGTTATCAGAAAATATCCAATACTGAAAAATTTAAAAGTTAGAATTAAACCATTAAACTCTTGAAAACTTAAACTATTCGTTATCACATTCTGAAAGATATTATAACATTAAAATATTAAAATTCTGAAACAATTAAGTGCATAATATAAGTGAAACATCGAACACCAAAGGGGATGCACCCATCTTTAAAATAGTTGTATAGGTATAAAAAGTCTCTAAAATCCGAAAGTTCAAATTAAAAACTCAGTATGTTCGCAAATGAATAGCGTAAATCATTAAAAACACACCCAAGAGCATCCTATCAATAATTCAATTGACAATTTTTTAATGATTTCTCATATTTAATACAACAATTACTACTTCTATATTTTGCCCATAACTCTCACTAATGCTATGTTAATCCAAAAGATTCATAATATCACATTAGAGTTTAACTATTTGGTATTAGATGTAAATGAGATTGCTTGCAAAAATGTAGCTTGATTTGTCATAAATAATTTTAAAATGTAGTCTTGTAAATATTGGTCTATGTGTGTATTGAAATGTATCCTGTGTGTGGAATGCACATATTCTTCACAGCTGGACCACTAACAAGCTCACTTTGTGGACCTAATGTTGTGTGGTGCATTTGTGCATTTATGAGTTCGAAAATATTTTCAAGAAATATTTTTGAACTATGTATTTTCTCAAGAAGCTGATGGGACAATCATTCTGTATGCAGCAAAATATAAATTTCTGGATGTTCTTGAACTCATCAATATTGTGTGTAGTTAAATTATTATTTCTCATGAAAAAATTTAAAATTATATTTCTAGATATTGATATATGTAGACAACTATTGAAGTTCGGTATCTTTATGACATTTAAGTTAAATGTTTCGCTTTTATCATAGATATTGCTATATAATTTGTTGTCAATTTTTAAATCTAAATCTAAAAATTCAATTTTGTTCGAGTTAAAATTTTTGTACATTAATTTTAGGTAATCCGGATAAAATTAATGCTAGGTTTAAATTCCCTGGCGTGACGTATAACAATTAATTCATCTATGTTTCTTAATAAGTGGCAAAATGATCCATTTCTTTGATTTGATTCATACTGGTGTAAATACTGGTTAACGAAGCTATTACTGGCAGCGTCACCCTGAGGCAATTCTTTGATTTGTTTGTAAAGTGTGTTATCAAAAATAATGAAGTTCTCCTGTATTGCAAAACGAATTAGTGTATTGAACTTTTCCAAACTAATGTAATCACTCGAACCATATTTAGCATATGCATCTATAAGTACCTGAATTATATCTTCTAATTTAATACAGTTAAATAAATCTTCGAAATCGAATCCATGTACAGAAAATACCTCTTGTTGCTCAACCTTCTTTATTACATCATGTCTGCTTTTTATAATATAAAAGTATTTTTAATAATACATAATTTTATAATAGAAGTAAAGGGTGTTTTTTGAGAGGTATAGAATTTTAAATTGCAATAAAACAACGATGTATTTTTCGATTGACATGAATTTTTTTTATTCGAAAGATAATCTTGTGGCATTACATTTTAAATATGATTTCTGGCATAGGACTGCCACGGCTGGCTCGGATGTAGTCCAATCTGGACGTCTAATTTTCGATGACTTTTTCCAACATTTGTGGCCGTATATCGGCAATAACACGGCGAATGTTGTCTTCCAAATGGTCAAGCGTTTGTGGCTTATCCGCATAGACAAATGACTTTACATAGCCCTACAGAAAATGGTCTAGCGGTGTTAAATCACAAGATTGGAGGCCAATTCACAGGTCCAAAACGTGAAATTAGGCGGTCACCAAACGTGTCTTTCAATAAATCGATTGTGGCACGAGCTGTGTGACATGTTGCGCCGTCTTGTTGGAACCACCGCTCCTGGACATCATGATTGTTCAATTCAGGAATGAAAAAGTTAGTAATCATGGCTCTATACCGATCACCATTGACTGTAACGTTGTGGCCTTCATTGTTTTTGAAGAAGGATTCCACCAGCCCATAAAGCGCACCAAACATTCAGTTTTTCTGAATGTAACGGTGTTTCGATATACACTTGTGGATTAGCTTCACTCCAAATGCGGCAGTTTTGTTTGTTGACGTAGCCATTCAACCAGAAGTGCGCTTCATCGATAAACAAAATTCGCTTATGAAAATCGACCATTATTTTCGAAATAAAATTGCACAATTTGAAAGCATTGTTCAGGCGTGAGTCTATTCATGATGAATTGCCAAACCAAACTGAGAATAAATCACTTGACAGCTGTTAAATTGGTCGCCATCTTGGAAAGTAATGCCAACTTAAACTTGTATACCTGAAAAAAAACACTCTGTATACTTAATTTTATTGCTAGAAATATTTAATTGTTTACAAAATGCCAAGAATATGTTGTTAATTTTTTTCATATTAAATTTTCTTACTTCATATGCATTATTAATTTTATATGATCCTTTATTAAGTTACTATAGTAACGTTTGCACATTATTGCATAATTTCCTGAGACTTTATCAACATAGACTATCACAAGTTTTTTTGAAAGTTTTCTATTGGTCATTTAATTTCTCTATAAGAAAAATCATTTTTTGTTCTAAAATAAAATTTCAATAAGTTTCTGAGGACATGAAAACCATATTCCTTAAAGGCCCGAGAATGTAAATTATATTTAATTGCAACATTTAGAATAAATTTATTAATATCTTCTGATAGCTGTTTTCTCACATTTAAATATCCGTTTGAAATAGTTAATCGATAACCAGGGTCTTTGCACGTAATTTCTCTGAATTTTTGATGTTGAACTATTTCTAATTTGCCTGTTACTACGTTTCCATGTAATTCGTTCACGTATTTCCTGTAATCATTGTATCTACATTATTTTTGATCTACCAATTCCTTAATACCATTATAGTTAAAAACTGATATACCTATTTTTTTATACCTGAACGCTCGTTTTATTAACACACTTCTCACCAGGAATAAATCCATGTGTTTCTTAAATATTTCAGAAAATTTTATCCCATTATATGATTTGTTCATGCATATCAAAGTGCAATATTCTATGTTATAAGTATTCTTAGAATATATCTTTATTTTTAATTTATTAGCAATATATTTGCATAGATCCATGGTCAAGTGTGATCCGTGATTATATGTTAATTCAATACTTTCTTAATAAATATAAAACTACATAGCGTTATAAACACCTATACATAGCGTTATAAACACCGATACATAGCGTTATTAATACCGATATAAATATTTTTATACCATAGTCTTTTTATCGTATTTGGTACAATCTTAATAACATTCAACACACCACCCTCAAAACCATGTTTATTAAAATGCTGTATCTCTAGCCTACCTATGTTTTTTGTTGATGTATTTTTTTCCAATGTTTGATCTATGTTGATTAATTCTAATGTTCATAGTTCCTGATGTTTGACCTACATACTTAAAGCCGCAGACACCGCATGTCAACATATGTATGCAGTTGTATGTCTTACAGAACTTATACATTCTGATTCTTCATTTCCTGTTCATATTGCATCATGGGGTAGATTTTGCATCTTTTAGCCCCAAATTTTATAAATCTCAATTTTAAGTGATCCGAATCGCTATGAAACCTGTTATCAAATTTTTCTTCATATTTAAAATATTTTCATTTCGATTCATAATTACTCCACTTTGATACCTCATAGTAAATCCCTACAAATCCAGTATTCCAAATAATACGCGAGTTACATTTTTTAATGCTTTGATTATCATGTACTCCTATCCTCGAAAATTTCTCATTAACCAACGAACAAGAAGCTAACTTTTTTTTAATTTTTTATTTTATTTATAACTTTTTTGCATGCTGTCTCATGTTTTCTGCGCCCATAATCTTCCTCCTAATCTTACTTATGTAGCTGTCTCATTCTATCATATTCCATCTTAACACAAATATATCATTCTTAATATAATGGTAATTGATTGACGATATCACAAACACCATCATATTGTATCACCGAGCAATGACAATCAAAATTGAAAGCCAAGTTGACAGTTTTTAAAAATATACAAGACATTAATATCATTATGTTTGAGTTAAAACATATATAAAATTCCATTAAAATTACTTTACATTCTCCTCATACGTACAAGCAGAAATAAAATCTCAAATCTCAATTAAAAATCACACTCCATGAGATTATAATATTAATTTTCATGTCAAACACATGAATCAAAATAAATGCTAAATCAACCCTCGTGAAACCTTCAACTGCACATGACTCAGACAGCATATATTTTTAAAAATATGTATATAAAAAATTAAGCATTGAAAAACAATTAAATTGTATGTGAAAAGTGAACATTGAAAAATATAGAAAACATAAACAAATTCAAAAAACACAATAATTAAAAAGTAAACAAACATAAACAAAATATATTATTAATAGCTAAATTTCTGACACTATTAAGAATTCAAATCAACTATATATTTGTAGTCTTAAAAATTATATTTTGGATCATTAAGATATTATATACCAGTGAATTCATATACTAGTGGGCGCAAAGCAGCTCAACATATGAAAAAGAAAATATTTAAATGTATATAAATCAATCACAACTTAATAGTCAATTAAAAAATTGAAATTTTATGAATCGTATAATACCAAATCCATTTAAAAATATCAATGGTGAATATAGACTCTAAAATCCCAACGTTGTCAAAGAAAATTAAAAAATTATAAAATAAAAATTTATAAAAAATCCAAGTGCAACCTATATATAAACTATACTACTACATGTAATCTATTATTTATTGCTTGCTTACATTTGCTTCCAGCGCTGCCATTCTTCTGGGTAAGCTAAC